>LR749545.1:2410184-2488844 GCA_902729485.2 Mus minutoides
CTAAGGCCATCATCCTTTTAGAAAGACAATACAGACAAAGACATTTGAGCCTCTTTTATAACAGAATTGGTTAATTGCTTTTGAAATAAGAACATACTTCTAAAACCTAGAGCACATTTTGAGGAGTTATAAAAACCACTAACTCAAGGTCATTAGAAAATATACACCACAGGAGCAAAGACAGGAGATAAAATATTGACTGGGCTTATCTATACAAAACTTCAAGGGGAGCTTAGTTATGGTTTTCAACTTTCCAGAAACCTGTAAGCTAGTAACAAATGATGAATGTTTAGCCAAATAATTATTCCTAGTGGATATGCATGGAAACATTCTCTTTTATTCAATATTTGACCTCAATTTTATGTGCCAACTCATAGTGATCATTTTACCATGTGATCAGGTTCTTGGGAAATCATACAAGTGCTAATCGGACAAATCCCTGCCAAGAAAAAACAAAAGTCTTCTTTACCTAGCCTTCTGCTGTTTTTACTATAAGGTACTAATCCTGAAACTGCAGCTTCTAGTCTCAGAGCAACTTAGACAGGCACATCAGTTGTGGACAGCAATTGTTTATGGGCTAGTTTCTGAGTGGAGACAAAATAGAATAAAAAGAACTCTTCAGATCTAAATCGATGAACACATTGAAAATCCTAGATAAATTTAGTTAGCCACAAAAATAAAATAAAAATTCTCAAACAAGGAAAAGGAGATTTTAAGGAAAAGAGATAGAAAAGATATGAGACAATATTTTAAATGTAGGGGACTGAAGTAAACAGACTATATCATATACATGAATACAATTGTAAAAAAGAAAAAAAAACTATTAGTACAAAAAGTTCAACAGTGAAATTGGAAAAGTACAAAACATAAAGATGGTCTATCAGGGGCTTGCTACTGGAATTCATCAATTCTCCTTTTCAGCCTATATTCACTACTATAGACCTTTTTCTAGTGGTAGCGCCTTGTTAGATGTCATCAATACACAATGACATTTAAATTAAAAATATCACTTTATAGCTCTCACTCAGGCAACCATATTCTTTATATTTTGTGGTGCTATTCCCTATCATATATAGAAAAGTTGGATGAAAGACAGCATGTACATGAGGAAACTGAAATAAATATAGTAGTCATATATGAATTTCCTAAAAGAATGAAATAATCATAGTGATTTTGAGACAATGTCAACTGTATAATATATGAAAAATATAGAATAGTTTTCTATTACTTTATTTGAATAAATCAAATTTGCATCTAAATAAAAGCATAATGCCTAATGGGTTTCTTAAAGCATCTGCTTATTAAAGAAAGTGCAGGAATTCTCAGGAGCATCTATTAGGCAAGATTTGTTCATTATGTTCATAATGAAAATAGGACTGCTATGGAGATTCCCAGAAACGCTTTGGTTGTTTTCCAAGCTGTTCTATAGGAAAGATAACTGTGATCAGTGGGGCTTTACCCACCAACTGATTGAAACTGATGAACTGATAATCATTAATTGGAGCTTGGGGAATATTGTGGAGGTGAAGGGAGGGGAGGGGAGAAGAAATTGGGAGGAACATAGGGAGTGGAAACTGCGAACTGGATTTAAAATAAATAAATATCTTAATTACTAAGAGGAAAGAAAGAGCAGCATGCATCAACAAAATATCTTTAGCAAAATTCCTCAGGTGCATCATATCAGAAAGATCATCACTAGTCCACAAGAAAACAGAAAACAAAAACAAAAACAATGAAATGTGGGGTCAGGTCATCCTTCATTATTCACTTTAAAACTCCTCCTTAAAAGGGGCATGTACATTTTTCTCAATGAGGCATCATAACCTTATAGATAATCTCTATTCTGGAAACATCTTTGTTGGTGCTTCCATGCCCATCTAATGCCTACTTCAAGATTCATGATGACAAAACTCTGAAAAAGTTCTGTCCGTTTTCTCATAATTCTCTTTCTATACCTCCATTTTTTCATAGAATTCAGTGTTGAAATCCTGGGATTCTAGAGGCCTGCCTATTTTCTCTAGTACCAACTGTGTATCCTTAAGGAATTCTTAAAATCATTTTCACATCCAAAGTACAGGAAAAGATTTATATTTAACAGTATATTTTAAAATGTGACACGAGGAATGATATTTCAGGTGTTTTTTTTTTTTATTTTTCAAAAGAAAAATGTGAAAAAAAGCTTAATATTAAAAGTTTCTGTTTGCTCTTGTTTTTTGAGATATAAATACATGTCCACAAGCATAATCTTAATATATTTACTAATATGTTGACATATACATACTGGTAATGAGTAAACCTAAAACTATGGGCAGGCATGTATATATCTGATCAGTGGTATAAAGTCTCAGCTGTGGCTCATTTTTGGCATTAGAGAATCCTGGCCATATAATCAGGAAAAGAGCAATATTGGCATATAATGTGTAATACTCTATTCAATAGGCAGTAACTTTTAAAAAATAACCTACAGATGAATCTATTGATAATTACATTTGTATTTAGGTGAATTACCAGCACAGCAATATCAGGTGGGTTTGAAGAAAGTCATGGGCAGAAAGGTAATGTAAATCCATCTTAAAATATCTGGAAAAATTAAGCATCATGCCAAAAAAATATGAAGTATCATTAAAGGCATATAGCTTAAAACCCAAAATAAGAAATATCTTTTAAAAACTCTGAAAAATTTTAAAAGGATTGATGACTTTATACTTTACAATTTATTTATCTATTTTTAATTTCAACGTTAATAAAAATAATTAGTACCCCCAAAAGGAAAAGGATCCACAGAAATCTTTAAGGAGCCAGTCAGTCGTGGCACACACCTTTAATCCCAGCACTTGTGAGGCAGAGGCAGAGGCAGGCAGATTTCTGAGCTCGAGACCAGCCTGGTCTACAGAGTGAGTTTCAGGACATCCCAGGGCTACACAGAGAAACACTGTCTTGAAACAAACAGACAAACAAACAAACCACAAAAAAATCTTTAAGGAAATCAAAACAGAGATGAATTTATTTAGAAAAACAATCAACTCCTTGACATTTCTTAGGTAGATATTATATACTAAAAAAAGAGCAGTTGGTAGTATTAGTTTAAGATAATGAAATATCATTTTCAGCACATTTCTTCAAATTCTGAAGAGCATGGTGTCTGAAGCAATAGGGCCTTGCTATTAAATTCTTAGAGGCCACTAAGGGCCACAGAAATACCCCAAATTAATGAGGATTCATTTCAACTGTCTTAAACAACTCAAAAGAAGGCTTCCTAAGCCAGAAACTTAAGCTTTTTGTGGGACTCGCTCTCAGAGTATCAAAAAGGTTGATATAAGCTGACAAGGGAGAAAACAATCAATAGTCCTTTTTTAACTACAAATCCTATGGATAACAATTACCTTTATAGCAAGATATCCCTAAGGATGCAATTATAACACCAACCAATAGTTGTCTAAATGTCTTAAGTCCTACATAACATGAGGAAATTGATTCCTGATACTCTAAATCTAGCAAACAACTAGCTGGTAAAGTTATGGACCTCAGAGGACACCCTACTACTGTGATTTTTTTCCAAGCTAGTGTATTTTATCACTACATTCTATATACATCCTTATACCCACAGGTACTGACAATAAAGTCACCTTTTTTTTTTTTCAGCAGATAGAAACCATTCCAGAAATCTAAAGCTGAGCAAAAGGCAAAGAAAGAATGATTATGTGTTTTCCACCCCAAATGAATACATAATCACTATAACTACTATAACAAAGGTGCACAGGATATCAGACATGAAGAATAAAAAGATTTCAAGAGACAGAAACCAGATGTTTATCTTCTTTATATGACAGGAAGTTTTACACAGAAAATCTCAAAAATATGGCTACTTACAAAAAGAGTTGCACAACTAAACAATTCCAACATTGACATGCCAAAGTGGATAGATGAAATCTTATAAGACTCCACCTCTAGATGAAAGACTACAGACAATGAATAGCTGCTGTGTGTAGGAGAACTGGTTTCTTCACATGAGATGAGTTCTCTCATAGGCTATTTGATCTTTAACAGTCAGCTCTAAAAGTATATAAATATAAGTAACTCTAAATAAACTACAGGCATCTTCCACCTGAACCAGGCGGAGGCTGCCAAGGGACCCAGAGTACTCTCCACACTGCAGGACCTCAGGATCACCTCGGGATCACGGGTGAGTGGAACACAACATCAGCTCCAAAGAATCGAAGAGGGTCTTGTGCCAGCAGGAACAGGGACAAAGGAATCCCTCATGACCAGAGGCTGGAATCCATTCCAGTAGGGGCCAGCCCCGCCATCTTCCATGTGGGACTCAGCTGAGGGCGCCAAGGGCCCCAGAGGACTCTTCACACCACAGGATTTCTATCACACCCAGGACCTCGTGATCACTGGAGAGCACATGGGCGACAGAAGCAACAGAGCTTCTTGGACAGGATCTCTTCGGGACTTCATCCTCAGCCAGGAGGCAGAGCTGAGACCCAGACCCCTAGGCACCTTTCTTGCCAGAGGAGAGTTGGCCTACAGGGAGAGCTCTGACCCCAGGACTTAGGAGGTGGATCAGAGCTCCAGACTTCTAGACATCTGCCCTGCAAGAGGAGAGCTTGCCTGAGAGAGTGCTCTGACCACTGGGACTCAGGTGAGAGTTGGACTCCCAGGAGTGCTGACAGAGGCTAACAGAATCAAAGGAGGATCAAGGCCAAGTCAGAGACAGCTAGAACATTAACACTAGAGATTACCAGATGGCAAAAGGCAAACGTAAGAATTTTACTAACAGAAACCAAGAACACTAGGCATCATCAGAACCCAGTGTGCCCACCACAAAAAGTCCTGGATACCCCAATACACCCCCAAAGCAAGACTCAGACTTAAAATTATATCTCATGGTGGTGGTATAAGATTTTAAGAAGGGCATTCATAACTCACTTAAAGAAATACAGGAGAACACTGCTAAACAGGTAGAAGCCCTTAAAAAGACTGACAAAAATCCCTCAAGGAATTACAGGAAAACACTGCTAAACAGGTAGAAGCCCTTAAAGAAGAAACACAAAAATCCCTTAAAGAATTACAGGAAAACACAACCAAACAGGTGATGGAAATGAACAAAACCATCCAAGATCTAAAACTGGAAGTAGAAACAATGAAGAAAACCCAAAGGGAGACAACTCTAGAAATAGAAACCATAAGAAAGAATTAGGAACCATAGATATGAGCATCAGCAACAGAATACAATAGATGAAAGAGAGAATCTCAGGTGCAGAAGATTCCATAGAGGGCTGGCCAGATGGCTCAGAGGTTAGGATAAGAGTACTGACTGCTCTTCTGAAGGTCGTGAGTTCAAATCCCAGCAACCACATGGTGGCTCACAACCATCCATAACGAAATCTGATGCCCTCTTCTGGAGTATCGGAAGACAGCTACAGTGTACTTACATATAATAAATAAATAAATCTTAAAAAAAAAAAAGAAAGAAAATGCCATAGCATAGAGAACATGGAAACAACAGTCAAAGAAAACACAAAATGCAAAAAAGATCTTAACTCAAAACATCCAGGAAATCCAGGACACAATGAGAAGACCAAACATATGTATAATCAGAGTAGATGAGAATGAAGGTTTTCAACTTAAAGGGCCAGCAAATATCTTCAACAAAATTTTAGAAGAAAACTTCACATACCTAAAGGAAGAGATGCCCATGAACATACAAGAAGCCTACAGAACTCCAAATAGTCCGGACCAGAAAAGAAATTCCTCCCAACACATAATAATCAGAACAACAAATACACTTAATAAAGACACCACCCCACCCAGGGATCCATCTCATAATCAGCCACCAAATGCAGACATTATTGCATATGCCAGCAAGATTTTGCTGAAAGGACCCTGATATAGCTGTCTCTTGTGAGGCTATGTCAGTGCCTGGCAAATACAGAAGGGGATGCTTACAGTCATCTATTGGATGGAACACAGGGCCCCCAGTGCAGGAGGTAGAGAAAGTACCCAAAGAGCTGAAGGGGTCTGCAACCTGATAGGTGGAACAACAATATGAACTAACCAGTACCCCCAGAGCTCATGTCTCTAGCTGCATATGTAGCAGAAGATGGCCTACTTGGCCGTCATTGGGAAAAGAGGCCCTTTGGTCTTGCAAACTTTATATGCCCCAGTACAGGGGAATGTCAGGGCCGAGAAGTGGGAGTGGGTGGGTAGGGGAGCAGGGCTGGGGGAGGGTATAGGGCACTTTCAGGATAGCATTTGAAATTTAAATGAAGAAAATATCTAATAAAAAATGAAAAAAATAAACTTCAGTGGCTCTATTTGCATATAAATATGAAATTTATTTTGTTATATGTGCATATATGTTAAATAAATTAGAAGTCACAGATTTGAGAGAGAGAGATAGGGGAACATAGGAAGAGTTGGAGTGGAAAAATTAGATACAAATTACACACATACAAACACATATACATATAATAATCTTGACAGTCTCTAAATAAGTAATTGAGAAATAAGAAGAAAACTACCCTTACAAATTTCTATATGATACTGGTACAGGAGTAAAGTGGAGCCACATTCACATAAAAGCTAAGCAGAGAGAGGGAAAAGTGTGACTGCATTTCATGAAGAAAGAGAAAAGGATGTTAGAGAGGATATATGCCTTTCTTACTCTGAACATATTCAAGAAAAAAAAATGAAAAGAAGGAAAGTGCACCATAGAAGAAGTAGACAGGGAAGAGAAGTGAAGAGAAGGAAACCAATTTGAGTCATGATTTATGGCTATAACATAAGAACTTCCCTTAGATTGTGACTCTTTTTAGTGTTCTCTTCAAAGCAAGTTTAACATCCTTGTTCCTGAGGCTGTAAATGAGAGGATTCAAGAAAGGCAGCACAAAAGTATAAACAACTGAAAAAAATTTCCTCTGAACTACAGATTCTGCAGATGACGGTTTGATGTGAGCAAGCAGACCAAATCCATAGAACAGGGCAACAGTTATTATATGAGAGCTACATGTCCTCACAGCTTTGGACCAACCCTTAGATGATGACAAATGGATAACATTGACAAGAATCAAAGCATATGAGGATACAATAATTAGGCTAGATATAACAACAACGACAGCCACAGAAACAGAACTTACAAGTTCGTTGGCATGACTGCTACCACAGGAGAGCTCAAGGAGGGGGAAAGTATCACACATGTAGTGGTTGATGACTTTTGAACCACAAAACTGGAGCTGAATTATACATCCTGTGTGGATAATAGCAGAAGAGACACCCATCATGTGTGCAGCAAGCATTAACAGAGAACAAGCCCTGGGAGACATAACTACTGTGTACAGCAGAGGCCGACAGATGGCCACATATCTATCGTAGGCCATGGCTGTCAGCACATAGCACTCAGAGTTAACAAAAAGACAGAAAAAAAACAGCTGAGTCATGCATCCTGTGAAGGAGATGGTGTTGTGTTCTGAGACAAATCCCATCAGCATTTTGGGGGTAAAAACAAACGAATAACAGAAATCAATGAAGGACAAGTTGAGGATAAAAAAGTACATTGGTGTGTGCAGATGAGAATTCAGACAGATGAGAGTCATTAAGCTCAGGTTTCCCATTACTGTGGCTGTGTAGTTCACCAAGAACAGAACAAATAATGGCCACCGGAGCTCAGGCTGGTATGTCAGTCCCATAAGAATAAACTCAGACACTGAAGAGTCATTTTCTATATTCATTTGCTTCATATGTTGCATCTGTAGAAGCATCAGTCAGAACCAGGTGACTTTAGCAAGGAAACCTGCATCTTAAACCCAGAGAAAGATATAAAGGTCAGTGTTTCCAGTCTCAGCACTGTTTAAGGAATCACAGCAAGGCATCCAAAGAACATTACTACAACCATTTCTCAAGTCTTCACTCACAAAGAGTGGCTTTGTCCTGAGATAATGCTGAGAGGAATGTTGCTAAACATTTCCCCGTTATTTAGCCTCCAGTCATGAGCAGGACTAAAAGAAGTCATCCAGGAGCTTGTTGCCAATCCCATGATTTATACTGCTTTGTATTTGAAGGGAAAATTATCAAGCCATGGGTGATTTAGGACTTGCCTTTTACTGCCCTGCTTTACAATGTCGAAGCACAAGAGCTCTTCCTTCCTAGTGTCTTAAAGATTCTGGTGTCCAATGATAAATGTATTAATATCCATCAGAACAGACTGACCTTCAGAAACCCATACACTTGGTGAAAATGACATGATTTCTATTTGAGAACTTATCTCAAATTTCCTCCTTACCTACACAATGGAATAAAAGAAGAACATTCATGATGCTGCAAACTATCTCCTCATTCAGATTCCAGTCTCTCTGATGGACCAGCATAGAAATTTTTTTCTTATCTTCATAATGTCATGCAAGTTTGTATGAACCCCTGATGGTGGACACTTCTCATCCTATTTCCCAGAGATTTTATAAACCTAACATTGAAACTTTGGGGATTTGAAGTTCTTACTCAATCTATAATTTTCCTCCTGCAGTAGTTAGTTCCCAGGACAGAGTTGCATGATCTCCTTTGGGAATTTTTCCACTATGAAAGAACAAATCTAATAGAGGAAAACCCAAGGATAAAATCATTTGCCATTTCTGAGGATCTCCTATAATCTTCTGGGATTTTATTAATAAATATGCAATTCTTTAACTTTCATCAGACATTTTGTAAAGAATAGATGAAAGAATAAAGAAGAAACTTTAAATGCTTCTGAGTTTAAACTCAGGTTGTGAGCCTTTTTATATGAACCTGCCAAAATATAATGTGCCTGACCTTTATTTACACTTATAGTTCTATATTTCTATGTGTAGATAAGAAATAGGGTTCATAAAAGATAGAATGGCATGGACATTAGTGGTGTGCTATGTCTCAACACAATGAATCTCATTATATGCTAATGAAAAGACATCCTTTTCAATAAATGCTATTGGGAAAACTCATTAAATACATACAGAAGATGGAATGTAGATTCCCATCTTTTATTCTATACAAAAGTCAACTCAAAACTTACCAAAGTTCTTTAAAGAATACATAAATGTTTGAAATTTCTAGAAGAAAATAGCAGGAATATGCATTAGTATCAGGCAATCTCATTTTAATAAGTTTGCAACTGCAGAAAATAATTAATTGAATTAATAAATGGAATTAAAGAACTCAAAAGTTTCTTCACAAGATAAATATTTAGTGAAGTGGCAGCAATCAGAATAGAAGAAAAAAAATTGACAGCTATTCTGACATTGTATAAATACCCAAATGCAAAAGCCTAAAAAGCAAAGAATAATAATTGAGTTAGCAAATGATCAAATACAATCAGGGAATGAAGCACACTGAAAGAATGCTTGCTGAGTATGCATGGAACTATTGCTGTAATATTCATTGTTGCAAAAACATAATAATTAAATGAACAAATGAACTGAAAATAAGTTCTCCAAAAATTACAATAGCTAATAAATATGTGAAATATTATTCACTACCATTTACCATCAGGAAAATTGCAAATCAAAAATAGATGACAAGACTGGGAACAACTGGGACCAGCAGGATCCAGTGACTCAAGAATACTGCCCAACCAATCGCTTGGGTTCCTTCCGGTCTGCCCCGGTTTAACTTGGACATAACTCTGCAGCCAGTCCCACAGCCCCCAGAGGAGGCTCCACTCCCAAGCACTCTAGCATACCCAGAACACAGGATCCCAGGATTCCAGAAGTGTGATAAAACCAGGATCTTAGAGTCTCAGAGGCAGCTTGACTCCCAAGAACTCTGACACACCCAGAACTTCAGGATCACAGAGACAGCTGGACTCTGAGGAGTTCTGACTCAACCAGGATTAGAGGATGGACAGGTTCCAGTCAGATATAGTGAGGGCAGGGAACACTAGAGATAATCAGATGGTGGGAGGCAAGCTTAAGAACATAAGCAACAGAAACCATAGTTACTTGTCATCATCAGAAACCAATTTTCCGACCAAAGCAAGTCCTGGATATACCATCACACCTGAAAAGCAAGATTCAGATCTAAAGTCACTTCTCATGACAATGATAGAGGACTTTAAGAAGGACATAAATAACTTCCTTAAAGAAACACAGGTGAACATAGGTAAACAGGTAGAAGCCCTTAAAGAGGAAACATAAAAGTGCCTTAAAGAATTATAGGAAAACACAATCAAACAGGCAAAGGAAATGAATAAAACCACACAAAAATTAAAATTTGAAATAGAAACAATATAGAAATCACAAAAGGAGAGAACACTGGAGGTAGAAAACCTAGGAAAGAGATCAGCAGTCATAGATGCAAGCATCACCAACAGGATACATGAGATAGAAGAGAGAATATCAGGGGCAGAAGATACCATAGAAAGCATTGACACAACAGTCAAAGAAAACACAAAATGCAAAAAGATCCTAACTCAAAACATCCAGGAAATCCAGGACACAATGAGAAGACCAAACCTAAAGATAATAGATATAGAAGAAAGCAAAGATTCCCAACATAAAGGGCCAGTAAATATCTTCAACAAAATTAATAGAAGAAAACTTCCCTAACCTAAAGAAAGAGATGCCCCTGAACATACAAGAAGCCTACAGAACTCCAAATAGACTGGACAAGAAAAGAAATTCCTCCCATCACATAATAATCAAAACACCAAATGCATTAAATAAAGAATATTAAAAGCAGTAAGGGGAAAAGGTCAAGTAACATATAAAGGAAGACCTTTCCGAATTACACCAGACTTCTTACTAGATCCTGGGCAGGTGCCATACAGACCATAAGAGAACATAAATGCCAGCACAGCATAAACCGCGAAAAAAAGATATCCCATGACAAAACAAAATGTACACAATATCTTTCTAAAAATCTAGTACTACAAAGGACAGCAAATAGAAAACATAATTCCACTTCTAATAACAAAAATAACAGTAACAATCACTTTTCCTTAATATCTCTTAACATCAATGGACTCAATTTCCCTTAAAAAATACATAGACTAACAGACTGGGTATATAAACAGGACCCAGCATTTTGCTGCATACAGAAAACCAACCTAAGTGTCAAAGACAGACATTGCCTCAGAATAAAGGTTGGAATACAATTTTCCAAACAAATGGTCGCAAGAAACAAGTTGGAATAGCCATTCTAATATCAAATAAAATCAACTTTTAACCAAAAGTTATCAAAAAGGATGAGAAAGAACACCTCATACTGGTTTTACTGGCTAGTTTTGTGTCAACTTGACACAGCTGGGTTATCACAGAGAAAGGAGCTTCAGTTGGGAAAGTGCCTTCATGAGATCCAGCTGTGGAGTATTTTCTCAATTAGTGATCAAGGGGGAAAGGCCCCTTGTGGGTGGGACCATCTCTGGGCTGGCAGTCTTGGGTTCTATAAGAGAGCAGGCTGAGCAAGCCAGAGGAAGCAAGCCAGTAAAGGACATCCCTCCATGGCCTCTGCATCAGCTCCTGCTTCCTGACCTGCTTGAGTTTCAGTCCTGACTTCCTTGGTGATGAACAGCTGTATGGAAGTGTAAGCCGAATAAACCCTTTCCTCCCCAACTTGTTTCTTGATCATGATGTTTGTGCAGGAATAGAAATCCTGACTAAAACACTGGTCAAAAGAAAAATCTACCAAGATGAACTCTTAATTCTGAACATCTATGCTCCAAATGCAATGGCATCCACATTCATAAAAGAAACCTCACTAAAGCTCAAAGCACACATCACAACCCAAACAATAATAGTGGGAGACTTTGCAACCCCAATCTCAGCAATGGACAGATCACAGAAACAGAAATTAAACAGAGACACAGGGAAAACTAACAGAAGTTAGGAACCAAATGGATCTAACATATATTTATAGAACATTTCATCTTAAAGCAGAAGAATATACTTTCTTCTCAGCACCTCATGGTACCTTCTCCAGAACTGACAGTATAATTGGCTACAAAACAGGTCTCAACAGATAAAAGAAGATTGAAATAATCCCATGCACCCTATCAAATCCCAATGGACTAAGGCTTGACTCAAATTTCAAGAAAAACATCGGAAAACATACATACACATGGAAACTGAACAATGCTCTAATCAATGATAACTTGATCAAGGAATAAATAAAGAAAGAAATTAAAGACTTTTTTTAGAATTTAATGAAAATGAAGACACATCATACCAAAATTTTTGGTACACAATGAAAGCAGTGGTATGAGGAAAACTCATAGCTCTAATTGCCTCCAAAAAGAAACTGGAGAGAGCTTATTCTAGGAGCTTGACAACACACCTGAAAGCTCTAGAACAAAAAAAAAAAGCAAATTCACCAAAGAGGAGTAGAGGGCAAGAAATAATCAAGCTCAGAGCGGAAACCAACCAAACAGAAACAAAAAGAACTATAGAAAGAATCAACAAAATCAGGACCTGGTTCTTTGAGAAAATCAATATGTTAGATAAATCCTTAGCCAGACTAACCAGAGGGCACAGAGACAGTATCCAAGTTAATAAAATCAGAAATTAAAAGGGAGACATAACAATAGAAAACATGGAAATTCAAAAAATCATCAGATTCTAGTAAAAAAGTTTATACTCAACTAAATTAGAAAATGTGCCTGAAATGGACAATTTTCTAGACACATACAAGGTGCCCAAGTTAAAACAGAATTATATAAAGGATCTAAATAGTCCCATAACCCATAAAATAAAAATAGAAGCAGTCATTAATAGTCTCCCAAAGAAAAAGAGCCCAGGACCAGATGGGTTTAGTGGAGAATTCTATCAGACCTTTAAAGAAGATCTAAAGCAAAACTCTTCCAACTATTCCACAAAATAGAAACAGAAGGAACACTATCCAATTTGTTCTATAAAGCCACAATTATACTTATACCTAAACCACACAAAGAGCAAACAAAGAAAGGGAACTTCAGACCAATATCCCTTATGAACACTGATGTGAAAATACTCAACAAAATTATAGCCAACGAAATAAAAGAACACATCTAAACAATTATCAATCATGAACAAGTAGGCTTCATCCCAGGGATTTAGGGATGGTTCAATAGGAGGAAATCCATCACCTTAATCGACTCCATAAACAAACTGAAAGAAAAAAATACACATGACCTTTTCATTAGATGGTGAAAAATCATTTAACAAAATTCAGCATCCCTTCATGTTAAAAGTCTTGGAAAGATCAGGTAGTAAGGTCCATACCTAAACACAATAAAAGCAATATACAGCTAACCAGTAGCCAACATCAAACTGAATGGAGAGAAACTTGAAGTAATTCACTAAAATCAGTGACTAGACAAGGCTACCTATTCTCTTCCTATTTATTCAACATAGTACCTGAAGTTCTAGCTAGGGAAATTAAACAACAAAACGATATCAAAGGGATACAATTTGGAAAGGAAGAAGTCAAAATATCGCTATTTGCAGGTGATATTATCGTATACTTAAGTGACCCCAAAAATTCCACCAGAGAACTCCTAAACCTGATAAACAACTCCATAAAAGTGACTGGATATACAATTAACTCAAACAAATCAATAGCTTTCCTCTACTCAGAGGATAAAGAGGCTGAGAAATAAATTATGGAAATGACACCCTTCACAATAGTCACAAATAATACTACATACCTTGGTTTGATTCTAACCAAGCAAGTGAAAGATCTGTATGACAAGAACGTCAAGTCTTTGAAGAAAGAAATTGAAGAAGATCTCAGAAGATGAAAAATCTCCTATTCTCATGCATTGGCAGCATTAATATAGTAAAAATAGCCACCTTGCCAAAAGCAATTCACAGACTCAATGCAATCCCCATCAAAATTTCAACTCAATTCTTCATACAGTTAGTAAGAGCCATTCTCAAGTTCATCTGGAATAACAAAAAGCCCAGGATAGCAAAAACTATTCTCAACAATAAAAGAACGACCAGGAGAATCAGCATCCCAGATCTCAAGCTGTACTAGAGAGCAATAGTGATAAAAATTGCATGGTATTTGTACAGTGACAGGCAGGTAGATCAATGGAATAAAATTGAAGACCCAGAAATAAACCCATGTCCTTAGTTCAACATCCTTAGTTATCAGGGAAATGCAAATCAAGACAACCATGAGATTCCACCTCACACCAGTCAGAGTGGCTAAAATAAAAAACACAGGTTACAGCAAATGCTGGCAGGGATGTTGAGAAAGAGGGCCACTCCTCCATTGCTGGTGGGATTGCAAGCTGGTACAACCACTCTGGAAATCAGTCAGGCATGTCATCAGAAAATTGGACATAGTACTACCTGAGGATCCAGCTGTACCACTCCTTGGCATATACCCAGAAGATGCTCCAACATGCAATGAGGACACATGCTCCACTATGTTCATAGCAGCCTAATTTATAATAGCCAGGAACTGGAAAGAACTCAGATGTCCCTCAACAGAGGAATAGATACAGAAAATGTGGTACATTTACACAATGGTGTACTACCCAGCTATTAAAAAATGATGAATTCATAAAATTCTTAAGCAAGTGGATAGAACTAGAAAATATCATCCTGAGTGAGATAATTCAATTGTAAAAGAAAACATATGGTATGCACTCACTGATAAGTAGATACAAGTCCAAAAGTTCCCAATAAACACGGTACAATTCACAGACCATATGAAGCTCAATAAGAAGATCAATGTGTGGGTGCTTTGGTGGTTCTTTGAAGGAGAACAAAATACTCACAGGACTAAATATGGAGATAAAGTTTTGAGCAGAGTCTGAAGGAAAGGCTACCCAGAGACTGTCCCACCTGGGGATTCATCCCATACACAGTTATCAAACCCAGACACTATTGTGGATGCCAAGAAGTGCATGTTGAAAGGAGCTTGATATGATTGTCTCCTGAGACCCCCTGCCAGAGCCTTACAAATACAGAGGTAAGATGTTCAGAGCCAACCATTGGACTGAGCACGGGGTTCCCAATAGACAATTTGGAGAAAGGTCTGAAGGAGTTGAAGGGGCTTGCAACCCCATAGGAAGAAGAACAATATTAACCAACCATACCCCCCAGAACTTCCAGGGGCTAAGCCATCAACAAAGGAGTACACATGGCTCCAGCTGCATATTTAGCAGGGGATTGCCTTTTCATGCATCAGTGGGAAGAAGGAATTAGGGTGAGAAGAGCTGAGCTGAGAGAGGAACTGAGCTGAGGAGAAGCTTTTAGGTGGAACACTTTTTATTTTAGGAGAATGCAGAGTGGAATAACTTAGAAATTGTAGGTAACTAAATTTAAATTGTAGGTACTAAGAGAGAAATGTGCAGAATGGAGATGGAAAGATGATAAAAGATGCTGCAGAGAGCAGAAGGAGCAGGCAGGCTTCTCCTTACCATGGACAGAACAGGTCCCATGGTAAGGGCAAGGCAGATTTACTCTGGCGTTTTCTCAGAAAATTGGACATAGTACTACTGAATGATCCTGCAATACCTCTCCTGGGCATATACCCAGAAGATGTTCCAAAGGACACATGTTCCACCATGTCCACAGCAGCCTTATTTATAATAGCCAGAAGCTGGAAAGAACCCAGATGTCCCTCAACAGATGAATGGATACATAAAATGTGGTGCATTTACACAATGGAATACTATTCTGCTATTAAAAAATGAGTTTATGAAATTCTTGGGCAAATGGATGTATCTGGAGGATATAATCCTTAGTGAGCTAACTCAATCACAAAAGAAGTCATTGTATATGCGCTCACTGATAAATGGATATTAGCCCAGAAACTTAGAATACCCAAGATACAATTTGCAAAACACAAGAAAATCAAGAAGGAAGACTAGCGCGTGGATACTTCATTCCTCCTTTGAATAGGAAACAAAATACCCATGAAAGGAGTTACAGAGACAATGTTTAGAGCTAAGATGAAAGGATGGACCATACAGAGACTAACCCACCGGAGGATCCATCCCATAATCAGTCACTAAACTCAGACACTATTGCATAGGACAGCAAGTGTTTACTGAAGGGACCCTGATATAGCTGTCTCGTACAGAAGTGGATGCTCACAGTCATCTATAAGATGGAGCACGGGGCCCACATTGGAGAAGCTAGATATAGAACCCCAGGAGCTGAAGGGGTGCAACCCTAGAAGAGGAACAACAATATGAACTAACAAGAACCCCCAGAACTCATGTCTCTAGCTCCATATGTAGCAGAAGATAGCCTAGTCGGCCATCATTGGGAGGAGAGGCACCTTGGTAATACAATCTTTATATGCCCCAACACAGGGGAATGCCAGGGCCAAGAAGTGGGAGTGGGTGGGGAGGGGAACAGGGCGGTGGGAGGAGGGAGGGAACTTTCGGGATAGCATTTGAAATGTAAATTAAGAAAATATCTAATAAAAAATTGAAAAAAAAAGGATGAAATGCTAAGTGCCAGATTGTAGTTTCTGGCCTCAGAGGATCACAGAAGGCAGGTCAGCTACAGTAGCACAGTCACTTAGACTTAGATAAGTAAACTCTTTGATAAGTAAACTCTTTATTATACAGCAACCCTAAATTTCTTCCATAATTTTGTTGAAGATATTTGCTGGCCCTTTAAGTTGAAAAAAACTTCATTCTCATCTACTCCTATTATCCGTAGGTTTGGTCTTCTCATTGTGTCCTGGATTTCCTGGATGTTTTGAGTTAGGATCTTTTTGTATTTTGCATTTTCTCTGTTGTGTCCATGTTCTCTATAATATCTTCTGCACCTGAGATTCTCTTTTCCATCTCTTTTTTACTGTTGCTAATGCTCACATCTATGGTTCCTGATTTCTTTCCTAGGGTTTCTATATCCAGAGTTGTCTCCCTTTGGGTTTTCTTTATTATTTCTACTTCCCTTTTTAAATCTTTGATAGTTTTTTCAATTCTATCACCTGTTAGATTGTGTTTTCCTGCAATTCTTTAAGAAATTTTTGTGCTTCCTCTTTAAGGACTAGTGCTTGTTTAGCCTTCATCTTCTGTATTTCCTTAAGTGAGTTATTAACGTCCTTCCTAAAATCCTCTACCAGCATCATGAGATATGATTTTAAAATGAATCTTGCTTTTGGGGTGTGTTGGGGTATCCAGGACACTTTGTGTTGGGAGTGCTGGGTTCTGATGATGCTGAGTGGACTTGGTTTCTGTTAGTATGATTCTTATGTCTCTCTTTTGCCATCTGGTAATCTCTGGCGTTAGTTGTTATAACTGTCTCTGGGTGGAGCTTGTTCCTCCTGTGTTTCTGTTAGCCTCTGTCATCACTCCTGGGAATCCATCTCTCTCCTGAGTCTCAGTGGTCACAGTACTCTCTGCAGGCCAGCTCTCCTCTTGCAGGGATGGTGCACAGAGGTCTGTAGCTCAGCTCTGTTTCCTGGCTCAAGAGGTACGCCCGAAAGGGACTCTGTGCCAGAAGCTATGTTGTTTCCGCTGCCTGTGCACACCCTTGCACAGACTGGTCTCTTTGGGACCCGGGATACAAGATTGGAATAGCCTAGTCTTACAGAGTCTTGAAGTGCCTGGATGACAGGATACTGAGGCACAGTACTACTTGCTCAGAGGATAAGGAAGTATGGATGAAAGATTGTGGGAGTGGATGAATGACCAGGAGGGGGTAACTAACCAGAATGTAAACTGTGTAACTATGGGTGTTCGGAGTTTCTTCCCTGGTGTTTTGGCCTGCGGCGAGGGAGAAGATAAAGACTATGGCCGACAATCAGGTAGGAAGAAAGCCAAGAAAAAGTTCAGGAAGAACAAAGCGCTGGGAGGAAATGGGACTCCGTGAAGCTGTCCAGCAGCTGTGACAGTCAACCACCAAAGGTCCCAGAGAACTTTTCTCTAGATTGGAAAGCATTCCAAGAGCTGCTGAAACAAAAGTCACAGGCCCCAGAAAAACTTCTTGTCTCTCAGATGACAAAATGAATTCCCCAATAATCCAGCAGAACAGCAAAAAAGGCCTCAGATAAATCAAAGGGAGACAGAAGAGGACAGAAAAAAACAAGACCCCTAGGGATTCTCTATCATCTGCACTTAAGGACATGAAGATAATAATACCTCCCACAGATACTTCTGGAACAGAGCAGAAGAAAGGAGCCAAGAAGAGAACATATAGTGACATCTCTTCTCATCAAGGGGATATTAAGCATAAGTGGAAAGCTAAGAAGGCAGCTGTCGTCTTGAATCAGCCCACTGAGTTTGAAGATGTGCATCCAGATGATATTGAGGCTGCTATAGACCCACCCAGAGGCAGCCATGCTGGTATAGAAGAGGCTTAGACAGAGGAAGAGTACCATCTTCCTGGTGAAAGCCTTTGCCAGCCTGACAAAAGCCTTGGCCCTGGATTGTGAGATGGTAGGCATGGGTCCCAAAGGGAGAAGAGAGTTTTGCAGTCGGTGTATCCATCGTGAACCAGTATGGGAAGTGTGTTTATGACAAGTACATCAAACCAACTGAACAAGTGACTGACTACAGGACAGCTGGCAGTGGGATACGGACTGAGAACCTGGAACAAGGAGAAGAGTTTGAAGTTGTGAAGAAAAAAGTGGAAGAAATGTTGAAGGGCAGAAACCTGGTGGGGCATGCACTGCACAATGATTTAAAGGTTTTGTTCCTTGAACATCCATAAAGAAAATCAGGGACACCCAAAAATTCAAACCATTCAGGAGTTGAGAAAAGAGTGGATGACAGTTGTTTCTGAAACAACTTTCTGAGAAAATTCTGGGGATCAGGGTCCAAGAAGCAGAGAGCATTTTTCAATCCAGGATGCCCAGGCAGTGATGAGGCTTTAACATCATTGTGAAACTGGAATGGGAGAGCATTACTGCAGACCAGCTTGTCCCAGCCATCACTCCACAGCACTGCAGCAAGTATGCTTAGCACCATCCTACTGCTTTCACCACCACCCTGTCCTTCAGTGACCCACATATACCATAATTGCAATACTGTTTATAACTGAAGTAATAGACCTACATAGTGTATGGTATCACATGATGTGTATACATGCATCAGTTGATGGGTACCTCTGCAGTGGACATTTCTGGCTTCTTTAGAGACTTAGTTGTGTCATTTAATGGTTTTCTGGAAACTGGCTTATGAAAGGATATTTTTGCTGAAGCAGACACATGAGAGGATGTTTTGCTGAGAACAGATACTTGGTGTTTTTCTGGAAACAGCCTGGAAAAAGGGCATGTGAAGTTTTTCCATTCTCATAAGACAAATATAAGAGTACTTGATCCTTGTTTTGTGACAAGACTTTATCTATGGTTAATACTTCAAAAACAGAGGCTGGAGTACAACAGTTGAGTCTACTAGCATTAGCACTTTCAAGTTAAGAGAGTCTCAACTTTCTCATAGTAAAAGAATAGGGAGGATGTAATCTGGCCTCAATACCAGAAACTATTTGGTGAAGAGAGGTGGCAAGTTGGTACTCTATCTCCCCATGATTTGAAGACTTGATTAGGATTGCCTTCATATGTTTTAGGAATGATTCACTGTAGTAGATTTCCACACCACCCCTCAAAGGCTCCTCAATTCTTGCTGTCTCTCCATATGTATTCTTCCCATGCCAACCTGATCCTCCTGTTCCAACTTCTCCCCCAACCCCTGGTTCATCTATATATCATATAGTGTTCCCCTCCCCCTCTAGGGATATCTGTGTGCCAACTGCAGTCCTTTATTTTATATGTAAACACTTTGAATCTACATATTATAGCATGCTTATTATTTACTTAATGGCTATATCTGCATATAAGAGAATACATACAATATTTGTCTTTCAGGGGCAGAGTTTCTTTGCTCAGAATAAAATTTTCAAGTGGCATCCATTCATCTGTAAATTGTATACTGTCATTTTTAAAAATCTGAGTTTAAAACATTTTGTAAATATGCCAATTTTTAATATCTATTCTTTCGTTGAAGGACTTCTAGGTTGTTTCCAATAGAGAAACAATGACCATGGATGAGCAAGTGTTCTTATGGATATGCCCAAGAGAAGTATAGCTGGATCATCAGTTAGCTTGATTCCTAACTTTGTGAAAAACCACCAAACCAAGATCTGTAGTGGGTGCAAAAGTTTGCACTCCTACCAGTAATAGAAGAGTATTTTCCTTCTCAGTATTCTCACCATCATGAGCTGTTATTTGTATTATATTTCTTGCCATTCTGACAGATGTAAGCAGGAATATCAAAGTAGTTTTGATTTGTATTTCTTTAATTACTAAAGATGGTGAACTTTTCTTTGTTTCTCAGGTATTTGTGTTTACTTTATTGAGAAATCTCTATTTTGATTTGTACCCCGTTTTTAAATTGGATTATTTGGTAATATCTAGTTTCTCTCTCTCTTTCTTCTATCTCTCTCATATATATATATATATATATATATATATATATATATATATATATATATATAATATTGCATGTATTCTCTTATATGCAGATATAGCCATTAAGTAAATAATAAGCATGCTATAATATGTAGATTCAAAGTGTTTATATATATATTATATATTACAATGTAATATAATACATATAATTATATATTATATAATATATTATAATCTTATATATATATATATATATATATATATATATATATATATATAGCTATTAGTCCTCTGTCAGATTTAGAGTTGGTAACAATATTTTCAAATTCTGTAAGCTGATACTTTTTCTGAATGATGTTGTCCTTCCCTTGAAGAAGTTTATCAGTTTCCTGAGGTCCCATTTATTAATTCCTGGTCTTAGTGCCAATGCAACTGGTGTGTTATTTAGAAAGTCACCTCGTGTCACACTACTAGGTCTAACTTATATACAATTGAGTTATTGTCCCATGGAAATCCACAATTAACTGTGACACAAAACTTTAGAGATACAATGTCCTACCTACAAACTTTGTTAAGACAATGATGGCACAAATCTTATGAAAGTAACCAACTCTTGTCTATTTGACTTAAGGCCCTCTCCCTGAGACAGAAGCCATAGCCAACACTGCTTGCTGACTAAGAACCAAAGTTTAGATAACTCTCTCAAATCCAAGTACAAAAGAAGTAGGGAAAAAAACGAAAAAATGGCATCTAATGATAATCTTCTATACTCATAGATTGTCAGAGGCTTCCTCCTTCACCAGATCAACCACACATTACAAAGAGAAAGAAAGAGATCTGGGAAAAATAAGTTCTAAAAGGAATGTCTCCATCAAATCCCTCCTCTCAAACCTCAGAGAAGGCAGTAGTAGACAGAAAGAGTGTAAGAGTCATAGAAGATGAAGGGTACCAGGAGAAGAATGTCCTCTAAATCAACTGAGAAAACCCTATCAGAACTCACAGAGATTGACCAGCAAGCAGAATGCCTGCATAGGTCTGCACCAGGTCCTCTCCACATATACATGGATTTCAGTTTAGTGTTTTTGTAGGACTCTGTAGTGTGTGAACAATTTGTTCTCTGAGTCTTGTGACTTCTCTTGTGCTCTTTTCTTTCTGTTGGTTTGCCTTCTCCAACTATGAAGTGATGGTTTTGTCATATTTTACTATATTTTATTTTATTAGGTCTTGTTAACTTTTAGAGGTCTGTTGTTTTCTAATGAGAGATAGAAAGGGAGTGGGTCTGGATGGCAGGAAAGGAGGAATTCGGAGAAGTTGAGGGAAGGGAAACTGTAATCTGTATATATTATATGGCAAAATCTGTTTTCAGTAAAAGAGGAAAATAGTGGGAAAGGAAAGTAAACAAAAGGTAATTAAACACAAGTGAGCTTGAGCTATTCCATAATTATTGTTTGTTAAAAAGTATAATTATTAGTTATAATAACATCAGAGAGAAACAGGGACTTGGGAATTTTAAAAACTATGAATAATGAGTATATATATATATATATAGCTTACTTGAAAGAGAGAAGCTCCAATTATATATCATACATATAAACCTATTTTTGTACACACACACATACAATTTAAATGAAATTATCACTTTTGTGCTGATAATTGATTTTCCCAAAGGACATAGGCTAGCAAGCAAAAATTCCAGTACTAGGAATAGGAAGACCTATTTGGAATTTTTGGCCAAGGGAATTCAGTGGACTCGAAAAGTGTATAGTATACTGCTGTTTCCCTTGGTTGCCTCCAAGAAGTTGAAAATAGCTTGATGAAGACAAGCTTGATGAAGATGCCACACACTTCAAACAGAAGATATGAAAGAATTGATCAGGATCTGACCTGAAAGCCTACCCCAGGAGGACTAGCTTTCATTCTACTACAAAGTGTTTGAGTTGCCAAAGAAGAAAATCAACCGATCGTCTAACTCAGTAATGTCACCTATGAATCACAACAAGGATCAACATTGCAAGACAGTCCTTAAAATGAAAAGTAGAACCTTATACCTAGGAGCTGTCTAAATGGACTTAAGGCCAGCTCAATAGGAGGGAATTATGCTTGGTACTGGAAACCTAGCCAATATCCAGAGCTAGTGAGGCTATGGATTCTAAAACAGAACATTCAGACACCATTTTACTAAAACAGTGTAATTCTTCATATCTGCATTCTAAATACTTATCCTTGTGCCAAACCAATATGTACAGCTTTCACCACCCATCAAAGAAGCTTCTCTTTGTAATAAATGAAGAACACTACGGGTCGTCAAATTGTAGAGAACAATTGATCTTTGGTTCTAAGTCCCAATTTATAAATCTACAGCACAATTCCTGCACGTAAAGCTCAGGGAATATCAGGAAAGTCGGAACAGTAAGATTATGAGGCAGAGTACCAGGAAATCTTTTGGGAGACTGAGTCACCTAGAAATGAGACACCCATGATATTTCAAAAATATTTATGCTAAGCAAGACCTGAAGAAGTAAAACACCATGTTAATAGATATGTTAATGTGGAAGGGAGAGATCTCATGAGGCATCGCATCTAGACCAATGATTGCTTAAAGTGAAAAAAAAATTAGTCTTCCCCAGCAAGAGACACTCTTACCGGTTCCCAAATTTGAAGGCATCTACCCTGAAATCATACATTCAAGCAACACTAAACAGAATCATCATGATAGATCGTAAAAGGAAAGATAGATAGATAGATAGATAGATAGATAGATAGATAGATAGATAGATATGTGTGTGTATTTGTGTGTGTGTTTGTGTGTGTGTTGTGTATGATTGATAACAGATAAATAGGTACAGATATGGACAGATAATAATACATATAATATGTGTGTGTACAAAATAAATAGAGGCCACTAATTTGAGAGAAAATTGAGAATTGGGGAGAAGGGGAAGTAAGGGGTAAAATGGCAATGGTGTAATTATATTTTAAATGAAAATAACTCCTCCTTCTCCAGCTTACAAAATTCATATGTTACATAAAAATGGGTCCAGTTTTACAGAGCATTGTCTCAATGGCAAACTGGTGTGACCACTTGTATTGTGCAGCATGTCTGCAGAAGTGTTACTCTAAATGACAGGAAAGCAGACTTTGTTACCATGAGATCAATATTACACTTAGAGCAAACAGTTTGTATCTGTATGTAAAGTAGGGTATTTCAGTTTTTCTGTACATATTTCTTTTGAATTGAAATGTTCCTTCCTAGAGAGAGGACAAAGTTTACTAAGACTCAGTTTTTATGTAAGTTTGCAGTTCAAAATTTTAATCAGAAATGTTATTAAATATGGAGTTTATTTAAATAAAATTATTTCATTTTTTCCATATCAATAAAATCAGTTAAACTTGAAAAATAAACCTCTTTGCTGAGATGATAACCTAATGGATAAAGCACTTGCCATGTAAAAGTGAGGACTTGAGGTCAAACCTGAGAATCCACATAGTTTCCTGGTTGGTACCTTGATCTGCTTGTAGTTGCAGTACTCAGAAGGCAGAGACAGGATATCTTTTGAGCAAGTTAGCTGTCTAGACTAGCTATATTACTGAGCTCAGATTTCAACTGAGAGACTCTAACTCAGTGAATACATGAATAATGATGGTTAAAGTCTCTTTATAACAGCCTCATGCATCTCTATGCACACACATGTACATACACACCTTGTGTGAGCACTCATATGAACACTATACACACATGCAAATGGAAGAAATAAATAAGCCCATTTACTTCGCAGAACTGAGCTACCGGGGTATGCTGTTAACTAGAAAAGAATACTCAGATGACATTTCCTATCTTGAACTTACAACTCAACATTTACTTTTTGTTTAAGTAATTTTAGATTTGGGTTTTATACACCTGACTTTGTGGCCTTAAGAAATTGTGTGTGTCTACTAGAATATGTGTATGTAAGTAATTTTCAAACCACTTTTCACAACTCTTTAAAGTAAAGAAAAAGGCAAAAAAATTAAAAAGCATAGAATATTCTTTTCCTTTTTCTTTTTTATTGGTTATTTTATTTATTTACATTTCAATTGTCCCTACTCCTTGTTTCCCCTCTACAACCACTCTATCCCAACCCCATTCCCCCTGCCTCTATAAAAGTGCTCCCTCACACACCCAACCTCCCATTCCTGCCTCACTGCCCTAGCATCCCCCTATGCTGAGGCATGAAGCCTCCACAGGACCAAGGGCTTCCTCTCTCATTGATACAAGCTAAAGCAATCCTCTGACACACATGCAGCTGGAGCCGTGGATCCCTCCATGTATACTCTTTGGGTGGTGGTTTTGTCCCTGGGAGCTCTGGGATGGGCATGGTCCAGTTAGTTAATAGTGTTCTTCCTATGTGGCTGCAATCCCCTTCAGCTCTTTCAGACATTCCCCTAACTCTTCCATTGGGGTTCCCATGCTCAGTCCAATGGTTGGCTGTGAGCATGCACATCTCTATTGGTCAAGAGCTGGCAGAATCTTTCAGGCAACAGCTGTATTAGGCTTTTGTCAAGCACTTCTTGGCATCAACAATAGTGTCTAGTTTGGTGTCTGCAGATGGAATGGATCTCTAGGTGGAGCAATCTTTGGATGGTGTTTCCTTCAGTTTGTGCTCTACTCTTTGAACTCTTTGTCTCTGTATTTCCTTTAGAGAGGAACAATTCTGGGTTAAAATTTTTGAGATGGGTGGTGGCCACATCCCCTAACTGTATCGTGCCTATCTACTGGTTATGGTCTCTACAGGTTCTATCTTCCCTTTGTTGCTTATTTAATCTAATGTTATCCCTGTTTGGTCCTTGGAACCTCTTGCATCCTGACATCTGGGACTTTCTAGAGGCTATTCCCAGTTTCTCATCCCACAGTGCTACTCACCTCTATTCAGGGGAGAAGTACAGTGGGTCAGGAAATAGAATATTCTTGAAACATCAACTTTAAGCACAGTTAGTAGGTGTATAAATATTGTAATAAATAAAACTGCTTAACTCTAGTATGATTAACATTAATCAGAATGATTCAAAGATTTAACTGGTATAATGATTTTTTGGGCTATATCTTCAAGCAAATATTTAAGAATGTTTCAAATATCATGTTTAACCTAAATAAAAGAATTACAGTTTAAAGGTTCATCAAAGCACACATACTCACTGTTTTTTATATTTTCTCCAACCTTACGCAGTCTCTTCTGGTGGAAAAGGCAATGCTCCTAATATTCAGAAAGCTCACAATATTCACAATTCACTGCCACAAGAAAAGGTTACTAGTAAATGATCTCTGGAGGAAGAATACTCTATGTAGAGTTGACTGCTTGTCAGTTTGGGGGATTTAGTGAGCCATTGCTTGCGATGGCCAAGGTTTATCAGGGAGGCAGCTGTATCTGAGTCTCTTATATTTCTGTCAGTGTTCCATCATCTACACTTCTGTGAGTACCCCCCCCCCCGAATTAATTGTTTTATCAGCTAGACCTGTGTTCAATTGTTTCTTTGGTCTGTTGTTGATACCCTAAGTAGAATAACTAAAAATGTATCCTTGTGTCACCAGAAAGTCTTAGGATGTACATGAAGGATTATGTGTTCTGAACAGATTCTGGTCCTATGAACACACACAAAAAATGTTGCACAGTACAATTAACTGCTTTGTGAGTGTCTGGCTAACTCACTTTTCTCTATAAATAAATATGCCACACGAAGTAGGCTACATAAATATACATTTGACTATGTGAATGTGACTCCTTGGAAAAGCTTATTCAATTTTCCAAGTCTCACTATCCTAAAAAGGGGATCCTTATCATAACAGAGGATTAAAATATTAATCTGTGTCCCATGCATGTGCTACTTAAATATGTATACTGTAAGAACATGTGCAATTTCAAGTCCATCCTAAATCTTTTCATTATCTCTATAATAAGGCATCATGATTGAGTTTATTTACTGACAGAAACCCAACTTTTAAAATCATTATGAAAAAATGCTATAGAAGGTCTATATTTTTTTACAATCATCTGCCTTTGCATTTCTTCATCTATATACAATGATTATGATCCTAGATTCTGAATCATAAGCTACATGCTTTTAAAGAGTTATATAACTACTTCCTTGTCCAGATATATGTAGACATAAGAATATAAATATACATATTACTTTTGGCCTTGAAAATTAAACTCAAACAAAAGTATGTATACACTTTATTCCAAAATGTTAAGTGCAGCTGTGGTTGGTTTTTTTTTTTTTTTTACAGGAATCAAGTACATTGTTCTTATAAAACTTCATCTTTCATATATAAAAAGCACAGTAAATAAATTACCCCATGTTCTATCACCAGGAATGTTATTATGTCATTTGAAAACAACCATAGACCAATAAATATATCAGAGAATGACAGTGACAATTTCAGCTTGATTTAACAAGGCAATCATGTTGTCTGTGTATTATCAAAATTGTGATGATGGAGAGTTAACTAGGCTGATAATTTCCCCAGAGTATTGTGAGACTCAAATATTGTTAAATAAATTACAGAATTTCATAATAAATGTGAGACTAAATGTCTGAAATATACATTTCTCTAAAGGACCCAAAATGATCTTGAAAATTTGATAGCTATGCTATAATTACATTTTTGTCCTCTTTTATTTAATTTAAGTAACTTAGTTAATTAAACTCACTGTTGTCTAAGGAAACAAACAAGCAAAGAAAACCAAAACTGTCTAAGAACAACAAGCAAAAAAGAAAGAAAAAAAACCCAAGCAAGCAAAAAGGAAGGAAGGAAGGAAGGGAGGGAGGGAGGAAGAAAGGGAGGAAGGAAGGAAGGAAGGAAGGAAGGAAGGAAGGAAGGAAGGAAGGAAGGAAGGAAGGAAGGAAGGAAGGAAGGAAGGAAGGAAGGAAGGAAGGAAGGAAGGAAGGAAGGAAGGAAGGAAGGAAGGAAGGAAGGAAAGAAGGAAGGAAAGGAGGAAGGAAAGAAGGAAGGAAGGTGGACAGGGTCTTGATTTAATATTGGCAATGACTAATATCTTGGAACCATAGGAAGATGAAAACAACTCTCACGGAAAAAAATTAGACATAAGAGTTACACTTCATAGTAGCAGGAAGAAAGAGATTACAGTGGAACTTTTTTCTAGACTTTAGAGAGGAAAAGAAACCAGAACAGAAGAATGTAATGAAAAAGACAGAGAGAATAAAGCAGTGCAGTGGGGACAGGACTATAAAAGCACAACTGTTCATTCAGCTTGTGACTCTTTTCATTGTTCTCTTCACAGCAAGTTTGACATCCTTGTTCCTGAGGCTGTAAATTAGAGGATTCAGCATGGGAACCACAAGAGTGTAAAATACTGAGAAAATTTTCCCCTGGCCCACAGTCTCAGCAGATGATGGCTTGACGTAAGCAAGCAGCCCAGATCCATAAAAGAGGCTAACAGTTATGATGTGGGACCCACAAGTGCCCAGGGCTTTGGACCAACCCTTACCTGAGGACATATGAAGGATATTGAAAAGGATCATAGCATATGAGATAAAGATTATGAGGCTAGATAAAATGATAATTGTTCCAACCACAGCAGAGCTCACAAGCTCATTGACATAGGTGCTGGTACAAGAGAGCTGAAGGAGGGGGAAGATGTCACACATGTAGTGGTTGATGATGTTTGAATTACAAAATCTGAGCCTGATCATAAACCCTGTGTGAGTCATGGCCCCAGCAAAACCCATCAAGTAAGAACCAAACACCAGCAGACAGCAGATCTTAGGGGACATGACAGTTGTGTACTGGAGTGGATGACAGATGGCCACATAGCGATCATAGGCCATGGCTGTCAGCACATAACATTCAGAGTTGGCAAAAAGGCAGAATAAAAACAGCTGACTCATGCATCCAGCATAGGAGATGGTGTTGTGCTCTGAAACAAAACTTGTCAACATTGTGGGGTTACAAACAAGAGAATAACAAAAATCAATGCAGGACAGATTGAAGATGAAAAAGTACATGGGAGTGTGAAGATGTGAATTTAGGCAAATGAGATTCATTAAGCTCAGGTTCCCTACCACAGTGGCTGTGTAGTTTAACAAGAAGAGGACAAACAGGGGCAACTGGAGCTCTCGTTGAACTGTTAATCCCATAAAAATGAACTCAGTCACTGAATAATTACTTTCTGTAACCATTTGCTTCATGACTTGCATCTGAAATAATAAGAGAATAAAGTGTCATTAATAGGTATCCCGTCATTGATCCCAGAGTGAGAACTGGAGTTCCTGCTAACTGGGTTTGGAGTTATTGAACACACAGCAAGGCATATAATAGCATTACTGTTCATGTCTGTTTCCTCAAAAAGCCCCATTTCCCGTTTCCTCAGACACATTTTATATCCATGCATCCAAAAAGTGCAGGCAGAACTCCAATGTCTCTTCACATTACTTCCCTTGGTTTTCCTATACTTCATTAGGAATTAGTTTGGAAGAATATGTGTACCTGACCTACAGAGGTTTGAAGAGAAATTGAGAAAGTAAGGATTAGTTACTGCTCACCTGGATTTTCTGGAGACTTTTCTGGTCTCAAAGCCCATGATGTGTTCCTCCTCACTGTCCAGAGATTGTTTAAGGTAACAATAGTGAAGCAGGTTTTAATCATTAGTATAGATATGCCTCTGGCATATTAGGAGTAGTATAATAGTGAGGAACATGGTCTGTATTTGGGAACTCCACCAGAATTTTATTTTTTACATAAAGGAAAGAAAATTATTGTCTTTTATGAATCTCTAAAACATCATTTGAGTTAAATTAGAATTTGTATCACAAGACCAGGATTTCTAAGAAAAGTCTTTGGTGGTACAGGAAGTTATTCTTTGTGTTATGGGACTTTGTCCCACATTGGGTGGGTCCTCTAGTGTAGGTGTCAGTCAGCTTGGGCTTGCATCCAGTGAGATAACTAGTGTTGTATGTTTAGAGATAATATAATTTCCCAGCAGGAGTACCTGAGTCTCAGGACAGAGTTGTAACTGGTCTCCTTTCCTATTCTCCTCATTATACTTTTTACAACTCTGAAAGTCTAATGTCCAGGGACATGCCCTCATGCCATTTGTAATTTTTCTATGATTATAGTAATAAACATTAGACCAATGAGTAACGCTATACAAAAATTTAATACAAGAAGGATTGCAAGTTGATATAAATTTAAATCCAGATTTCCCACTTTGTAACTACAAAACTGCAGTACTCTCTGAGCTTTGTTTATGTATAGTTGTAAAAAACACTCATAAAAATGATTAGTTTTATATCAGTGTAAAATTCTTCTCTAGTATATAAAAATATGTGGCTCAAATTTACCACTTCAAGAAGAAAATATGGTAATATTGTTAAATAAAAGAGCTATCTCAGTGTGTAATTCAATGAAATAATTCACAAATATATTTGAACTCACCTAAATGTATGAAAAGAGGGGCTGGTAAGTGTTAGCTACCCTCTATTATACATTCCTGCTCACATACATTGTTTCTCATCTTTTATTGTTGGTTTCTGAAGTAGGTATCATCTTGTGGCACCATACTGTGAGTGGAGCAGAAACAGTGTCCTTGGGCTCCACCCCTCCATGATAATTTCACCTCCCATCATCATATACATCTGTTGTCATCAAAAAGGATTTCTAGTGGCTGAGAAAATTAGGTGCCAAAGCATGGTGTGCCATTAGGGTGAGTTCTTTGAAATTGAGGATTGAAAGAGATGATATAGCCGGACGTGGTGGTGCTCGCCTTTAATCCCAGCACTCGGGAGGCAGAGGCAGGCAGATTTCTGAGTTAAAGGCCAGCCTGATCTACAAAGTGAGTTCCAGGACAGCCAGGGCTATACAGAGAAACACTGTTTTGAAAAATCAAAAGAAAAAAAAGAAAGAGATGATATATTAAAACTAATTCTAAGAAAAATTTCTATGCTGCTGTCTTTTGGAATGACTAAATGACTAATCATTTTATAAAGTCAAAGGGTTAACCTTTTTGTATATGTACTTTGCATTATTATTCATCTCTCTCTCTCTCTCTCTGCATATATTTATCATGGAATTATGGATCTACTTACCATTTGTTGTTGAGATGATAACATTTCTACTCAAACTTAGCTTATATCAGAGATGATATTTTATATTATGATATGTTATATTATGACATAAATTAGTTGTGTATCTAACTTGTTTTTTTTTTTTGTTTGTTTTGTTTTGTTTTTCGAGACAGGGTTTCTCTGTGTAGCCCTGGCTGTCCTGGAACTCACTTTGTAGACCAGGCTGGCCTCGAACTCAGAAATCCGCCTGCCTCTGCCTCCCGAGTGCTGGGATTAAAGGCGTGCGCCACCACGCCCGGCTCTAACTTGTTTTATATGAACACTCACATACATTTTTCACTTGGGTCCTGAGCATCAAACCACTGAAGCTCACATTTGTGCAGCATGTACTCTTTCCCACTGAACTGTATACCCAGCTCTGATTTACTCATTAATTTTAATTTTCTGTAGACGTTGTAGTGTATTGAGTATATTTCCTAATATATCCACATTATAGTTTCATTTCCCTCTCCTCCACCCAATTCCTCTTCCCCTCCCCTCCCATCTAGATCCACTCCCTTTTTGTTTTTCATTGAAACAAACAGGCTTCTAAGAGAGAACCAGCAAACATAAAAATAAGATAGTAAGATAAAATGAAACACCAGCAAATCATCGTCGGACAAAAAGGAAAATCAACAGAAGAAAAACAGCCTAAAGAGCAATCACAAGAATCAGAGATTCACTTATTCACACACTCGGGGATCTCATAAAAATACTAAACTGAAAGCTATAATATATAGGCACAAGACTTGAGGCAAACCAGTGATGTCTTTCTGCTTTTTGCTTCATTTTCTGTGACTTCATATGAGATTCGCTCAATAGACAGAGGGCTTTGCTCTCTTGTAGTTCTCCATTCTTTCTGGTTCTTACACTCTGTCTTGCTCTACTTCCATGGGGTTCTCTGAGATCTAAGTGGGGAGGTTTGAAGAAATATATCATTGAGAAATATGTTTTCAACATCCTATTCTCTGAGTAATGATTGACAGTGTGTCTCTGACTTACCATCTCCTGCAGCCAAAAGCCTGATAATGACTGAATATTACTAATAGCACCAAGATTATTATTATTATTATTACTTTATTTTTAATTAATTATTACATCTCAAATGTGGTGCCCCCATCACGTCTCCCATCCCAGAGTTCTTCACTCCATCCCTTCTCTCCTTTACTTTTAAATCTGAAAGAGTGCTTTTGCCCCCTTCACCCCACCTTTTACCGCCTTCTTGGACTAAATTAGGTACATGCTTTTTCACTGAGGATAGAGAAGGCAGTTCTCCACTACATATGTGCCAGGAGCCTCAGATGAGTCTGTGTCTGCTCTTTGTTTCCATGCTTACTCTCTGGGAGCTCCCAGGAATACAGGTTAGTTGGCAGTGTAGGTCTTCCTATAGGTTGCAATCTACTTCTGTTTCTTCAGTCCTTCTCCTAACTCTGCCATAAAGGTCCCCAACCTCAATCCAATGGTTGGCTGTAAGTATCTGCATCTGTCTCAGTCAGCTGCTGGTAGATCAGTTCGATCTGACTACCAAGCTATACCACTCTTGACATATTCCCAAAAGATGTTCCACAATACCACAAGGATATGTGGTTTAGTATGGTCATAGTAGCCTTATTCATAATATTCAGAAACTGGAAGCAACTCAGATGTCCCTCTCAACTGAATGGACACAGAAAATATGGTTCACTTACATAATGGAGTACTATTTGGCTATTAAAAATGAGGACATCATGAATTTTGAAGGCAAGTGGATTGAACTAGAAAATATCCTGAGTGAGGTAACCCAGAACCAAATGGTATGTACTCACTGATAAGTGAATGTTAGCCAAATTGTACAGAATACCCATAATACAACTCATAGACAGTAAGAAGTTTAACAAGAAAGAAGGCCCAAGTGAGGATGCTTGAATCCCACTGAGAAGGGGGACAAAACAAAATAATCATGGGAGACAGGGGGAGGGATGGCCTGTGTTGGAAAGGGGAGGAGGAGGGGAAAAAAGGGGTCAGGATCAGGTATGGGGAGAGACAGGAGAGAAGCCCAGAGGGTGAGGAGAATGAGTGGAAATATGGAGCTGCTGGGGTTGGTGATTGGGGGACCATCTAGAAAGTTTCATTTTTTATTATTTTATTTATTACATTCCAGTCGTTGCCACCACTCGATCTCTCCTCCCACAGTTCATCATCTCACTCCTATCCCCCATTGCCACTGAGAGGGTACTTCTCGTCAACCAGAACTGCCCCTTTCCCTTGGGCCTCAAGTCTCTGAAGGATTCTCCCACTGAGGTCTGACCAGACAAATCTCTTTATATATGTGCCAGGGGCCTCAGATCGGCCAGCGTATGCTCCTGGTTGGTAGCTCAGTCTCTGGGAACTCCCTGGAATCTGGGTTAGTTGGGACTGCTGGTCTCCCTATAGGTTGACCTTCCTTTCAGTTTCTTCAATCCTTCCCTTAATTCAAACATAGGGATCCCCGAGTTCAGTACAATGGCTGGGTGTATCTCCTCTCACTCAGTCAGCTGCTGGTAGGGCCTCTCAGAAGACAACCATGCCAGGAACCCATATTTAAGCACATCATAGCATCAAAAATAGTGTCAGGCCTTGGTGCACCCCCAGGAGATGGATCCCAAATTGGGCTGGCTATTGAACCACCTTTCCTTTGGTCTGTTCTCCATTTTTGTCCCTGCAGTTCTTTTAGACAGGAACAATTCTGAGTCAGAAATTTTTACTGTGGGTTAATGACCCTGTCCTTCCACTTGAGACCATGTCTATCTACTGGCTATGGGGAGTTCCTTCTCCCCAAATGTTTGGCATTTTGGCTAAAATTACCCCCAATGAGTCCTGAGAGTCTCTAACTCCCAGGTCGCTGGTACTTTCCAGAGGGTGCCACCTCCTCTCACCACTGCCCCTTCCTCCATGCTGCTTGTCTTTGTCCCCTCCATACATGACCCTGTTCCCCTTTTCCCTTCCCTCTCCCCTCTCCTACCCAGATCTCTCCATCTCTCTGCCTTCTATTATTATTACCTTTCCCATTCTAAGTGGGATTGTAACATCCTCACTTGGGCTTTTTCACACTTCTCACAGTCTGTGGGTTGTATCCTAGGTATACTGTACTTTTTGGTAAATATCCACTTATCAGTGAGTACATACCAAACATGTCCTTGGGGGTCTGAATTACCACACTCAGGATGATATTTTCTAGCTCCACCCATTTGTCTGAAAAAATTTATGATGTCCTTGTTTTTAATAGCTGAACAGTATTTTATTGTGTAAATGAACCACATTTTCTATATTCATTCTTCAGTTTAGGGACATCTGGGTTGTTTCCAGCTTCTGACTATTACAAGTTAGGCTGCTATGAACATAGCGGAGAATGTGTCCTTGTGGTATATTGGGGCATTTGGGGGGTGTCTTAGTCAGAGCTTCTATTCCTGCACAAACATCATGACCAAGAAGCAAGTTGGGGAGCAAAGGGTTTATTCAGCTTACACTTCCATACAGCTGTTCATCACCAAGGAAGTCAGGACTGGAACTCAAGCAGGTCAGAAAGCAGGAGCTGATGCAGAAGCCATGGAGGGATGTTCTTTACTGGCTTGCCTCCCCTGGCTTGCTCAGCCTGCTCTTTTATAGAACCCAAGACTGCCAGCCCAGAGATGGTCCCAACCACAAGGGGCCATTGATCACTAATTGAAAAAATGCCTCACAGCTAGATCTCATGGAAGCATTTCCCCAACTGAAGCCCCTTTCTCTGTGATAACCCAGCTGTGTCAAGTTGACACAAAAACTAGCCAGTACAGGGGCTATATGTCTAAAAGTGGTATAGTTGGGTCTTCAGGATGAACTATTTCGAATTTTTTTCCAGAGTGGTTATACCATTTTGCAATCCCACCAGCAATGGAGGAGTAGTCCTCTTTTTCCGTATCCTCACCAGCATGCACTGTGACCTGACTTTTTGATCTTTGCTATTCTGAGTGGTATAGGGTGGAATCTCAGCATTGTTGTGATTTACATTTCATTGATGATTAAGGATACTGAACATTTCTCTCTTTTTATTGGATATTTTATTTATTTACATTTTAAAGGTTATCCCCTTTGTCGATTTCCCCTCTGGAACCCCCCATCTCATCTTCCCTCACCCTGCTTCTATGAGGGTGCTTACCTACCTGCCTACCCACTCTAGTCTACTTGTCCTAGCATTACCCTACACTGAGGCATCAAACCTTCACACGAACAAGAGCTTCTTATCCCACTGATGCCCAACAAGGTCATCCTCTGCTACATATGCTGCTGGAGCCATGGAACACTCCCTTTGGTTGGTGGTTCTATCTCTGGGAGCCTGGGGGGGGGGTCTGGTTGGTTGATATTTTTCTTCCTATGGAATGCAAACCCCTTCAGCTCCTCAGTCCTTTTCTCTAATTCCTCCATTTGGGGACCCCCATGCTCAGTCCAATGGTTGGCTATGAGCATCTGCCTCTGTATTTGCCAGGCCCTGGAAGAGCCTCTCAGGAGACAGCTATAATAGGATTCTGTCAGCAAGCACTTCTTGGCATCCTCAATAGTGTCTGGGTTTGGTGTCTATAGATAGGATGGATTTCTAGGTAAGGCAGTCTCTGGATGGCCTTTCCTTCAGTCTCTACACTTTGTCCCTGTATTTCATCCTGTGAGTATTTTGTCCCCCCATCTAAGAGGGACTGAAGCATCCACACTTTGGTCTTCCGTCTTCTTGAGCTTCACATGGTCTTTAATTTCTTTAGGAGTTTCTGAGCCATTTGAGATTCCTCAGTTGAGAACTCAGCTGTTCCTGCTAATCACCAAAACCCAGAAGTATAGTTTTTACAATATGTCCTTATGATTCTCTATATTTCTTTGGTGTTTGTTGTTATGCCTCCTGTTTCATTTATGATTTTGTTCATTTGGATATTTTCTCCATGTCTTTAGTTAGTTTGGATAATGTATGTCTATCTCATTTATTTTCTCAAAGAAGGAACTGTTTTATTGAGCCTCTATATTATTCTTTTTGTTTCTATTTTATTGATTTTAGCCTCTAGTTTGTTTGTTTGTTTGTTTGTTTTCGAGACAGGGTTTCTCTGTATAGCCCTGGCTGTCCTGGAACTCTCTTTGTAGACCAAGCTGGCCTCGAACTCAGAAATCCGCCTGCCTCTGCCTCCCAAGTGCTGGGATTAAAGGCGTGTGCCACCACCGCCCAGCCTAGTTTACTTTTTATATTTCTGCTGTCTTCTTCTTCTTACTTTTATCTAGAAGTTTCCTGTGTGATATTCAGTTGAAATCCTCCAGTTTCTTGGGGTTTTTTATTCGTTATTTTACTTATTTACATTTTAAATGTTATCCCCTTTCCTGGTTTCCCCTCTGAAAACCCCCTATGCCATCTCTTACTTCTATGAAGGTGCTCTCCCACCCACCCAACCACTCCTGCTAGCATTCCCCTACACTGGGGCATCAATTCTTCACAGAACTAAGGGTCTCTCCTCCCACTGATGCATGACAAGGCCATCCGTTGCTACATATTTGTCTGGAGCCATGGGTTGCTTTATGTGTACACTTTGGTTGGTGGTTTAGTCCTTGGGAGATCTGCAGGGTCAGTTGGTTGATACTATTGTTCTTCCTATGGGATTGCAAACCCCCTCAGCATTTCAGTCCTTTCTCAAATTCCTCCACTGGAGGCCGTGTGCTCAGTCCAATGGTTGGCTAAGAGCATCTGCCTATGTATTTGTCAGGCTCTAGCAGGACCTCTCAGGAGACAGCTATATCAAGCTCCTGTCAGCAATGCACTTTTTGACATCGGCAATAGTGTCTGGGTTTGGTGTCTGTATATGGGATGGATCACCAGATGGGGTAGTCTCTTAATGGCCTTTACTTTAGCCTCTGCCCCACAATTTGTCTCCATATTTCCTCTAAGGAATATTTTGTTCCACCTTCAAAAAAGGACTGAAGCGCCCACACTTTGGTCTTCCTTCTTTTTGAGCTTCATGTGGTCTGTATATTGTATCTGGAGTATTCTGAACTTTTGGGCTAATATTCATTTATCAGTAAGTGCATACCATATGTGTTCTTTTGTGATTGGATTACCTCACTCAGGGTGATATTTTCTAGTTCCATCCATTTGCCTGAGCATTTCATGAATTCATTGTTTTTAATAGCTGAGTAGTGTCCAATTTTCTGAGGAGCCTCCAGACTGATTTCCAGAGAGGCTGTACCAGCTTGCAGTCCCACCAACAATAGGGGAGTGTTCCTATTTCTCCACATCCTTGTAGGCAACTACTGCTATGAACTTAAATCTGCAGAAGTGTTTCTTTTACAAATTTTGATGCACTTGTGTTTGGAGCAGATAAGTTAAGAATTACAATATCTTGTTAGTGGATTTTTTTCTTTGATGAGTATGTAGTGCTGTCCTTTATTGTTTCAAATTAGTTTGTGTTTAAAGTCTATTTTGTTAGCTATGAAAATGGCTATATCATCTTGCTTCTTAGGACTATTTGCCTAGAACAGCTTTTACCAACCCTTTTCCCTTAGATGATATCTATCTTTGATGTTAGGGTATGTCTTTTGGATGTTTCAGGACAGATCCTGTTCTCACATCCATTCTTTCCATCTGCATTTTCTTTGTTTATTTGTTTGTTTTGTCTTGTATTGCATATATTGATATTGAGAGATACCAATGACCAATGATTGTTTATTCATGCTATTTTCTTTTTAGTGATGATTGTGGTAGTGTTAGTAGTGTTGGAAATGGTAGTAGTGGTGATGGTATATGTGGGTGTTTCTGTGCTTCCCTTCTTTTGATTTTTCCTCTCTAAGATTATTTATTCCCTATGTTTTCATGGTTATAGTTAACCTTCTTTGGTTTGAGTTTTCATTCTTTTACCTTCTGTATGGCTGGGGATTTGAATAGATATTTTCAAATTTTGGCTTTATTGTACAATATCTTATTTTCTTCATCTATAATGATTGAGAATTTTGCTTGGTGTAATAGTCTGGAATGACATCTGAACATGACAGAGCCATTAGAATCATGAAATAACAGAGCTGTTGTGTTCTCACTGATTGTGCAGAAGACTGGACCTGCTAACACTCAGACATTGGATGGAGAAAGGCTCCTAGGACCCAAGGTCCCTGTGCATTCTCCTCAGTTGAATATGCACAGGTGAGCCTAACCGGCTCCATAATATAGTACTAAATTTATAAGCAAAATTGAAAGTCCTGAAGCTTGCATGGAGAAGAGAGATTATTAGAAGGGGTATGAAACAGGAATTTTTATAAGGTAGGGGACTGAAGTATTCAGGATATATCATGTGCATAAATACAATGGTGAAAAAAGATCAAATTTCATTAGTAAATAAAAAAGTTAAAAATAAACAGTGTTGTTTGGGAACGTAAAGAACATAACATAGTGTATGAGGGGCTTCTCTCTGGAGTGGGCTTATTCTCTTTCTCTCTAGCCAGTGATTGTTTGTGGCTCCTTGTCTAGGGGTAGCAGCTTGTGAAATGTTTCCCTATCACAATGAAATGTCAGTTGAAAGTGTCCTTTCTCAGCTCTCACTTAGGCATCCATATTTTTGATATTTCATAATGTTGTTCCCTGTCATATATAGAAGATTCTAGTTGAATGGAAGACAGCATATAAATGAGGAAAATGAGGAAAATGAAATAAATATAGTACTTATGTATGAAGTTCCCAAAACAATGAAACAATAACAGTGAACATGAAACAATGTCAACCACATAATACATGAAAAAGTGTAGAATACGGCTTATATTAAGTTATTTGAATAAGTCAACTTTATATCTAAAGAAAAGCATAATGTCTAATGGGCTTCTTAAAACAGCTGCTTATTGAAGAAAAAAACAGAAGCCTTGCATAACTGTAATAAGAGAGGCTTCATTGAGAAACTGATTGAAAGTGCTGTAGATAATTGCTTGGGGAATCCTGTGGAGGGGTGGGAAGAGGAAACTTGGAGGAAAAGAGGGAGGGGAAGCTAGAGTCTGGATGCAAAGTAAGTAAAGAACTTAATTAATATTAAGGAAAGAAAGAAAGGGAGGAAGGAAGGAAGGGAGGGAAGGACACTACACCTCAACAAAAGGTCTTTAGCAAAACTCCTCAGCTTTCCCATTCAGAAAAAACATCACTAATTTAAAAAAAATGAAAACAATGAAATGTTGTGCTTTGGGAAAGGATTTTTACCAATCCTAAATCTGATAGGGGACTAATATCCAACATCTACAAAGAGCTAAAGAAGCTGGACTCCATAAAAATGAATAACCCCATTAAAAAATGGGGTACAGAGCTAAACAAAGAATTCTCAACTGAGGAATTCCGAATGGCTGAGAAACATCTGAAAAAATGTTCAACATCCTTAATCATCAGAGAAATGCAAATCAAAACAACTCTGAGATTCCATCTCATACCAGTCAGAATGGCTAAGATCAAAAATTCAGGTGACAGCAGATGCTGGCAAGGATGTGGAGAAAGAGGAGCACTCCTCCATTGCTGATGGGATTGCAAGCTTGTACAACCACTCTGGAAGTCAGTCCGGAGTTTTCTCAGAAAATTGGACATAGTACTACCTAAAGATCCTGCAATACCTCTCCTGGGCATATACCCAGAAGATGTTCCAACTGGTAAAAAGGACACATGTTCCACTATGTTCATAGCAGCCTTATTTATAATAGCCAGAAGCTGGAAAAAAACCCAGATGTCCCTCAACAGAGGAATGGATGCAGGAAATATGGTACATTTACACAATGGAGTACTATTCTGCTATTAAAAAAATGAATTTATGAAATTCTTGGGCAAATGGATGTATCTGGAGGATATAATCATTAGTTAGGTAACCCAATCACAAAAGAAGTCATTGGATATGCGCTCACTGATAAATGGATATTAGCCCAGAAACTTAGAATACCCAAGTTACAATTTGCAAAACACAAGAAAATCAAGAAGGAAGACCAGCGCGTGGATACTTCATTCCTCCTTTGAATAGGAAACAAAATACCCATGAAAGGAGTTACAGAGACAAATTTTAGAGCTAAGATGAAAGGATGGACCATACAGAAACTACCCCACCAGGGGGAGATCCATCCCATAATCAGTCACTAAACTCAGACACTATTGCATAGGACAGCAAGTGTCTACTTAAGGGACCCTGATAAAGCTATCTCATAGTCTATGCTCACAGTCATCTATATGATGGAACACAGGGCCCACAATGGAGAAGCTAGAGCTAGAACCCCAGGAGCTGAAGGGGTCTGCAACCCTAGAAGAAGAACAACAATATGAACTAACCAGAACCCCCTAGCTCCACATGTAGCAGAATATGGCCTAGTCGCCATCATTGGGAGAAGAGGCCCTTGGTATTGCAATTTTTATATACCCCAATACAGGGGAATGCCAGGGCCAAGAAGTGGGAGTGGGTGGGCAGGGGAACAGGGCGGGGGGAGGAGGGAGGGAACTTTTGGGATAGCATTTGAAATGTAAATTAAGAAAATATCTAATAAAAATATTGAAAAAAAAACTGCTTCTTCATGGGGATATGTAAATTTTTTCCTATCTGGCATCAGAACCTTGTAGATGCTCTCTGTTTAGGGAAACATCTTTGTTGGGGTTTCCAGTCCCATAAGGTCTACTTTAGAACTCATGATGGAACAAATCTGAAGAACTTCTCCTAGTTCTGTCACAATTTTCTTTCTAAACCTCCATTTCTTTATGGTATTCAGTGTTTAAAATCTAGGATTCTAGAGGCATGTCTACATTTACTCATACCAATAATTGTGTACCCATAAGAAATTCTTATAGCCATTTTAACATCCATGATATAAGAAAAGAAGAGATATATTTAACAGTATAATTTACAATGTAACATGGAACAATATTTCAGGTAATTTTTTCAAAGGAAAATGGGAAAAATAAATCTTAACCATTATATTAGTCAGGGTTCTCTAGAGCCACAGAACTTATGGATAGTCTCTATATAGTAAAGGAATTTATTGATGACTTACAGTCTGCAGTCCAATTCCCAACAATGGTTCAATAGTAGCTGTGAATGGAAGTCCAAGAATCTAGCAGTTACTCAGTCCCACACAGAAAGCAGGCAAAGAAGTAAGAGCTAGTCTCCCTTCTTCCAATGTCCTTATATGATCTCCAGCAGAAGATGTAGCCCAGATTAAAGGTGTGTCCCATCACACTTTTAATCCCAGATGACCTTGAAGTCAGAGATCTTCCTGTCTTAATCTTCTGGAATACATAGCCACTATGCTTAAAGATCTCAATACCAAGATCCTGATCAGAAACATCCCAGCCTCCAGGTTAGGATCACTGTTGAACATTCCAATTCTGGATTGTAGTTCATTCCAAATATAGTCAAGTAGACAACCAGGGATAGCCACTATAACCATTGAAAAAACATTTCTGATTGCTCCTTTTTTGTGATATAAATAATGTACATGAACACAACCTTAATATATTTTCTAATATGACAAATGCATATTGATGTTAATGAACAAACCTAAAACTATAAACACAAATATATTTGTTCAATAAAATATAATCTCAGCTGTGGCTTATTTTTGGCATTAGACCTTTCATTGTAAAAGAGAATCCTAGGAATATTATAAGGAAAATAGCAATTTTGGTATTATGTGTAATGCTCGGTTCAATAGGCAAAATCTTTTTTTGTTTTGCTTTGTTTTGTTTTGTTTTGCTTTGTTTTGTTTTGCTTTGTTTTTTGAGACAGGGTTTCTCTGTATTCCTGGCTGTCCTGGAACTCACTCTGTAGACTCGAACTCAGAAATCCACCTGCTTCTGCCTCCCGAGTTCTGGGATTAAAGGTGTGTGCCACCACTGCCCAGCTGGCAAAACCTTTTTAAAAATAAACTTTATATGCCCAAGGATAGGGGAACGCCAGGGCCAAAAAGTGGGTGGGGAGAAGGGAGGGTATAGGGAACATTCAGGACAGCATTTGAAATGTAAAAAAAGAAAACATCTAATAAAAAAGCATAAAAAGCATTAAATAGCAGAAAAAAATAAACCAAATATATAAGCCACAGATGAATCTAATGGTAATTCCTTTTATTCAGACAAACTGTTAGAGCAGCACTATCAGTTGAATTTAAAGAAAATCATGGGAAGAAAGATAATCTAAACTTATCTTCTAATATCTGAAAAAGTTAAACATTATTCAAAAATATTGTATCATTAAAGGCATATACTTTAAAATCACAAATTTGAAATATCTTTACAAGACTCTGAAAAAAATCTCAAAGGACTGATGACTTTACACTCTAATATTTTCATTATCTGTTTTCAATTTTAATGCAAGTACAAGTCATAAATACCCCCCAAACAAGAAATGGATCGTGAAAAGCCTTTCAGAAAATCAAAACAGAAATGAATTTATTTAGAAAACAATCAACAGTCTGGCATTTCTTAGATGGATAAAATATATTTTAAAAAGAACAATTCATTGTCTTAGTTTAAGATAATAAAACATCATTTCAAGGTCATTTCTTCCAATTCTGAAGAGCAAGGTGTCTGAAACAAAAGGGACTTGCGATCAAATTCTTAGAAACAACTAAGGGCCACAGGAATTACTGGGGGAGATCCTGGTTCTGTTTCTGTTTGTTTGTTTGTTTGTTTGTTTTTTGTTTTATTAGATATTTTCTTCATTTACACTTCAAATGTTATCCCCTTTCCTAGTTTCCTCTCCAAAAATCCCCTCCCTATACTCTCCCCCCTCCCCCTGCTTACCAACCCACCCACTCCCTGTTTCCTGGCCCTGGCTTTCCCCTATACTGGGGCATGTAATCTTCTGCAATACCAAGGGTCTTTCCTCACTGGGGGAGATTTTTTTTCAACTCTCTTGAACAACAACTCAAGAGAAGGCTTCTCATGCCTGGCACTGAAGTTTTCATGGGGACTAGCTCTCCGAGTATCTGAAGGTTTGATAAAAGCTGACAAGGGCGAAAACAGTCAATAATCCTACCTATTGGCAAAGCCTATGAATAATGATGGCCATCATAGCAAGATATTCCTAAGGATGCAATGATGGCACCAACCAACAACTGTCTAATTGTCTTAAGTCCTACATAACATGAAGGAAATGATGCCTGGTGCTTTATACCTAGCCGAACAACTGAACATAGCAATAGTGGTACTAGATACATCTTGTATCCAAGCTATGGAGGCCAGGTTTTTCACTTAGCAATATGTCCTTAAGACTCCTCCCCATTTTTTTAGGGCTCAATGTCTAATTTCTTCCCCTTTCCATATATGGAATATACTACAATTTGTTTATCCACCATCTTTTAAAGAATATCTTGGTTAGTTGTCTGTATTGGAACAGATAAATAAAGCTGCTACATTCACACGCAAGTTTTCTCTTGCACACTTACTTTCAAACCACTCAATAACAACTATCAAGGAGCAGATTGACTATGAGAGAAGAGGATGATTTGCTTTGGCCGTTTGTTGGTTATATTTGGGTTTAGTTTGGTTTTGGTTTACATTCTAAGACAAGAGAAGAATAAAGTTGAGTGTACTGGAAGGTAGGGAGGCTCTTGAGGAATTGCAGGAGGGTCGAATATGAACAAAATATATTCCCTGAAAAATATTCAGCTAAAAGAAAAGCTACCACATGTGGGGAATTGCAGGCTGGTCTCCAGTCGAGCTGAGGTCTGAACCCCGATGGTCATAATTCACCTACATGACACGATAGGCGTTCCCTCATGCTCCTGGAACTCCAGCCCCTACCTAAGGTACCACCTCCCACAGACCCCACAAGGGAAGCATGGTCAGTGGTCATGTAAGCAATGGCCCAAGCTTCTGACCTTGAGGCTAAACTCCTCCCCAGTTACCTAGCAACAGTGAAGACCATAAAAAGGGGTGCTCAGCCCACTCCTCGCTCTCTTACTCTTGCTCTCTTACCCTTTTTCCTTTGTCCTCTCACTCCTCTCTCATCTCCCTTTCTCTTTGTCTTCTCCTCTTCTCTTCTCTTCTCTTCTCTTCTCTTCTCTTCTCTTCTCTTCTCTTCTCTTCTCTTCTCTTCTCTTCTCTCTCTCTCTCTCTCTCTCTCTCTCTCTCTTATCTTCTCTCTTTCCTCGCATTTTTATAATAAAGCTCTTAAACCATAGACAGTCTCTGTCCTTCAACTCTAGTTAGTGTTGGGAACTTCTTCCCCTATTCCCTCTCTCCCACAACCCTGGTGGCTTTAGCTAAGTAGCTCCAGGGTGTCCCCAGGCAGGGCTGCCCCTTGACCATTCCTGAAGAGTGGGATAGAGGAATGCCCACCCAGAGATGAGTGGATAGGGTAAGTAGCAGCCTTCCCACGCCTGACTGACCAGAGAATAGTGGGCATCTTTTCCTCCCCTCCTTATCTCAGGGCCACCAGTCCCCCCCTCCCCCCCCAGCTTTTATTTTGTTCCCAACAACCACATTCTCTTCTAAAATGTCACTCATTCTAAATTCTCATAAAAAATAAAGCAAATACAATTTTACATTGTTTCAGATCTTTTTTAATATTAAGAATTCTTGGGGTCAGGATTTTCTTTTCAGGTTTAATAATCCTGATATATGTAATACATTGAATAGTTTTATTTTGTAATTCTCAAATTTCAAATAAAGTTTACATTTTTTTTTTCTGCTCATGACACATCCCATATTTTCTTTGATGACATGGCTACTCAGATTTTTGCCTTTGTCTTAATGGTTTTTTTCTTTGTGATTTAATGCTTAGTGTTATTTACTTATTTTAGATAAATGTTTCTCATGGGATATATATTTTAAAAAATATTCTCTGTCATTGTGTGGTTTGCTTTATGTTCTTTTATTGACACACAAGCAGAAAAAATGTGGCCAGATAAATATAATCAGATAAAAATTAAGATGTTATTTTCCTCATATGGAAACTTTTGTCCCATGAGCCCAGTCAAAAGCTCCAAACAATTGGTATTTCCATTTCCAGCCAAGTTGGCCAAGCTTGAATCTTCCTTTGTGTTCTTTATAACTCATTGTTATAATAAGTGATATCAACTACCATACATGGCAAATTTTATCTCAAATTATCTGAGACTTAATTATTCACTTACTTTAATCTTTATGCAAAGATTAAAGAAAATTTAATTCATAACAAGGAAAATTTGATGAAGTTGAAATATATCCATATTTTAAATGAGCAGACAAAAGCACAAAAAACAATTGTGCTGTATGTAGAAATCATAGCATTTAAATAAAAACAGATGTTCCAGATAGGAGATACCTCTATATGAGCTATTGGTTAGAGAGTGCCCAGAGGCCTCCCAAATAATACAGGAAGCTACTATTTCTCTTAGTTGTCCATTGTAGGTAGGTAATATGCTCCTATTGTCAAGTACATGATACACTTTGGACACTTGGTACAGAAATCAAGTTGGCACTGAGCTGGAGGCTTCCTCCTTTTTTGCTATCATTCATGATGCCAGAAAAGATAAGGCAGGCCATAAAAAGAGTGCATTAATTAAGTTTCACTTATCTATGGATTATGTGTGCTATAATATTGTCTTTCCAGTAAAGATACAATAATTGCAAAGCTATTTAAGGGATAATTTTCCTTACATTACATAACATAGCCAAGTAAATTACAGTCTTTTTATTGGATATTTTATTTATTCAAATTAAAATTTATTTAAAAATTTATCCCCTTTCCTGGTTTCCCCTCTACAAATTTCCTACCTCATCCCTCCCTCCCCCTGCTTCTATGAGGGTACTACTCTCACACCCACCCACTCCCACCTCACCACCATGCCATTCCCCTACATAGGGAATTGAGCCTTCACAGGACCAAGGGCCTCTCCTCCCATTGATGCCAGACAATGCCATCCTTTGCTATATATGGGGCTGGAGCCATGGGTCCCTCCATGTGTTCTCTTTGGTTTAGTCCCTGTGAGCTCTGGGAGCTCTGGTGGGTTGAAATTGTTGTTCGTCCTGTGGGATTGCAAACTACTTGACCTCCTTCAGCCCTTTTCCTAACTCCTTCATTGGGGTCCCTTTGCTCATTCCAATGATTAACTGTGAGCATCCACATCTGTATTTGTCAGGCACTGGCTGAGCCTTTCAGGAGACAACTGAAAATGTATACCTACTTCTGGACTATAATCCTGTATCATGCCTTGTGTTTGTACACCTGATTGAAACTTTTATGCTTATTCCTTTATTTATTTAAGTATTTTCTACTATTTGTAGCCCAGATAGCCTGCAAATTCAGGATTCTTATAACCCTTTCTTTCTAGTACTGTGATTACAAACTTACTTTACCATTTAAGAATAGGAGCTAGAGAAAGTACCCAAGAGCTGAAGGGGTATGCAACCCTATAGGTGGAACAACAATATGAACTAATCAGTACCCCCAGAGCTCATGTCTAGAGCTGCATATGTAGCAGAAGGTGGCCTAGTCAGCCATCATTGCAAAGTGAGGCCCCTTGGTCTAGCAAACTTTATATGCCCAAGTACAGGGAAACACCAGGGCCAAGAAGTGGAAGTGAGTGGGTAGGGGAGCAGGGCAGGGGGTAGGGTATAGGGGACTTTTGGGATAACATTTGAAATATAAATTAAGAAAATATCCAATAAAAAGGTATTAGCAATGCTTTTGTTGACATTTTATTCTAGTTGTTGCTTCTTTGATTTTGTATATTTATTTGTTTGTTGCTGTTCATATTGCTTTTCTTTTGATATAAGGTATCTCTATACCATCTACCATGACCTGTAATTCACTATGAATGAAAAACTGGCCTTAAAAATTGTGATCCTCCTACCTCAGTTTCTTTAATTCTTATATCTTATACATATGCTATCATAGTTCTCTCTCCTCTCTCTCTCTCTCTCTCTCTCTCTCTCTCTCTCTCTCTCTCTCTCTCTCACACACACACACACACACACACACACACAGTGAGAAAGTGTGTGTGTGTGTGTGTGTGTGTGTGTGTGTGTGTGTTTACCTCTCTAGTTGGTGACATGAACCTGGAAGAGTATTGCCTGGAAATGAGTTGGACAAAATTATCATGTAATAACCAACATTATTCAAAGAACTAGACAATTTATTCTCTGTTGGTTAAGAAGAATCAGATTAGTGTTTGATCACAACTAAAAGACCATATTTTTCTATAGAGGCATATGAATACAACACCTGTAGAAAACTCAACCTATCTGCTACACCTGGGAAGAATACACAGTACATTCCATGAAAAATTCCATGTTTTTGAAGAAACTGAAGACAAAAAAAGCTTATCCTTTTTTTGTTGAAGATTTTTTTTTTCAAGACAGGGTTTCTCTGTGTAGCCCTGGCTGTCCTGGAACTCACTCTATAGACCAGGCTGGCCTCTAACTCAGAAATCTGCCTGCCTCTGCCTCCCGGGTGCTGGGATTAAAGGTGTTTGTTTGTTTGTTTGTTTGTTTGTTTGTTTGTTTGTTTTACAAGCACTCAGAATACCCCTTGCACAGCTTATTTCACATGTAGGCTGTGTTCTGTCATGCACAAAAGTGTGTGTGTATGTGTGTTGTTATGATTGTTTATCCATAGATGAACAAACATAAAGTTAGAAAGTACCATGATCTTAATTAGAAAATGGTAAAATTAAACAAGAGTTTTGTAACAAAGTATCATATTTACATAAAGCAGAATGTAAGGCATCAATCAAGAGATGGGTACATTTAAAAATGTAAATGATGCTCTTTAATGCACACTTTTCACAGCATTATGAAGCTTATTTAGAACCTTATTTAGGTAACCCTAGAAGAAAACATAATGCATCCTAAATAATGGCTATTGACAGAAAAAAATGAATTTATATGCCTCCATTATTTTTATTTCATATAATAATCATTTGGCAGTTATTCAATTCTACATATCTCATGATGAAAACCTCACAACCTTGTTCTGAGATACCTTTCCAAGAATATGCACCAAACAATCTTGAGAAAATGGAAATACAATTTCCTCCCAGAAAAAGAATGGATTTGTTTATTAACATTTTTTAAAAGGAAATTTCTTAGAGTTCCAAAATTGGGACCCATTTATCAACAGCCCCTACCATCGAAAGTTCCTTATATTGAGGCTGTAATATATGCAGTACCTTCTGTCATCTTTCTCAAATACTAGCTCTATGAGATGTGAAGTAAAGACATAAGAATTTAATTGACAGTGTGAATATTGTCTATTATATTGTGAATGATTAAGTAGTCTGAAGATGATTCAAGTCTTTTGTGATTTCTCTGAATATTAATTAACAGTGGCAATCTCAATTGTGAATTTGAAAGTAAATTCTTAAGCTTTTAAACAGAAAATTTCACAACTGATATTTGCAGAGACTCCTTTTGCTATGCAAAATGTATCAACTCAAGACTGTTTTACAACAAACAAATAGCATTTTTAATAGAAACAAGGTAGATGTTATTACAAAGGCAGAAAGGTATGAAATAACAGAGAAAGAAGATGAGGAGGGGAAGGAGAAAGGAAGAAAATAGGGGAGGAGAGAGAAAAGAAAGTGAAGCAGGCCCCATGTTAGTCTTGCAATTAGATTCTTACTTTGGTGTTAGGACACATCTCTAAATTACTTTTAGACATGGCAAATGAGAAATTGTATGTGGAAATTATATTCAGACAGTGTAGTTAACTTTTGGAGGCTATGTGACATTGTTAATAGATACAAACATTGTGCAGTAATTAAATCTTGCAAAGTAATATACCTATCTAGTCACATCTATATTTGTGCTTAGATTATTTAAAACTCCATTGTGTCAGTCAGTGAAATACATAAAATTATTATTGGCTACAATTGTCAGATTAGAATTTTGTTTATTTATTAAATTATCTATAAGTTTTGACCACAGCCTTCGGGGTTCAATTCTATGCACCTCTTTCTTATGCTGGTAAGCATCATTCTTCCCTCAGTTTAGTTATGTTCAAAAAACTCAGAAAGACAAACTCTATGTAACTATATTCATAGATGAGACCCAATGTGGTGACATAGTTTCAAATATTATTTCCAGCATTTAAAATATTGAAGTTCAGCTGGGCATGGTGGTGCTTGCCTTTAATCCCAGCACTGGGGAGGCAGAGGCAGGTTGATTTCTGAGTTGGAGGCCAGCCTGGTCTACAAAGTGAGTTCCAGGACAGCCAGGGCTACACAGAGAAACCCTGTGTCGAAAAAACAAACAAACAAAAAAATTGAAGTTCAATCACATTTAAACAACATTTGCTCTTTCAGCACAGTGGACTTTGGACAATTTAAAATCAATTTCAAGTATTTTTGAACACTCACACACACAAAATCCACTTGGTTAGCATAAAACTACTTCACTGTACGAGTAGCCACACTGTAAGTATTTCTAAGGCAACCGAAGAATTATGTAAGCTGGAAATGAACAGAAGTATCTACCTAGAAAGAAAGTTTAGGTTTTCTGTGTCATGAGGTATACCTTAAAACTTCTGACCTGGCATCTCACCACAGCAAAGACAGTACATGAAGCTGATGATCCTTGAGCACATGAATCAAACCAAGGCACAGACATCCTCCTCTATGACCAGCTGCTGCCAGGTATAGTATTAGCCTTGCCTTAGGCTGTTGTAACAGAGTAAATGATATCATTTTTTTTTCATTATTCTTGCTCTGCCATAGCCATGGTGTGCTAGCATATCAGACCTCATTACTTTTGATTCCAGGATACTACTTTTTAGGCAACACTCTGCCAGAGCAACCAACCTGAAATGCCAAACGATTAGGGTAACATTTGTCTGACTTGGGCCCAGTACCACTTCATCTAAGATTCATGTTGTTGCAAAGGTCTGTACTGATGCTCACTGATGAACTACAAAGGGAGAAAAAACTGCAGAGAGAAATATTTAAAACCTTTGATGAATGCAACAAATCAAGAATCCATGAACATCTCAATTACTTAGTGATATGGAATGAACTAGGTGGCTAAATGAACATCATTCATGGCTTTGAAATGTAGTTTTTTTGGACCTTTTAATTTCATATTTTTGACAGCTCAACATATGAATATTACCTTTATGTTGATGATACTGAATTTTTATGAATCAACATAATTATGCTTTTATTTGAAAGAGATTCAATATGAATCCAATATATGTTAATATAAAGTTATGGAACCAGTTTACCTAATTCCACTTATGTACTTGAGGAACCTGTGATATCAGAATAATATAAGCAATGTGGGCAGATTGTATACATAATTTAATAAATACATACACAACACACCAAAATTTCAGTAATTATCAAATATGCTTGTATTAGCACTATATTGTGATGCTTAAAAATTATTGGCCAATATCTTAAGAATATGTATTATTAGAATATATTTTATTAAAATAGTAAATCAGTTTTACTATCTAGGGTAATATATCTAATTAGACAATCAAAAGGAGCTAGTTGCTTTGATCAAGCTGAGCTAAATAATTTCATCATTTAGTCTGACTATGATGCTCACTTAAATACAGAACTCAGTCCACATTTGTAACTCATATTCACTTTCTGGTGAAGTATCAAAGCTTCATAGATGTGAGATTTACACATCTTATTCTATGTATTTCATAAATGTTGTTTGCATCTTAAAATGTGGGTTTCTGAGAAAAATTTCAAACCGTCTTACACAACTCCATTTATCATGTTCTCTAATGAATAAAATGGAAGAACCGTAGGTGACACTGACAAATTAAGCAATGTAGTAATCTATTCAATATTAAAATAAATTCCAATGCTTAATTATCTAATACTTATCATGTAAATTAGGTTGATTTAAGAAATGTTTTCTTCAAGCTCATATTTTGAAACAAAATCTCTTGGAATTAATCAAATAGCAATATAAAGAATAAAATCTAAATATTCACTGTACCATTAATATAACATACTCAATATTTTGCAGATGTAGCCTCAAAAGTGAAGCATTGCTTCATGAAAAATGCTCATAATACTCTGGAAGCTTGGAAAACTCACTATATTGACAAGGCAGTGCCCTAAGAACATATTAGCACTAAACAGTTTCTGGAAGAAAGCAGGAGACAAGGAGTTGATTGCAATTTAGACAGAGAGCCTCAGTGAGGCAGTTTTAATAAAAAAAATCATGCTTCTGTGGCTTCATCAGTGAGACACTTGCCAGTAACTTCTTGTTTAGGCCTACATAAATAACCTGAAAATAGCCATTGTTTCACCAAACTGGTCTTGTTCTACATTATTTCTTTGGTTTGTCCTCTGGAGCAAATAGGGTTTATTATTGTTTTCCTAGGAGAAGTTACAACATTCACTGAAAAGCATCTGCCCATAACTCACTCATGGTTGTGATGAACAGTAATGATGTATCTTCTGCTCAGCCAACACAATCATAAATAGGTAACAGAATGCAAATTTCTATTTCTATATTTTATGAATACATAATTTTTCATCCAAATAAAGATATACCATGTAACAGACTTCTTAAAGTATAAATGTGCCTTTGGAAATAATGACATGCCTCACCAGAAAGTTAACAAAATTACTCATTCGCAACATACAAGAAAATCCAACCACTAATGGAAAAGAAGAACATGAAACATTATTTTGGTACTTACCATGCTTGTGACGCTTTAATACAAGTCTCTTATAGGAATGTTTGCATTTTTAAAATTGGTACTCCTGAGCCCTATAGATAAGCTCTCTGCTTATAAAGCCACCAGCCTCTGTGAGAGTCTATAATCTTACAAATCTCTAAATCTCTTTGATAGTATATATTCTCTTACTGTCCCCCATCTTGCAATCACTAGGAAGAATTTTCCTGAAGTAAACTATATTTCCTTGAAATTTTGTTCTCTTTTGTGCATTTTTTGTTTTCTTTTGTCACTTTTTATATTTTCTAATATTTTTGCTTGCATGTATAATGTGTGCCACATATATGCAGTTCTGAACTACCATATCAGTGCTGGAAACCAAACCTAGGAATTCTACAAGAACAGCATGTGCTTTTATTCACTAAGCCATCTCTATTATCTTCCCCTAATATGTTTCTATATAAGATACAAAAAGATCTAAATTGGATTCTGCATTTTTTGTTGTATGACCTTAAGGAAATCACACAAGCATTGATTCATTTACATAAAAGATATAGAGAGACACAGAGAAGAAAAGTTGAGATTTCTTTTGCTCCTTGGAGTTGAACTCACAAACAAGAATATATACAGATGATATCCCTAAGCACTAAGCCCAGCAGGGTTTGTTTTACAGGAGCAAGTGACCTTCTCCTTTTTACTTTTAATTTTTTTTACAGCATAGCATTCATCTGAGACAACAGAGAAAATAACCTAGATATTACCATGAACATTTGTTCTTTATTATATAGACAAGAATATTTGTGTTTTGTAAAAAAAAAAAAAGATTGTAGACATAGTCCCAATATCAAGAAAAAGAAAGTGACAATTTCAATTTAATTCATAACAAAATACAATTATGATAATGTTTTAGCAGCATTGAGGGATTTGAGACATTTTGCAGAGAAATGTTCTTAATACATACTCAAAGCACTCTAAAAATAAAATCTAACTCCAGTGAATTGTAAACTTCCATCACAGGCTTGAAGATAAAAGACTAGAATAAAAACTACACTAAAGGAGACAGCAAATAATTCCTGAAATTGTGGTAGTTCTGAAAAAAACTATAATTCTTCTCATCGTTATCATTTTAAAATACATCTTTAGATAATAAGACTTTCAAATTGGTGATTAGGTTTTAAAGTGACTTCAAAAAGTGAAAAAGAAATGGGTTACAAATAACACATATATGAGATTATTATCACAATAGGTTCATAGTCTGAAACAGATAATAAACACCATCTTCAATCTGAGAGTATCTAGTCCCAAACAAGTCACATACAGATTTACAATTCACGATAAGAAACAAGACAGTATTGTAGGACTCATATTAATTTTGTCAAAATATAAAGAGAAGTTAAAAGAATAATAGACAAAAAATGAAAGCAAACCAGCTAAATTTGTTCAATCAACTTGTGATTCTCTTTATGGTTTTCTTCACAGCAACTTTGACATCCTTGTTCCTGAGGCTGTAAATAAGAGGATTCAGCATGGGCACCAAAAATGTATAAAATACTGAGAAAAATTTCCCCTGGCCCACAGTCTCAGCAGATGAGGGCTTGACATAAGCAAGCAGCCCAGATCCATAAAAGAAACTAACAGTGATGATGTGGGACCCACAAGTGCCCAGGGCTTTGGACCAACCCTTACCTGAGGACATATGAAGGATATTGCAAAGGATCATAGCATATGAGATAAAGATAATCAGGCTACATAAAATGATAGCTGTACCCACCACAGCAGTACTCACAAGCTCATTGAGATAGGTGTTACTGCAGGAGATCCGAAGGACAGGGAAGATGTCACACATGTAGTGATTGATGATGTTGTTATTACAAAACTTAAGCCTAATCATTAAACCTGCAAGAACCATGGCACTAGAAAACCCTATCAAATATGATACAAACATCAGCAGACAGCAGATCCTAGGTAACATGATAGCCTTGTACAGTAAAGGCTTACAGATGGCCACATAGCGATCATAGGCCATGACTGTCAGCACCCAACTCTCAGAATGGGCAAAAAAACAGAAGAAAAACAGCTGAGTCATGCATCCTGTAAAAGGGATGATATTCTTCTCTGAAACAAAACTCATCAGCATTTTGGGTGTAAAAACAAATGAATAACAAAAATCAATGAAGGACAGATTGAAAAGGAAAAAGTACATAGGAGTGTGGAGATTGGAGTTTAAGAAGATCAGACTCATTAAGCTCAAATTACCCACCACTATAACAGTATGGTTCAGCAAAAACAGGAAAAACAGGGGCAACTGGAGCTCAGGTTGGTCTGTCAGTCCCATAAGAATAAACTCAGACACTGAAGAGTCATTTTTTGTTGCCATTTGCTTCATGGATGGCCTCTGTAAGAATAGAAGGTTGCAATACCAAGCAATTCATCTTTGACTCCAGAGAGATAAGGTTAAATTACTGGCTTATAAGCTTGTGTCAAAGGGGCATATAGCAAGCTATACAAAGATCTCCAACTACTCATGTCAACTCTGAGGAGCCCTTAGTTGCTCTCTATCCTCCTAATAATGCGTGTATCTGTCCAGAAAGCATGAATTTTTATGTTATTCCATCTCTTTCCATATTTTTTTACTGACAATTAAAACTGAAAAGAGTAATGCATAAGGACATTTACACAGCATTCATAATTTTGATAACTTTCAGTTTCAAGATACATAGCCAGGACAAGGATGGTTTTGTGCTTACCTTTGCTCACCTGGAGCTTCTTTGTGCTCTTGATCTCTTAGAGACTTTCTCCTTACTATACTGAGAGGCCCAAGTATTCAATAATTAAAAAAAGTTATAGACATCAGCATAGTGTATTTTTGAATTCACGGAATATTTCTCTTTGAAATTTTCTTGACATATTTTATTTCACATGCACAAAATAAATAGCAAACTTATGTAACTCTCTAAAGCTTTGCCTCAGTCAAATGAGAATACTTATATCAAAGCCAAGATTGCTGAGAAAATTCATTAGGATCGCAGGAAATTATTCTCTTCTTTATGATTTCCTCCCTGTTGGATGTGTGCCTGGAGAGTCTTAATTAGTAACTTGTGCTTGCATTCAGTGCCACAGAACAAACATTGGATCTTCTGAGATTAAAAGTTCTAGTCGATTTGTTACTTCCCACCAGGGGTACCCAATCCCTTTGTCAGAGATATGAGTGTTCTTCTTTGTCCTTTTCCTCTATGCTTTGTAAAACTCCATAAGAAGAGGGTACACAACATCTTCATCTTTCATTCATAGCTTTCTGATTGCAATAATGCAATTAGACAAATAGTTTAATACCATACAAAGGAGTTCTACAAAGCCTTTAAAAAGATAGGAACAGTCTCTCAAATCAGCCTGAGCTTCTACTCACTCATCTACTTGCTGACTATGAAAGTATGGATTACCATAACCATTGATTATTTATAATTATGTCTGAATATTTTGTTCATGCATATGAAATGGGGGAAAATGGGGCATTGTGTTTTGGACCAAAGTAATGTTCTTGTTTATAGAAGTCTGTTAGGCCTAATTATGTAAAATTAATAACAAAATCATTAAACCAAACGCAAGTTATATCTCATTGCTCTTATGAAATTGATACACATAATGTGTTAAAAATGTATTATACATAAGAAAAAACACTGAGTAAATGTATGTTCCTTATCCTCTTTATTCCCTATCCCTGACAAAGAGTAGAGCAGAGTCTGAAGGAATGGCCATCCAGAGACAGACCCATCTGGGGATCCATCACATATGCAGCAACCAAACCAAAACACTATTGCTGATGCCAAGAAGTGCTTGCTGACAGGATCATGATAGAGCTGCCTCCTGAGTAGCTCTCCCAGAGCCTTACTAATCCAGATGCAGATGATTGCAGCCAACTGTCAGGCTGAACATGTGGACCCCAATAGAGGAATAAGGCAAAGGACTGAAGGAGCAAAATCGGTTTGCAACCCCATAGGAAGAACAACAATATCATCCAACCAGATAGCCCAGAGCTCCCAGGGCCTAAACCACTGACCAAAAAATAAACATGGAGGCACTCATGGCTCCAGCTGCATATGTAGCAGAGGATGGCCTTATCTGGCATCAATGGGAAGGGAGGCCCTTGTTCTTGTGAAAGCTTGATGCCCCAGCATAAGGGAATGCTAGGGCAGTGAGTTAGGAGTAGGGGAGCACCCTCATAGAAGCAGGGTTCAGGTGATGGGATAAGAGGTTGTGGAGGGGAAACTGGGTAAAAGATACAACATTTGAAATGTAAATAAGGACATCTACACCCACAAGCTGTTCCACAGCCAACTATGCACGGGTCCCCACAAAGAGAGACCTGTTATCCCAGGAGTGATTTCACTCCTGAGCTCAGAGGTGAGACAGCCACTTTACTCCAATAATTGTGTGGAGTGGGTTGCCAGGAAAACACAGGGCACAAGAGCAGTGGAGCAACTGGGGCAGAATCCTTCCAGTATGCCATCTGCCCCCATGAGCTGAGGCGGTTCCACGACACTCTGTGCACAGGTCCTGCCAGGGGAAACCTGTTCTCCCAGGAATGTTTTCACTTCTGGGCTCAGAGACACTGTACAGAAGTTCAACCAGGAAAGAGCTGGTCTCCCCAGAGTACTGACACAGGCTTACAGGCCCACAGGAGAAACAAGCTCCAGCCTAAGACAGCAAGAACATCTAACACCAGAGATAACCAGTTGGTGAAAGGCAAACACAATCTTACCAACAGAAACCAAGACCACTTGGCACTACCAGAACCAAGTTCTCCTACCACAGCAAGTCTTGAAAACCCCAACACACTGGAAAATCAAGATATGTATTTAAAATAATACCTCATGATGCTGATAGAGGATTATAAGAAGAACATAAATAACTCCCTTAAATAAATACAGGAGAACACAGGTAAATAGATAGAAGCCATTAAAGAGAAAGGGCAAGAATCCATTAAAGAATTACAGGAGAACACAGGTGCACAGGTAGAAGAACTTAAAGCGGAAACACAGAATCCCTTAAAGAATTATGGGAAAACATCCAAACAGGTGAAGGAACTGAACAAAACCATGCAGGATCTAAAAATGCAAATAGAAACAATAAAGAAATCACAAAGGGAGACTACTCTAGAGATAGAAAACCTATGAAAGAGATCAGATGTGGGGCAGTCGTGGTGCACGCCTTTAATCTCAGCACTTGAGAGGCAGAGACAGGTGGATTTCTGAGTTCCAGGCCAGCCTGGTCTACAGAGTGAGTTCCAGAACATCCAGGGCTACACAGTAAAACCCGAGAGAGAGAGAGAGAGAGAGAGAGAGAGAGAGAGAGAGAGAGAGAGAGATCAGGAGCCATAGATGCAAGCATCACCAACAGAATACAAGAAATGGAAGAGAGAATCTCAGGCACAGAAGATACTATAGAAAACATTGACACAATAATCAAAGAAAATAAAAAATGCATAAGAATCCTAACTCAAAACATCCAGGAAATCCAGGACACAATGAGAAGACAAACCTAAGGATAATAGGTATAGAAGAGAGTTAAGATTCCAACTTAAAGGGCCAGTAAATATCATCAACAATATTATAGAAGAAAAGTTCCCTAACCTAAAAAATGAGACGCTCATTAACAAACAAGAAGCCTACAGAACACCAAATAGATTGGACCAGAAAAGAAATTCCTCCCATCTTATAATAATCAAAACACAAAATACACAAAAAAGAACGAATATTAAAAACAGTAAGGGAAAATTGTCAAGTAACATATAAAAGCAGACCTATTAGAATTAAAAAAGTCTTTTCACCAGAAACTGTGAAAGCCAGAAGATCTTGGGGAGATGTCATACAGATGCTAAGAGAACACAAATGCAAGCCCAGGCTACTATACCCAGTAAAATTCTCAATAATCATAGATGGAGAAACCAAGATATTCCATGACAAAAAAAAAATTACACAATATCTTTCCACAAGTCCAGTCCTTTAAAGGATATTAAAGGGAAAACTGCAACACAAGGAGGGAAACTACACCCTAGTAAAAGCAAGAAAATAATCTTTTAACAAACCAAAAAGAAGATAACCACAAAAAAAATAATTCCACCACTAACAACAAAAATAACAGGAAGCTACAATAACTCTTTTCTTAATATCTATGGACTCAATTCCCCAATAAAAAGACATAGACTAACAGATTGGATATGCAAACAGGACCCAGCATTTTACTGCAAACAAGATACCCACCTCAGTGACAGAGACAGATTCTACCTCAGAATAAAAGAATGGAAAACAATTCTCCAAGCAAATGGTCCAAAGAAACAAGGTGGAATAGCCCTTCTAATATCGAACAAAATCGACCTCCAACCTAAATTTATCAAAAAGATAAGGAAGGACACTTCATATTTATCAAAGGAAAAATCTACCAAGAAGAACTCTCTGTTCTGAATATCTATGCTCCCAATGCAAGGGCACTCACATTCATAAAAGAAACTTTACTAAAGCTCAAAACACATTGCACTGAACACAATAATAGTGGGAGACTTCAACACCCCACTCTCAGCAGTAAGCAGATCGTGGAAACAGAAACTGAACAAAGACACTGTGAAACTAACAGAAGTTATGAAACAATGGATTTCACAGATACTTATGGAACATTTTATACTAAAACAAAATAATATGCCTTCTTCTCAGAACCTCATGATACCTTCTCCAAAACTGACCATATAATCATTTACAAAACAGGTCTCAACAGACACAAGAAGATTGAAATAATCCCATGCATACTAACAAACACCATAGTCTAAGGCTGATCTTCAACAACAACATAAACACTAGAAATCCCACATCTACATGGAAGCTGAACAACAATTTATTCAATGATAACTTGGTCAAGGAAGAAATAAAGAAAGAAATTAAAGACTTTTTAGAGTTCAATGAAAATGAAGCCACAGGATACCCAAACTTATGGGACACAATGAAAGTAGGGCTAAGAGGAAAAATCATAGCTCTGAGTGCCTCCAAAAAGAAACTGGAGAGAGCATACACTGGCAACTTGACAGCACATCTGAATGTGCTAGAACAAAAAGAAGCAAAATCACTCAAGAAGAGTAGACTGCAGGAAATAATCAAATTCAGGGCAGAAATCAACCAACTGGAAACAAAAAGGACTATAAAAGATTCAACCAAACCAGGAGCTGGTTCTTTAAGACTGGAGAAGCGATGGGGCTCGCTCAATCGCTTGCTAGTTTGTTCTCTATTTGTCTTGTGTGTCTTCGCCCTCTCCGCCTGGAGGTGCGTGTACCCGGTGTCCCCGGTGTGCGTGTACCCAGTGTCCCCGGTATGCCTGTGGACCGGGCGTTTGGAGCTGTTCTGGAGCCGGGTAGGATGGGGGGTATGGTCGGTTTGGGTCTGTCTGGGACTTCCTCCGATTTAAAAGAAAAAAGAAAAAGAAAAAGAAAAAGAAAAAGAAAAAGAAAAAGAAAAAGAAAAAGAAAAAGAAAAAGAAAAAGAAAAAGAAAAAGAAAAAGAAAAAGAAAAAGAAAAAGAAAAAGAAAAAGAAAAAGAGAAAAAATCAACAAAAAAGATAAGCCCTTAGCCAGACTAGCTAAAGGGCACAGAGAAAGTATCTTAATTCACAAAATCGAAAATGAAAAGGGAGCCATAACAACAGAAACCAAAGAAATCCAAGCAATCATCAGATCCAACTACAAAAGCCTATACTCAACAAAACTGGAAAATCTGGATAAAATGGACAATTTTCTAGAGAGATACCAGATAGCAAAGCTAAACCAGGATTGGATAAATTATCTAAACAGTGCCATATCAGCTGAAGAAATAAACATTAATAGAAATAGTCATTAATAGTCTTCCAACCAAATAAAGCCCAGGACCAGATAGGTTTAGTGCAGAGTTCTATCACACTTTCAAAGAAGATCTAATACCAACACTTCTCAAATTATTTCACAAAATAGAAACAGAAGGAACACTACCCCATTCATTCTATGAAGCCACAATTATTCCAATACCTAAACCACACAAAGACCCAACAGGTAAAGAGAATTTCAGAACAATTTCCCTTATGAATATCGATGCAAAAATACTCAATAAAATTCTCACAAACCGAATCCAAGAACACATCAACATGATCATCTATCATGATCAAGGAGGTTTCATCCCAGGAATGCAGGGATAGTTCAGTATACAGAAATACATCAATGTAATCCACAAATATAAACAAACTAAAAAAACAAAGCAAAACAAAACAAAAAAAATATGATCATCTCACTAGATGCCGAGAAAGCATTTGACAAAATCCAATGCCCCTTCATGATAAAAACTTGAAAAGGAACAACAATATAAACTAACCAAAACCCCCAGAACTTGTGTCTCTAGCTCCATATGTAGCAGAAGATGGCCTAGTCAGCCATCATTGGGAGGAGAGGTCCCTTGGTACTATGATCTTTATATGCCCCAATACAGGGGAATGCCAGGGCCAAGAAGTGGGAGTGGGTGGGCAGGGGAACAGGGCGGTGGGAGAGGGGAGGGAACTTTCGGCATAGCATTTGAAATGTAAATTAAGAAAATATCTAATAAAAAATTGAAAAAAAAGTCTTGAAAAGATCAGAAATTCAGGGCTCATACATAAACATAGTAAAATCAATATACAGCAAACCAGTAGCCAGCATAAAGTTAAATGGAGAGAAACTTGAATCAACCCCACTAAAATCAGGGACTAGACAAGGCTGCCAACTCTCTTCCTTCCTATTCAATATAGTACTTGAAGTCCTAGCTAGAGCAAGTAGACAACAAAAGGAGGTCAATTGGAAAGGAGGAAGTCAAAATATTAATATTTGCAGATGATATGATATACTTAAGTGACCCCAAAAATTCCACCAGAGAACTTCTAAACTATATAAACAACTTCAGCAAAGTACCTGGATATAAATAAGATTAGCTCAAACAAATCAGTGGCCTTCCACTACACAAAAGATAAACAGGCTGAGAAAGAAATTAGGGAAAAAACACCCTTCTGAATAGTCAAAAATAATATAAAATACATTGACATGAGCTAAATAAGCAAGTGAAAGATCTGTATAAGAACTTCAAGTCTCTGAAGAAAGAAATCGAAGAAGAACTCACAAGATGGAGAGATTTCCCATGCTCATGGATTGGCAGGATTGATATAGTAAAAATGACCATCTTTCCAAAAGCAATCTATAGATTCAATGCAATCCCCATCAAAATTCCAACTCAATTCTTCACAGAGTTAGAACAATTTGCAAACTCATCTGGAATAATAAAAATCCTAGGATAGCGAAAACTATTCTCAACAATAAAAGACCTTCTAGTGCAATTACCATTCCTGACCTCGAGCTATAGTACAGACTAGTCATGATAAAAACTGCATGATATTGGTACAGAGAAAGGCAGGTAGATCAAGGGAATAGAATTTAAGACCCAGAAATCAACCTAAACACCCATTGTCATTTAATCTTTGATAAAGGAGCTAAAGCCATCCAGTGGAAAGAAGACAGCATTTCAACGAATGGTGCTGGCTCAACTGTCAGTTAGCATGTAGAAGAATGAAAATTGATCCATTCTTAGCTCGTTGTACAAAGCTCAAGTCCAAATGGATTAAGGACCGCCACATAAAACACTGAAAGTAATTGAAGAGAAAGTGGGGAAGAGCCTTGAGCACATGGGCATAGGGGAAAATTTCCTGAACAGAACACCAATGGCTTATGCTCTAAGATCAAGAGTCAACAAATGGGACCTCATAAAATTGCAAAGCTTATGTAAGGCAAAGACACTGACGAAGGAAAAAAAGGCAGACAACAGACTGGGAAAAGTTCTTTACCTATGCTGCATCTGATAGATGGCTAATACCCAAGATATACAAAGAACTCAAGAAGTTTACTCCAAAGAACCAAATAACCCTATTAAAAAATGGAGTACAGTTCTAAACAAAGAATTCTCAACTGAGGAATACCAAATGGCTGAGAAGCACCTAAGAAATGTTCAACATCCTTAGTCATCAGGAAAATGCAAATCAAAACAACACTGAGATTCAACCGTGCACCAGTTAGAATGGATAAGATCAAAAAACTCAGGTGAAAGCATATGCTGGTGAGGTTGTGGAGAAATAGGAACACTCTTCCATTGCTGTTGGGATTTCAAGATGATAGAACCTCTTTGGAAATCAGTCTGGCAGATATACCACTCCTGAGCATATATCTAGAATATGCTCCAACATGTAATAAGGACACATGCTCCACTATGTTCATAGCAGCCATATTTATAATAGCCAGGATGGAAAGAACCCAAATGTCCCTCAACAGAGAAATGCATACAGAAAATGTGGTATTTACACAATGGAGTACTACTCAGCTATTAAAAACAATGAATTTATGAAATTCTATGAATCTAGAAAATACCATCTGTGTGAGTTAAGTCCATCACAAAAGAACATGCATGGTATGCACTCACTGATATGTGAATATTAGACCAGAAGCTCCAAATACACAGATACACTTCACAAACCACATAAAACTCAAGAAGGAAGACCAAAGTGTGGATACTTCAATCCTTCTTAGAAGGGGGAAAATACCCATGGAAGGAGTTACAGAGACCAAATGTGGAGCAGAGACTGAAGAAATGACCATCCAGAGACTGCCCCACCTGGGGATCCATCTCATATACAATCACCAAACCCTGACTCTTTTGTGGATGCCAACAAGTGCTTACTGATAGAAACTTGTTATAGCTGTCTCTGGAGAGGCTCCAACAGTGTCCGACAAATACAGAGGTAGATTCTCGCAGCCTACCATTAGAATGAGCTCTGGGTCCCCAATGAAGGAGCTAGCAAAAGTACTGAAGGAGCTGAAGGGGTTAGCAGCCCCATAGGAGGAACAACAATATTAACTAACCAGTACCTCCAGAGCTCCCAGGGACTAAATCACCAACCAAAGAGTACTCATGGCTCCAGCTGCATATGCTGCATATGTAGCAGATGATAGTCTAGTTGGTCATCAATGGGAGAAGAGGCTTTTGGTCCTATGAAGGCTCTATGACCTAGTGTAAGGGAATTCCAGGGCCAGGAAGTAGGTCTGTTGGTATTTGATGAGCATGGGGAGAGAGGGGGGCATAGGGGTTTTTCAAAGGGGAAACCAGAGAAGGGTCCAACATTTGAAATATAAATAAATAAATATCTAATAAATAAGATAAAAATATAAATAATAAAAAAGAAATGTAAATAAATAAAATAACCAGTAAAACATGTTAAAAATAAAAAATAAAAACAATGTATTCTATATAAGAAAAGGCAGTGGGTAAATGTTTGTTCCCTTACCCTGTTTCACATTCTTATTTAGATTCATCAACTTTATAACCTGATCACATTTGAATGAAGTACACTTTTATTGTGGTGCTGTTGCCCTGTGTGGAAAAAATAAACAGCATGCTCCTTATTCCATGCCAGTCTCTCCTTCCTACCACCCATACATGTCTGTTGAAGCCAATAAAATATCTTTAGGTGTCAAATGTGTATGGATACCAGTAGAAATTAGAAAATGAGACTCTGAAGTATATTGTTTTGACTTGGTACCTACATTGAACGAAGAGCACTGGAAGAGTGAAGAAATGAGTGTCAACAATAACAACCTGTGCTTTCAAATTAGCTAAGAATGAATATCAAGGAGCAGATACAGATAGAGTGAGATATAACACAGGTGCCTTCTGTAAGACACTATCAGATTCTCCACCAATTGTTTGTATCATTTACATTCCCCTGAGAAATGAGTGACATTTTCTAGTATTTTTAGTGTTCTATTATTTGCAATATTCATATTTGTCATGGTTTCTTATTTTAATCACCTAATAGATGATTACTAATATTTTCTTGTTTTATTTTTCAAGTTATGGTTATAATTCTTTGAATACTTACCAGTAAATTTTAAATACCATGAAATGTAACTCCAAAAACTGAATTTTACTGAAAATATTTTACATTTTTCTTTGTCCTGTTTAATATCAAAGTTCTTTTGTAAAATAATATGTTATCTTATGAAAGTTTCATTTACTTATACAAAAATGTATTGATAATATCAATCCACTACTTCTGCTTTCCAAATACACTTAATGTTCCAACTTTACATCCCTTCCAATTTTATGTCCTTTTACTTATTGACTTTTATTGTTATTAATAATCTCTGAGTTCACTTAATGCTGCTCATGTGATATGAGTATATCAGCTATCCACTAGGGCATTAGGAAGGGATCAGTGGCCACTTCTAAAGGAAAGCACACATTTTCTTCAATAGCCATCAACTGCCATAATTAATCAAATAGGCTTGTGACATCAGGGGCACTTCATCCATCCCAAACAGACACAGAAATGAAAATAGTCATTTAAACTTTATTTATTTTAGTACAAGGGACAGACAACAAAATTAGTTGTTGAAAATTTTCATTAATAAATCATATCCTGCAAGTTTAATCACAACAATATACCAAATTTGATATCACATATATATTAATATCACATATAAAAAGTGCAGTTCACTAAAATTTATTTTCAGACCAGTACCAAAGAGTTTTGCTAATACTTAGATTTATGTCACAACAAGAAAGATGTTTATTAATTATCTCAGGGCAGAATAATAGGGATAGTTTTTCCCCTGACCTAAAACAGTTCTTCTTTTGACCTAGTCCTTGTTTATATCATTTTCCACATATTTTATACTGTAGATGTGGGTGAGTTTGTACTCATGCAAAAAGAAGCCATGGTGCATGTGTGAAAAACAAAAAACAACTTGCCGAAGTGAGATGTCCCTTTCGTCTATGTTTCAAGTCACATTATCTAACAAGCTGTTTCTCAGGCCACCTTAATGTTATAAAGGTCATGTAGAAGGCAGAAAAATAATATAAACAAATAAGGAACATCATGAAGATAATATGCTTGAAAGTTGCTTATGTAGACTTTCTATACTACCTAGTTTTATGTTGAAAACACCTAAATTGGAGGAAAGTGGCACTAAGAACCCATGAACTCAGGGAAACCATGTTGATTGGTTATTATGGATATAGTGGCTTAAATTATCTAATATCTAAAACCTCAAAAATACTTGGACACATCTGTTAAGGTTTTTTGTTGATGTTGTTGTTTTGGGGTTTTTTTGTTTTTTGTTTGTTTGTTTGTTTGTTTGTTTGCTTAATGGGTCATTTCAAGTAGGATGACCCACTTAAAATCCAATTCATTGATATATGACACACCCTTAATTTAGCTCTCATCTGGGCCACTCTTTCTGCTGAAAATCTATACAAAGGAAGAAGAAAAAGAAGAAGAAGAAGAAGAAGAAGAAGAAGAAGAAGAAGAAGAAGAAGAAGAAGAAGAAGAAGAAGAAGAAGAAGAAGAAGAAGAAGAAAAAGGAAGTTCTTGCTTTTTGTTTGCTTCTTTCTTATTCCTTTATTGACATTATGGCCTACTTCTGGCCATAATGTATACTTCCGAAGTATACTTAAGAGCAACTGAGACATCTAGTCTCATGGACTGAATAATTACTGGATTCTTGGAACTTCTGAACATAGGTTGCCATTGTTGGATAAGCTGGTCCACAATGTGTGTGTGTGTGTGTGTGTGTGTGTGTGTGTGTGTGTGTGTAGCCAATTTGCCTGCTTCTGGGAAAAACTGTCAGGCAGTCATGTCAGGCCAGGGTCTGCTGACAGATTTCCTGGCCTTATGACTCATAGAACAATAAGAAAAGATACTCTTGAAGCTCAAGGTGAGGGGCTGAATGTTCTTTTAACAAGGAGTAATATGGAGGCCCCCGATGGGTACAAATATTGAATGTTTCACTCAATGCTGTAAAGTATACAAAGCCTAAGAGAATAAAACTCGAGGCTGCGACAGCACTGACTGGACAACCCTCCCAATTTCTAACCTTTGGTCTCTGAGTCTTCTTTTCTGCTATCTTTCCTATAATCCTCACACACACACACACACACACACACACACCTGTCAGAGGACTGTTCAGTGTAATTCTGGCCGACAAGTATATGTATATATATATGTATATATATATATGTATATATATATATATATATATATATATACATACATAACAAGAACTAGAGATTTATTTTGGAATAAATGTCTTTGGAATTAAAATCACAAACAAGAGAATCTATTAAACTATATCTGTAAGAATTAAGCAGGTGTTTGTTTGTTTGTTTGTTTTTCAGAAGTAAGTTTCCTCATGCTTTTTATTTTTACAACATACTATCCATTTGAGGCAACACAGAAAATAACCTAGACTTTACCATGTATTATCAGAATTGAATGATTTGAGATATTGAGCAGAGAAATAGGCCTAATACATACTCAAATATCTATAAAAATAAAACCTTATTTCTACAAATAACAGATTTCCATCACAGCTTTGAAGTTAAAAGCCTAGAATATGAATCATTCTCAAAAAGACACTGGATAATAACTAAACTTTTGGGAGTTATATCAGGCCTACAATTCTCCCCATCATTTTCTTTACAAATTATATCTGTAGGTCATAAGATCATCAAGTCAGGGAATAGTTATAAATATAGTTTCCAAAAGTTAGAAGGAAATGAATTGCAAAGAATATATATGTGGAATTATATAGCAGGACATGAGCATAAATCTAAGCATAACAAGTCCTAGAATAGGCACACATTTATAATTCATAATGAGAAGAAAAATGATATAGTATAAATTGTGTTGACCTTGTGGAAATATAAGGAGAAGAAAGAAGAGAAGATAGGTAATAAAAAAGATCCAACAACTCATTGGGGACAGGGCTCTGTGAAGTATCACTGGTTCAATTAAGTTGTGATTCTCTTCAAGGTCTTCTTCAAAGCAATTTTTACATCTTTGTTCGGGAGACTGTATATGACAGGATTCAGCACAGGCACCAGACATGTATAAAACACTGTGAGAAATTTCCCCTGGCCCACAGTCTCAGGAGATGATGGCCTGACATAAGCAAGCAGCCCAGATCCATAAAAGAGACTAACAGTGATGATGTGGGACCCACAAGTGCCCAAGGCTTTGGACCAACCCTTACCTGAGGACATATTAAGGATATTGAAAAAGATCAGAGCATAAGACATTAAGATAAGAAGGCTACATAAAATGATAGCTGTACCCACCACAGTAGAGCTCACAAGCTCATTGAGATAGGTGTCACTGCAGGAGATCCGAAGGAGAGGGAAAATGTCACACATGTAGTGATTGATGATGTTGCTATTGCAAAAATTGAGCCTAAACATTAAGCCTGTGAGGATCATGCCACTAGCAAACCCCATCAAATATGACATAAACATTAGAAGACAACAGATTCTAGGCAACATGATAGCTTGGTATAGTAAAGGCTTACAGATGGCCACATAGCGATCATAAGCCATGGCTGTCAGCACATAACTCTCAGTGTTCACAAAAAAGCAGAAGAAAAACAGCTGAGTCATGCATCCTTTAAAGGATATGGTGTTCTTCTCTAAATAAAACTTCATCAGCATTTTGGGGGTAAAGACAAATGAGTAACAAAAATCAATGCAGGACAGATTGAAGATGAAGAAGTACATGGGGGTGTGAAGGTTTGTATTCAAGAAAATGAGACTCATTAAAGTCAAGTTTCCCACCATCGTGGCTGCGTAGTTCAGCAAAAACAGAGCAAACAGGGGCAACTGGAGCTCAGGTTGGTCTGTCAGTCCCATAAGAATAAACTCAGACACTGAAGAGTCATTTTCTGTAGCCATTTGCTTCATGGATGGCCTCTGTAAAAATAGAAGGTTGCAGTACCAAGCAATTCATCTTTGACTCCAGAGAGATAAGGTTAAATTATTGGCTTGTAAGCTTGTATCAAAGGGGCATATAGCAAGCTATACAAAGATCTCCAACTATTCATGTCAACTCTGAGAAGCCCTTATTTCCTGTCTATCCTCCTAATAATGTATGTGTGTGTGTGTGTGTGTGTGTGTCCAGAAAGCATGCATTTTTAATGTACTTCCATCCCTTTCCATATTCTTTACTGACAATTAAAACTGAAAAGAGAAATGCATAAGGATGTTGTTTACACAGCATTCATAATTTTGATAACCATAGCCAGGACAGGGATGGTTTTGTGCTTACCTTTGCTCTCCTGGAGCTTCTTGTGCTCTGGATCTCTTAGAGCCTTTTTCTTACTATACGGAGAGGCCCAAGTATTCAATAGTAAAAAAAAAATAATTAAAAAGTTATAGACATCAGCACAGATGTATTTATGAATTCACAGAAGAGGTACACAGGGAATTTCTCTTTAAAATTTTCTTGACAAATTTCATTTCACATACACAAAATGAATAGCAATCTTATGTAAATCTCTCAAATTTTGCCTCAGTAGAATGAGAATATCTCTTTCAAAGCCAAGATTGCTGAGAAAATTCATTAGGATCGCAGGAAATTATTCTCTTCTATATGATTTCCTCCCCATTGGATGTGTGCCTGGAGAGTCTTAATTAGCAGCTTGTGCTTGCATTCAGTGCCACAGAACAAACATTGGATCTTCTGAGATTAAAAGTTCTAGTCAATTTGTTACTTCCCATCAGGGGTACCCAATCCCTTTGTCAGAGTTATGAGTGTTTCTCTTTGTCCTTTTCTTCTGTGCTTTGTGTATTAGTCAGGATTCCGTAGAGTCACAGAACTTATGGACAGTCTCCATATAGTAAGGAAATTTGATATGATGACTTATAGTCTATAGTCCAACTCCCAAACGATGTTTATCTGTGAATGAGAAGTCCAAGGATCTAGTAATTGCTCAGTCCTACAAGGCTAGTAGATTCTAACAGAGGTTCTGGAAAGTACATTCAAGCAGGTGAAGAAGGGCAAATCTTCTTTCTTCCAATGTTCTTAAATAGGTCTTTTCCCGTCCAGTAGGACCTAGTTATTCTGTGGGTCGAGGAGGACCGAGGCCTGTAAGAGAAACGGGCGGGGAAGAAAGAAGGGAGACCAAGCAAGAGGAGATTTTTGTCAAGGTCTGATTTTAATGAGGCTGAAAGCCCAGTTATATACACACAGTAAAAAATAAACAAAGAGGAATAGGGGGGTTGGTGCTGAGGAGGGAGAACAAAGACTTCAGAGCGAAGGACATATGGGAGGATGTGGATGGCAGGCTTGAGACATCTTGTGGTTTATTTCAGAGTTCTGGCGCCTGCTTATCTCGGAATGTTGGTTCTTCTTTAACAGCCCCAGGTGTCAGTTCAGGGCAAGGGCCAGCTGGTTCTAAGGAGCAGCCTTGTGTGAAAGAGGGGGTGACTCAGCTCCCAACAAATGGTCATTTGGCTCTCAGGTGGGAGCTGTTGAAGGCCTGGTTTCCCACAGCCTGGTCTCTCACAAGGTCTCCAGCAGAAGCTGTGTCGTATACTAAGGGCCCACCATGCCTGCATCTGGGTTGTGTTTTATCCCAGGCTGACCTTGAACTCAGAGATCTCCTTGCCTTGGTCTCCTGGAATTCATAGCTACTAGGCCTCAAGAGTTTCATCTTGACCAGGATCTAGATCAGAAAATTGTAACTCCCAACCATGAGATCTGGATCATAGGTGGGCCTTCCAACCCTGGATTATAGTTTATTCCTGATATAGTCATGTTGACAACCAGAAATAGCCATTACAATCCCCCTTTGTCAACTTGACACAAATATCTCATGTCTACCTGAAACAATAACAAGGTCATGAATATAGCTAATATAATGTAACTATTCCTCTTACAATCCCAAAAGCATTTGTAAATTTACAATGGAACAATGTCCTTTGGGAACATTTTTTTAAATATCAATTGATGTTAAAGAAATTGGAAAGAAGTACAAATAGCTATGCAAATGTGTTCTTAACAAAATAAATCAGAACCATTTATGTTACTTTATAATCCTTGTTTCTTCAACTGGTTATGTGGCCTTAGATGGTATTTATAACCACCCTCTTTTAGTACTCATTCTGTATTTCCTCCACACTCTGCAAGCCCCTCAGCAGGTCTTGGCTCTTTTCCTGGAAGAGTAGCCCATACCTTCATTCCTGGTGGGTCTGTGTCCTTTGTCATCCTGCTTGGATTAGGCTGTTGTAATTTCCCATTGACTTGAACCACAGGACATGGTAATACTAAGAGATTCCCTAAGAGATCTCCTGCACTCCAGGCTTAATCCTTCTTACCTCTACTGTGTAGAGGAAATCCAATTTCCCCATGGAAATCTGGATCGATAGGATCTTCCTCCTAACACTGCTATTTCTGTCCTAGCCTGTTGGTTTAAGAGCTTTAGAAGCCCAAAATGACCAGGGGGAAGTCTGAGCTTCCAGAGAAATAGAATGTTTTTTGTTTTGTTTTGTTTTGTTTTGTTTTGTTTTGTTTTGTTTGTGGCTCCTTGTAGGTGCAGCCCCACTCTGTAAGCAAAACTTCTAGGCCAGCAGAACCTAGGTTTGTGGGGACAGGAAGCAAAAATTTCCTAGAAGGTCACTAGGAGTGATAGTGAGTAGACCCTTTTCCACCCCTTGATTCCTGAACCCATGGATCCTGGCTATGGGGGAAATTGTACCATATGTTTGATGCTGATTCAAAGCATATACTGCCTTCTGAAAAACTCTACCCCAGCCCTACAAGCTGCTGCCACCTAATTGGTGCTGTAACCCCACCTTCAAGAGGCCATTCCATCTTTCTATCAGACCAGCTGTTTCAGGATGATGGGGAACATGATAAGACCAGTGGATTCCATGATCACTCTACTGTCTCACATATATGGTCGTGAAATGAATTCCTTAGTCAGAAGCAATACTGTGTGGAATAGCATAATGATGGATAAGGCATTCTGTAAGTTGACAGATGGTGGTTTGCACAGAAACATTATGTGCAGAAAAGACAAATCCATAACCAGAAGAAGTATCTACTCCAATAAGAACAAAACAGTGTCCTTTCCACAGAGGAAGTGGTGCAGTGTAGTCAACCTGCCACCAGACTGCTGCCTGGTAACCTCGAGTAATGGTGCCATATCAGGAACTGAGTGTTGGTTTCCACCATTGGAAGATCTGACATTGAGCAGGAGCTGTAGCCAGGTCAGTCTTTATGAATGGAAGTCCATGTTGATGAGAGTAAGCATAACCCCCATCTCAGCCACCATGGACACTTTGTTCATGCGTCCATTGAGCAATGACAGGGATGGCTGGAGAAAGAGGCTGGCTATCCACAGAATGGGTCATCTTATCCAATTGATTATTGAACTCCTCCTCAGCTGAGTCATCTTTTGGTGATCATTTACATGGGACACAAATATTTTCACATCCTTTGCCCATTTGGAGAGATCTATCCACATATTCTTCCCCAGATGTCTTTCTCACCCCTTATCCAATTGTGATCTTTCCAAGTCTCTGACCATCCATCCAATCCATTGACTATAGCCCATGAGTCAGTGAACAATCATACATCTGGAAATTTCTTCTTCCAAACAAATTGTAATACCCTGTGTACTGCCCGAATTTCTGCCCAATGTGAAGAATTCCCTTCACCTGTATCTTTCAGGGTTGTCCCAGAAAGGGTTTGTAATGCTACAGCTGTCCACTTATGGGTTGTGCCTGCATAACATGCAGAGCCATCAGTAAATCATGTCCTAGTCTCCTCTTCTTCAGTGAGCTGATCATAGGGAACAACCAGTAGGCTATAGGTGCATACTTGGCAGCAAATGGCATTATAACAGGAGTAGAAATCATAGGCGTTTGAGCAACTTCTTCATGTAACTTGCTTGTGACTACAGGACCTGTTCAGGCCCAATCATGTATACACCACTTCCATTTGATAACAGACATCTGCTGTGCATGCCCTATTTTATGACTTGGAGGGTGTGATGGTTTGCATATTCTTGGGCCAGGGAGTGGCACCATTTGGAGGTATGGCCTTGTTGGAATAGGTGTGACCTGCTTGGAGTAGGTGTGTCACTGTGGGTGTGGGCTTAATACTCTCACGCTAGGTGCCTGGAAGTCAGTCTTCCACTAGCAGTCTTCAGATGAAGACTTAGAATTCTCAGCTCTGCCTACGCCATGCCTTCCTGGATACTGCCATGATCCCGCCTTGATGATAATGGACTGAACCTCTGAACCTGTAAGCCAGCACCAATTAAATGATTTTTATAACACTTGCCTTGGTCATGGTGTCTGTTCACAGCAGTAAAACCCTGACTAAGACAGAGAGTCTGATAACACCCAGATCATGATGGACAGTTCAGGTAACATGGTAAAATAGTTTTCTATTGTCAAACATTCAGTTTCCACTAAGGCCCAATAGCAGGCCAAGAGCTTTTTTTTCAAAGGGAAAATAGTTGTCTGCAGATGATCGTAGAGCTTTGCTCCAAAATCCCAAAGGTCTCTTCTATGATTAACCTACAGGGGTCTGCCAGAGGCCACAAACAGCATCTCTGTCTGCCACTGATACTTCAAGTACCATCAGGTCTGCTGGGTCATACGGGCCATTTGTAGAGCAGCCTGCATAGCAGCCTAGACTTGAAGAATCTCCTGTTCCAGGCCCCACACAAAGCTAGCAGTTTTCTGAGTCACTTGATAAAGGGGCCTGAGTAACACACCCAAGTGAGGAATGTGTTGTCTCCAGAATCCATATAGACCTACCAAACATTGTGCTTTTTTCTTGGTGGTGGGAGGGGTCAAGTGAGCACTGTCAGAGACTGAGCCAACAACCAATACATATACAATGATTGTAACAAAGCCCGGACAGATATGTAGGAGACATGTAGCTGAGTCCATGGAACAGAGCTGTAACATTTTTATAGCCCTGTCGCATATGCTTAAGAGAGATTAAAATCTCCTTTTTAATGTTTATCCTGTCTGATGATGGAATACTTTAAGATGGCATATTCATTTTGTCCAATTATTTAAAATATATTCCTCTTGAATAAACTATTTTTTATATTGTATTATTTTCAAAATTACATATCCATTGTTAGTAATTATATGTTTGCTTCTAATCATAATTTACTACATCATGATTTGTGGTAGAAAGATGTATTACTTGGCAAATTTTCACCAAGAATTTAATAGTTAAATCTATTAGTTAAATCTATAAATTCCTTTATAATCACTATATAGAATTATTATGAATGAAAATGTTTGTTTAGCTTACATTTAATTTTTATTAAGCTTTAGTAATTTTTATTATTTATTACATTTAATTTTTATTATATTTATTAAGAATTTTTTATTAAAAAATTCTATCTGGCTATAGGGTACATTACATAGATATACATTATAAAGAGAGAGGATCCAGACAGAAGGATAAGTAGGGAGGATCTAAGAGGTGCAAAGAAAGAGGAAACCATAAACAGGATGTATTATGTGAGGCAGAAAAAGTTACTAAACCATGTAAATTAATCTATTCATCAACTTATATATTTTTCATAATTTATGGGTGTTGAAATATTTTAAAGCAAACTTGGAATATTATATCACATGGTCATGCACTATATAATTTGTGTATGTATCCTGAGACATTACCCCAGGGTCAGCATCACCCTTGTACTATCCAGCTTACTCCACTCCTGTGGTAACCATGATTTTACTTTACATTTCTGTGACTTCAATAAATTCAGAAAGACATGTACTGCCTGTTCTCACATGAGCACCTAAAATATGTTCGCCCATCACATAATTGTGTGGAAATCTCAATCAGCTTATTCAGTCACACTAATTTGAAATTGCTAACAAGTTGTAGCCTCCCTCCATGTCATTACCATCTTCTTAGTATAAAGACCCTTTAAGGAGGAATTAAAATTACCTCAATTATCTGTCAATGTAGATTAGAAAATTTAGTTTCTATAGGACATTTCTAAGATAATTTTGTTGTTATTTTTGTTGTTGCTGCTGCTGTTTTTGTTGTGGTTTTAAATCTTGATTTCTTGACAGTCCGGTACTAAGTAAGTGGTTTACTGACACAGCTGATTTATCATATTTTAGGTTTTTGTCTTTTGTAATCCTACAAAGCTACAGAGTTTAAGTGATAAACTAAATGATGCAAACATTTTGTTTTAAATAATTCCATGTATTTTTTCTTACGAAGTATTTAGATTCTATAACATTTCCTCTATGGATATAACCACAATACTTTCACAACTCAAATTTGACTCTTGAAAACATTTCTCTTGTTAAAATTTATGGGTATATATTCCCAATGTGATTTAATTTCCTGTGGAAAATTAAAACTTAAATGGACATCTTTGGAGAAAACAAATTCAAACTTCTTAGAAGAGTAAAACCACAGTTTACAAAATGATCACTCAGGTGGTTTAAAACTTCGTGTTGTTTAATTTTACTTACATAGTATTGCAATAATGAAAAATTCAGCATACTCTTTACCTATTCTTAACAGTTTCAGATCCAAAATAGTTTTGGTTAATAAAGTAGATTCACTTACACAACTTTCATGGAGGAGAAACTCCAAGAAGTTTCTCATCTTATTAACAAACTGAAAACAAGATAGAAAAAGAGAGTAGTTTCAAAGAAAAGAAGTTAAATTTTAGTTACCTGTATTTTTAAATGTACATAATGACAAAGATAAAAGATTAATGTAATGCATAATTTTTAGAACATTCATCCTGAGTTTCAACATTTTAATAAATGGATTACATATGCAATGCTAATTTTCACATTTTAGGTGTGAAATACAGATAAGATACAAATCAGAAATTTTTCATAATATCAATTACAAGAGTAATTTACAATAAATGCTTTAATTACAACATAAAGTTTTGGTTTAGGTTTTTTGTTAAAACACATATCCATACAATGTATTTTGTTCATATTCAATTCTGTGTTCCTTAGTTTTTACCTTCAACTACCACAACCTAGATTTATCTGAGGAGAGAGAATTAAGAAAGAACTTCCTAGATTAGGTTGGTCAGTGGGCATGTATATTATGGACTGTCTTGATTGTTATTTAATATAGGAAAACAAAACTGATTTGGGGCAGCACTACTCCATAAATATCACAAACAGTGTGAATGAGAAAAAAGCTCTAAGAGAGTAAGTAAGCACGTTATGATACATTTACTCTCAATTCTGGGTATAATATGACTTGCTTCATAAGTTCCTGTATTAACTTCTTTGAAATAAGGGGCTGTGTGAGGCTTTAAATGAGAACTATCCCCCTTATCCGCAGGCATTTGAACATATGGTCCTGAGTTTATAACACTGTTTTGATGAGGCAAAGTGATGTGTCCTTTATGAAAGAAATACATCACTTGGGAGTAGGCGAAAATCCTTACTTAGTTTGTTCTTTTTGCTATATTCTTGTAGTTTAAGATATAAGATCTCAGTTTCCTTCTCCTGCTGTGACACCTGGAACCTGTTTCCATGCTGTCTCCACCATTATGAATGTTAAAGCTCTGTAACCATAAGCTCAGATAAATTCTTCCTTCTATAAATTATGTGGAATATGGTATTTTATCATAGCAACAAAGAAGTAGCTAATCCACTGGTTATCAACAAAACCCTTTTTTCTTTTTTCTGTTTTGTTGATTATTTTGTTTACCTTCAAATATTGTCCCCCTTTAGTAGTTCTCCTCCATGAACTACCCACCCCATCACAATCCCTTTGCCTCTAACAGGGTGCTGTCACACCCACCCACATACTCCCTCCTCACCTCTCTAGCATCTGCCTTCTTTGGGGCATCAAGCCTCAATAGGACCAAGTGTCTCCCCTCCCACTGATGTCACATAAGGAAGTCATCTGCTATGTATAGTCCCTGGGAGCTCTGAGAGGTCCTATAAATTGATACTGTTGTTCTTCCTATGGGGATACAAGTCCCTTCAGCTACTTCAGTTCTTCCCGTAAGTCTTCTACTGGGGTCCCTGGGCTCAGTCCAATGGTTAGCTGTGAGTATATGCATCTGTCCTAGTCAGGTGCTGGCAGAAACTCTCAGAGGGCAGCCATACTAGTTTCTTGTCTGCAAGCACATCTCAGCATCAACAATAGCATTGGGATTTGGTGTCCGTGGATGAGATGGATCCCAAGGTGGTGTGGTCTCTGGGTGGCCTTTCCTTCAGTCTTTGTTCCATTTTTGACTGTGTTTCTTTGAGACAAGAAGAATTCAGGGTTTAAAATGTTGAATTGTAACTGTGGCCCCATACCTCAAATGGGATCCATGTTTATCTACTGGAGATGGTCTCTTCAGGTTCCATCTCCCTGCTGTTGGGCATTTCTGCTAATGTCTTCTCCACTAGTTCTTGGTAGCCCTGGCATCTCCTATGTTCTATTGGCTCCACTCTCTGTTCCTCAATCCCAACTGCTACATATTTCTATTAATGCTCCTGGCCCTCTGGACTTCTTTCTTATCTCTTCCCACACATGATCCTTACCCCCATTTTTTCTTCTCCCTCCTGTCTCTTACACAGTTCCCTGCTTCCCTCTGCCTTCTGTCAGGAAGGAGGAACAAAATAATCTCCAAAACCTTTTTATCTTTAGAAACTAAACTTTTGCACATTAAACACAGATTCCCTATACCCCTCTCACTGAGGAAAATGTTAGCTCTCTATATGTACCATAACTAATTCTTCTGCTTTAGTACTGGTCCCAAGAACTGCATGTCAAACACAGACATCTATAAGAAAGGGATACTAAGAGGGGGTAGACATTGGGCTGGAAACTTAACAACTTTCCACAATATACTATGTTCTAATCAGTCTCCCAATCTTATAGAATCTCTAACATGGATGCAAATTTTTCTTGAAATTTCAGTTTATAACACTTAACTTAGATCAAAAATGGTGAAAAGAACTTTTATTGGGTATGTATTACTTAATTCAAAAACACTAGATGTTGCTGCAGATTAACCCCTTCTGGGTCTCCTATCTACATGGAATGCGTTTCTGGTTGTAGGTGGGCAAAGGAGTCAATGAGGAGGGGTGACAAGCAGACTTGACACAAGGGAGTGTGGATCTGAATGTAATTTGTCAAATCGAGCATCAAACTTTTTATACAGAAGAAAATAGGGAAGGTAGGTGACACACCGGCAAGGTACAATGAGGTTACCGGATTCTTACACAAAACAGAGGAATGCAAACACAAAGGACTGGCAGGAACTAGCTGGGATAAAAGTCAATGTTAACAACTGGGATCTAAAGCAGCCCCATTGAAGGTCAGCTTAATCTTAGAAGCCAGGGGCAAGAGCTTCGTGCCCTTGCCATAGCTCTTATTCCAGTCTATTGTATAGTCCACCTTCCCCCTAAGCCATTGTAAATACTTGTGTATGGGTGTAACTCAGTTATCTATAGTTCTAAGTATCTACTCTGGTTCCTCCCTAGACCACAACCTTCTTTCTTCCTAGATAATTGTAATTCCTGTGTAGGGCAGTGAGTTAGCTATCCATGCCCAGGGTCCATTCAAGGACTGCCTAGGACTGGTGAAAAATCTAACTTAGCTATATATCAAAAATTCAATCCTTAAAAGCAGTTATAATAAAGGAATATTAAGGGAAAGCACACATTATACAGGATGCCACGGTTCCAGGAGACTAAGTTTCCATGAACTTTTTGCCCCAGGACCACACCCAGGCTTTCTGGCCTGTCAGGCAGGTCACTACTGGAGTAGGTGTATCAAGATGTGAATACTGGTCATGCTTATTTTGTAATATACAAGACAGAGCACATATCAAGTTGTAGGGGGATGCCCCATGTATTACAGTGAGCTTTCTGACATGCAAGCAATAAATGTAAAAATTTCATTAATTGAAGGATAGAAAGAAGTTATAGGTTTGCAAGTGCTTTATTGAAAAGTTTATATCTATGTCAATAAGGGAAATTAGACTATAATTTTTCCTGGATTTTTGGGTAGTTTAGGTATTAGGGTAACTCTGGTTTTCTAAACAGAATTAGACAATATTCCTTCAGTTTGAGAAATATTCTCTGAAAGAAAAATTCTTTATTGAATCAAACTGGCCCTGGGTGTTTCAGTTCAGACTATATAAACCAGAAGGGCCTGGGCAGATGAGTTCCAGACTCCAACACACCAGAGATGTTAGCCTAGAACACTGTACTCAAAGAAGTTTTTAATCACCATAGATGGAGAAAATGAAGCATTTCATGATAAAACCAAATTTAAGCAATATTTATATACATATGCAGCCATACAGAAAATACAAAAAAAGAAAACTGTAACATAAAAAGAATAACCATAACCATGGAAACACAGGAAATATTCTCAGATAAGTAAAATCAAAGAACCGCAGTATACATGCACACACACACACAGAGAGAGAAAGAGAGAGAGAGAGAGAGAGAGAGAAATACAGAGAGATATATAGAGACCACCACCAGTAACAATTACAACAACAAAATAGCAATAATAAGCAAATGCTAATTGATATCTCTCAATATCAATGCCCTCAATCCCCCAATTAAAAAACACAAAGAAACAAAGTGGGTGCAAACACAGGATCCTTCCCCCCCCCCCCCTGTATCTAAGAAACACACCTCAACATCAAGGATGGATGTTTCCTCAGGTTATTGGGTTGGAAAAAGATATTCCAGGTTAATAGACTTAAGAAGCAATTGAAATCATTTTAATTTCAAACATAATAGACTCAAACCAAAAATAATCCAAACAGATAGAGAATGACATTGCAAACTCACCAAAGGAAAAACCAACCAAGCTGACATTTCAACTATTAAAATCTATATCTCCAATACCAGGACAACCAAGTTTTTAAAATAAACACCAATACTGCTTAAATCACTTATTGGCCTTTACATACTGATAGTGGGAGACTTCAGTACCTCATTCTCACCAATGATAGGTCATGCAGGCAAAATTAAACAGAGAAATCCTAGACACTACAGATGTTATAAACTAAATGGACCTAATATATGTACAGAACATTTTACCAAAAGACAAAATAATATACATTATTCTATGTACCTCATGAGGCTTTCTCCAAAATTAGTGCATAATAAGACATAAAGCAAATCTCAAGGTATCCAGGAAAACTGAAATTACTTCCTTCCCCCTATCAGACCAACATGGATTATTAACATCAAGAGAAACAACAGAAGCTTACAAACTCATGGAAACTGAACAACTCTCTTCAGAATGAAAAAGTGGTCATGACAGAAATACATAGTGATTAAAGACTTTCTACAGTTGAATGAAAATGAATTTATGAAATACCCAAACTAATGGGGCACAATAAAAACAGTTCTGAGCAAAAAGTAAGAATATTTTATCCTAAAACAAAAGAATATACCTTCTTGTCAGTACTCTATGGTACCTTCTCCAAAATTGACCATATAATTGGTCACAAAACAATCATCATTCAATACAAGAAATTTGAAATAATTCCATACATCCTCTTAGATCACCATGGCATGGGACTGATCTTCAATCCCAGCAAAAACAACAAAAAGCCCACATACTCAGAGAAACTGAACAACTCTCTACTTAATGATAACTTGGTAGGAAGAAATAAAGAACGAAATTAAAGACTTTCTAGAATTTAATGAAAATGTTGACACATCATACCCAAACTTATGGGATAATTAAAGCAGTGCTAAGAGGAAAACTCGCAGCACTAGGAACTCTGGGAAGAAAACCGGAG
>LR749545.1:2488944-2524852 GCA_902729485.2 Mus minutoides
AAAAAACCTAAAAAAAAAAAAAAAAAAAAAAAAAAAAAAAAAAAAAAAAAAAAAAAAAAAAAAAAAAAAGAAATGAAAAGGGAGACATAACAACAGTAATGAAGGAAATTCAAGGCATCATCAGATCCTACTACAAAAGCCTAAACTCAACAAAAGTGTAAAATTTGATGAAATGGATGGTTTTCTAGACAGATTCCATATGCCAAAGTTAAAGCAAGAGCAGGTAGACTATTAAAGAGGCCCATATACCCTAAAGAAATAAAAGAAGTCATTAAAAACCTCCCAGACAATAAAAGCCCAGGACCAGACAGATTTAGTGCAGAATTCTGCCAGACCTTCAATGAAGACATGATACCAATATTCCTCAAACTATCCCATAAAATAGAAACAGAAAGAACACTACCCAATTCATTCTATGAATCCACAATTACTCTGATACCTAAACCACACAAGGATCCAAGCAAAAAAAAGGAACTTCAGACCAATATGGCTTATAAATATTGATGCAAAATATTAAAAAATTTCTTGCAAACCAATCCAAGAACACATCAAAATGATTATTCGCCATGATCAAGTAAGCTTAATCCAAGGGATGCAATGTTGGTTCAACATATAAAAATTCCATTCACATAATCCACTCTATAAACAAACTCAAAGAAAAAAAAAATCACATGATCATCTCCTTAGATGCAGAGAAAAACATTTGACAAAATCCAGCAGTCTTTCATGATAAAAGTCGTGGAGAGATCAGGAATCCAAGGTGCGTACCTAACCATAATAAAAGCAATATACAGCAAACCAATAGTCAACATTAAATTAAATGGAGAGATACTTGAAGCAATCCCACTAAATTGGGTACAAGGATGACCACTCTGCCCAAATCTATTCAATATAGTACTTGAAGTGCTAGCTAGAAAAATAAGACAACAAAAAGAGATCAAGGTATAAAATTGAAGAAATAAAGAAGAAATAAAGGTATCACTATTAGCAGATGATATATGATAGTATATAAGTGACCCCAAAATCTCTACCAGAGAACTTCTTTAGCTGATAAAAACTTCAGCAAAGTGGCCGGATATAAAATTAACTCAAATAAATCAGTAGTCTTCCTTTATATAAATGATAAACAGGCTGAGAAAGAAATTAGAGAAACAAATCCCTTCACAATAGCTAGAACTAATATAAAATATCTTGAGGTAACTCTAACCAAACAAGTGAAAGACCCGTATGACAATAACTTCAAGTCTCAAGAAATCGAAGATCTCAGAAAATGGAGAGAACTCCCGTGCTCATGGATTGGCAGAAGTAACAGTAAAAATGGCCACCCTATCAAAGGCAATCTACAGATTCAATGCAGTCCCCATCAAAATCCAACACAATTCTTAAAAAACATGGAAAGAGCAATTCTCAAATTCATCTGGAAAGGAAAAAAAAAAAGAAAAAAGAAAACCTCAGAATAGTGAAAACAGTTCGTAACAATAAAAGACAGCTGAGGGAATCACCATCCCTGACCTCAGTCTTTACCACAGAGCAATAGCGATAAAAACTGCATGGTATGGGTACAGAGATAGACATGTTGGTCAATGGAATAGAATAGAAACAAAGACCCAGAAATAAAACCACTCTCCAAATAGTGGGAAAGCCTCAACTAGCCTTCTTTTGTCACCAAAAAGAAGCTTTCAGTACTAGAACTGGGTTACATTCAATTGGGTTGTTGGCCAAAGGGGTCCTACAGAAACCCACAAACAACCTTGTCTTTTGCGAAAGACAATATGTTGCTCTACACAAACTTACAGCAAGACTGAATTGCTGAAGACAACACCCAAGCAAGTTTGATGTTGGTGGGGTCTTACTCCTAGTAAATGGTGATGGCCTTCTGCGTGATGACATTTCCATTCTCAGCCTTGACTGTACCATAAAACTTCCATGAGTTAAGACATACTAGAATGTAGACCATGTAAGCTGAAGTCAATGAATATGTCACTGATAGAAAAAAAATATCTACTTGACCAGTGTTGAAGGTAACCCTGCTGACCAGGCATCCAAAACTGCCAGATTCATTCACTCAGACCTTCACCATTGGGTCTCCGGAACTTGACTGTCACTACACATGATGATGATTGATGATGATGATGATGAAGATGTGACATCTCTGAAAAGTAGAGGTGTAGAGAGCCTCCTCTTAAAATCATTAATTCTGCCTTCTTTGATCTTTTTTTTTTTAGCCTTATGTGCAAGAGTTGTATTGTTAATGTACCTATTGTGGCAAGGCTTCCAAAGATCAGTTTGTCGCAGTACCATCTCCTCATTTTATTGATAGGCAATTTCTACTTATAAACAAAAGCAAAGTTTATTTCAAATTACATGAATGCAATTCAAAGCTTGATTAAACTATATGTAATAATAATAAATTTTAATACATGCAAAGGTAACATTAATTAGCTCAAATATAACTATATGTCGAGCTAACATACCAAAGCAAAAGGAGCTATTATGCTATTTCCAGAATTCATGGTCATTTAAATAATAACCCCAGAGTCGAGTGCAAAATGCTTTCTATGAGTTGTTGGCTAGAGAAATCCAAGAAGCTCCAAGAAGAAAATAGGCTATTATCATTGTTACTCTTGGTTACTTACCAGAACCAAAACGATAGAGCCTGTTTATAAAGACATTGTACACTTTAGATACATAGCACAGAGAAGGGAAGATACAAACTTCTTTCTACCTAGCTAGTTTTCATCAAAATTCTAACTCAACCACAAACCAGGCATGCTACAATAATGACCTGCCAGGCTTATATGCCCATTGATGCAATTGTGGCAAGAATATTGGGGGAATAATCAACCACTTTGCATTTTGACTTGATGTGAAATACTATACATCTCGTATTATAAGCCCTTTTCAAATGTTTACTGTGAGGAAGAACATAAACTTGAAGGACGACAATACACCATTGTTTCCCTAAATGAATATGTGGTGGTCAATTTGCCTGCTACTTCTTCATCTTTATACCCATAGACTAGTGCTGCTCTCACTCTGAGAAAAAGAAGTTGTTTTTTGAGTTTATAATTAATGCAGAGAGTCACATCTTGTCAAAGTCCTAGAAAAATTTTAATGAAGATCTCTCCACTCTAAATGGGACCTCTGCATCATGCGTCTTCCTAAGACCAAGGGAATATTACAGAAGAGACAGAGAGAATTTAGTAGCTGAGAGGATGGAGGGAGTATCTTAAAACTCAGCTCTATGTAATCACCCTTACATGGGAATCCAGGAATATGACGTAGTTTCAGATATTGATTTTTACCTTTTAAAAAGTTTAAATTCAATTGAATTTAAGCAATACAAAATGTCTTCAATTTCACTTACATACCAAACTTTGACCTGCCTAAAATCAACTGTAGTTTTCTACTTCAAGTATGTCAAAATAGCAAAGCCCAAAATCTAATTACCAGAAAGCTTTTACAATCTTGCACTGCAACTATGGAAGAGGCCATCAAGAATGTCAGCTAAAAATGAACAGAAGTATCTCTATCCATCCTGGAAATCAATAGACTAAGGCTTCTGCTTGGAGAGGTGACACCACAGAAATGCTGGCCTGACTTTCCAGTCACAAAAGAGCTATCTGTAGCTGGAAAAAATATACTCCTTGGGTACGGGAAATGAATGATCCTCCAAAAGCCTAAGCTATAAGAGTGGCCATTGCCCCTGCCTGTAACTGCAATAACTGCTGCAAGCTGTGTGTCTTTGCTAGGCTATCTTAACGCAGTAGACAATGACATTTATCTGTCCATGCTCCTGACAGGGCCATAGTGTGCTAACACATCACAACTCCTTACTTTTGACTCCACCAGACTGCTGTCTAAACAACAGTGTCAGCACAACCATGATGAACTTACAATGGATCCAGGCCACTCAGGATGAGAATGACTTCAATACCTTAAAGTTTTTGTTAGAAACTCTTAACATTTTGTTAGAAACTCTTAACATTTTTCTTTCATGAAAGGGAAATTGTAAGGACTGTGGAGAGATGTGCCTGAGGTCTTTCAAGACCATTGAATGAAGAACTTAGAACTCTCAGTTCCTTTAGAGGGTGGAAAGAGATACATGGCTGAACATACTCTGGTCCATGGATAATTAACTTATTTACTTTCCTGAACTGAGACGGGCTATTTGCTGATTTATTCTGCACCTGGTTCTTCTGCTGACTTCAATGCAGCATGTGAAGCACACTATTTATGTGTGCTCGTGTGTCAGACTCACTTTCTCCAGTAAATCATGCACTGTGATGAATAATGAAATAAAAATCATTGAATAGTCTCTAGACATTCATGCTACCTTTAAGAAATTCAAACCATTTGTCCAAGAATTTCATAAATTCATTTTTTAAATAGCAGAATAGTATTCCATTGTGTAAATGTACCTGGAGGACATAATCCTTAGTGAGGTAACCCAATCACAAAAGAAGTCATTGGATATGCGCTCACTGATAAATGGATATTAGCCCAGAAACTTAGAATACCCAAGATACAATTTGCAAAACACAAGAAAATCAAGAAGGAAGATCAGCATGTGGATACTTCATTCCTCTTTTGAATAGGAAACAAAATACCCATGAAAGGAATTACAGAGACAAAGTTTAGAGCTAAGATGAAAGGATGGACCATACAGATACTAACCCACCGGGGATCCATCCCATAATCAGTCACTAAACTCAGACACTATTGCATAGGACAGCAAGTGTTTACTGAAGGGACCCTGATATAGCTGACCCCCACAGAAGTGGATGCTCACAGTCATCCATAAGAGGGAGCACGGGGCCCACATTGGAGAAGCTAGAGATAGAACCCCAGGCTCTGAAGGGGTCTGCAACCCTAGAAGAGGAACAACAATATGAACTAACAAGAACCCCCAGAACTCATGTCTCTAGCTCCATGTATAGCAGAAGATGGCCTAGTCAGCCATCATTGGGAGGAGAGGCCCCTTGGTAATGCAATCTTTATATGCCCCAATACAGGGGAACCAGGGCCAAGAAGTGGGAGTTGGTGGGCAGGGGAGCAGAGAGGGGGTAGGGGGAAGGGGACTTTGGGGATAGCAATTGAAATTTAAATTAAGAAAAGATCTAATAAAAAAATTTTGAAAAAAAAATTCAAATCATTCAAGAATCTGATCATTATTATAATGAACAGAGATGCTTAACTTTCTAAGTTCCACTATTTTAGCAGATTGACTGAACATTTCAAAGGCATCCATTTTTCTATTTCTACAATTCTAAGCCATATATATTAAAATTTTTCAAATACTATTTACATAAAATTATAGCTGATCGTTTCACCATATGCTAAGCCTTATATATCCACTATTTTGTAGTTGTTTTTTTTTTAAATTGAAATATTCCTTCCTGGAGATAAATCACGTGCTTATAATACTCAGGAAATTCACAAAACCTATTGTCTTCATAAGGCACTGCCTAAGAACATATTATCAATATGCAGTTTCTGGAGGAAAACAGACTGCAAAATAAAGCTGATTACAAGATGAGCAGGGAGCTTTACCTAGGGAAGTTAGACACTTCACATCAACACTCTGGAAGGTCTTCAGTGAACACTCACTACAGAAAGTATCTCCTGTCCAACACAGACAATAAGAAAGCATAATGCAAGGCAAATAATTGTGTAAAGCAAAACCATATTGCAGTAACTTAGAGATCTCCACTATCTATTTGAAGTTAAAATTCTAGAGTAAAAACACAAACAAATTGTCTTTTCATATTTTTTAATGAATGTACAGGTAATAAGTCTTGTAATTAAGGAAAAAGACCAAAGTTGTACAGGAAAAAAAAAAAAAACAGAGAAACAAATTAGAAATAAAGTACAGAATACTAGGCATTTCATTACCTGAGAGAAAATTGCAACCAGTGACATGAAGAGGATTCAGCAGTTAAGTTCTCTTATGGTTCTTACAGAATATCTTGGTTCTATTCCCAGCACCAACATGGTAGCTTGCAGATTCCTGTAACTCCACTACTAAGGAATCTAACGACCTCTTCTTTTCCCCTCAGGTTCCTGCATTCACATACTAATCAGGGATGCTTACAAACATGCATATAATTTTAAGATAAATGCATAATTATTTTTTCATGGAAAATTAATAAGATTTTTTATTTGCAGGTAACATAAAATGTAAAAAGCAAAGGCTCTTAATCTTACAGAAGTAGTTGATATGACACCATCCTAAACACATTGAATCTAAAGATGTCTCATATTCTAACATATACATAGAGACATTGTACATAGAGAAAGAAAGGATATGTTGATATAGTAGAAGGACAAAAGCAAAGAAAATAACAGAATATATAAAATGGAAATACAAGAGAACAGGAGAAAGCCATATCAAACTGGATTGAATGAAGCTAAGGAACATTTCAATGGGTAATTTAACATGTGAGTCTCTTCCAGGTTTTTTTCACAGCAAGTTTGACATCCTTGTTCCTGAGGCTGTAAATTAGAGGATTCAACATGGGCACCAAAAAAGTATAAAATACTGAGAAAAATTTCCCCTGGCCCACATTCTCGGCAGATGATGGCTTGACGTAAGCAAGCATCCCAGTTACATAGAACAAACTTACAGTTATGATGTGAGACCCACAAGTGCCCAAGGCTTTGGACCAACCCTTACCTGAGGACATATGAATGATATTGTAAAGGATCATACCATAAGAGATTAAGATAATGAGACAACATAAGATAATAGCTGTACCCACCACAGCAGAGCTCACAAGCTCATTGAGATAGGTGCTACTGCAGGAGATCCGAAAAAGAGGGAAGATATCACACATATAGTGGTTGATAACATTAGAATCACAAAAGTTGAGCCTTATCATAAAACCTGTATGGAACAAGGCACTAACAAACCCCATCAAATAAGTACAAAATATCAATAGACAGCAGATGCCAGGTGACATAACAACTTTGTAGAGCAGTGGCTGACAGATGGCCACATAACGATCATAGGCCATTGCTGTCAGCACATAACTCTCAGAGTTCACAAAAAATAGGAAGAAAAACAGCTGAGTCATGCATCCTCTGAAGGAGATGGTGTTTTTCTCTACAACGAAACTCATTAGCATTTTGGGGGTAAAGACCATTGAATAACAGAAGTCAATGAAGGACAGATTGAAGATGAAAAAGTACATGGGGGTGTGAAGGTTTGAGTTTAGGCAAATGAGATTCATTAAGCTCAAGTTGCCCATCACAGTGACTGAGTAGTTCACCAAGAACAGAAAAAATAAGGGCAGCTGGAGCTCAGGTTGGTCTGTCAGTCCCATAAGAATAAACTCAGACACAGAAGAATCATTTTCCATAGTCTTTTGTGCATTGTGTGGCATCTGTAAGAGTAAGTTTAAAAGGGAGTATTAACACATAAACTATTTTTCACTCCAAGAGCAGAGCTAAAATTATTGGTTTATATGCCTAAGTTGGATGTAGTCTTGAGGAATCCCTATTTCCTCTTTCCTCTTCCATCCTGTGTATAACACTCCAGAAAGATGCTGGGGAACCTTAATTTTCTCAAATAAAACATCTGTCCTTTCATCTAGTGTTTACTTACATTTTAGGCTGAAAAGTGCAATGCATGCACTTTTCCCTGAATTTATGGTTTATATAGCAGTGGGAATGAAGACAAAAATGTCAAAATAAAGATTATTCAGTGCTCACCTTGATTCATCTGGAGCCTTCCCTGACATTGCAGTTCATGTTATCTTCCTGTACACTGTAACAGAGGGCCCAAGTTGTTAATAATGAAGCAGGTAATTGCAATCAGTTACAGAAAATGTATCTCACTTGCTACAAGAAGTTCCTTTGGGAAAACGACATGGTTACTCTTTGAGAATTTCACAAAGATTCTTTTTCTCATACAAAAAAGAAAATACTTTTCTTATTTGAGTCTCCAAAGCCTCAAGGTCAAGAGTTTTGAGAAAATTTATTAGAATTATATAAAAGAATTCTCTTCTTTAAGATATTTTCCATGTTGGATGAGTCCTTTGAGAGTTAAATTGTTGCATTTGTACCAGAGAACTAACATCAGTCCTTTAGAGATTCAACATTCTACTCAATTTATACTTTTCCAGCAGGAGTATCTCGTCCCCAGAGTAGAAGTGTGAGTTGGCCTCTTTGTTATCCTCTTCATTAAGTTCTGCAACAGCTCTGCAAGAGGAAATGTCCAGGGACACACTCCCTTTCCATTTGTAGTTTTCATGTGATTTCATTAATAAACTGTTGACCAAAAATTAATATTGTACAAAAATATTTGAAGAAAGGGGATAAAAGATTTTGAACAGCCTCTCATGTTTTTCTTAATTAACGCTAGAGCTTTTCATTCCTAGACAATGAAAGTAGATTACCCAGGTTTGTCATTGTCTGTTTACAGGTGAATATTCTTATGAATAACTGGAAAATAAATTCATAAATATGGGCTTACATTTTGAACCACTAGTAAAGTTTTTGGTTATTATACAGAAATTTCTGGGTACAATTTTGCAGAAAACAACAAATTCAAATGCATAATATAAAATATTATTCATTTTGAGAAAATTTATATAGTATATCAGAAAGTTACTTAACATATGAAAATATACTAGTATGTGTTAGTTCTTTTATACTGTTTACATTCTGTTTTTGTTTTGGTTTTGTTTTTTGTTTTTTGAGTCACGGTTTCTCTGTATAGCCCTGGCTGTCCTGGAACTCACTTTGTAAACCAGGCTGGCCTCGAACTCAGAAATCTTCCTGCCTCTGCCTCCTGAGTGCTGGGATTAAAAGCGTACGCCACCATGCCCGGCCTACTGTTTACATTTTTAATAAGATACATAAAGTTGTTTATTTTTGGCACACTTAAAAATCATAAATTCTTGTTGTCATGTTGTCCTATGTAGTAGAGACAAAATGGAATCTTTGGCCCCTACTATTCCATTGCCATGATCTCTTTCTCATCACTACATATACATCATGCATATACTGTGATATTTATTTAGATATTATATATACATTGCATAGACATTGAACTCAGAAAATGTGGTGCTTTAAGTATTAAGCATGTGGTGCTCATGGAAAGTATTTTGAAGGAAAAGACATCATTGGACACATGATGAAAGTTGCTTAAAACTGATTATAAAAAAGAATAATGGATACTACACACAAAGATTAATTTACAACATGTCATTACCTAAATATAAAATCTAAAATCATATCACTCTTACAAAAAGAGTGTAAGATAAAGAAAAAATACTGAGACTTATAGTTCTGCAGTTTTTAATGAGCTCTATCTTTAAGTGTAAACAAATCTTATTGTCTTTCCAAAGGACTGAGAGTTTCAGATAACCTTGGTCACCTTAGAGAAAGAATTTATGACAGAGAAATGGGTTAATGAGAACAAAAGTCAAAGAATCTTATCAAAGCAGTGGAGAGCAGGCAAATAGAGAATTGTCTTTTCAGTCCCTATTTATAATTGAGGCTACATGGCTACATTTGGGAACTGTGTGTGTGTGTGTGTGTGTGTGTGTGTGTGTATACAGCTGAGCATATGACATGATACACAAGTGCAGGTTACATTTGAGTGTGAGTCCTCCTATTCCTCCAGTTTGTGGCAGGATCAGTGCCTCTCTTTCACATATACCAGGAGAGCTGTCCAATCTCCTGTTCTCACATTTCATTTCCTTGGAGGAATCCTTGAATTATAGATGCAGTGCTATTGTGTTTGAAGTTATATAGGGTCTGCTGACCTAAACTCAAGACTTTACCCTAGTGTAGTAAGCTATGTCATCAGCTTTATAAAATACTGCTTTATAAAACAGCTATTGCTTCTGTAGTGTACGGGTATTAGCTTGACAAATACCAGTAGGCAATTTTATAAAGATCAATGTCTGGAGTCTTTATTTTGTTCCACTGATTCAAGTATGTAGGTTTTTACTGTTAGTATTATCTCTGTGTTATTATAGTTGCTCAAGGTCAAAGAGTTGAGAATTATAAGAGGCATTATTTTTTCAATATTATGTTGCTTATTGTTTGATCATATCTATACTGGAATAATCTAGGATGTGAGTTGGACTGGTTAAATCTACACAACAACAAAAAAGTGATACATTGTGTTTTCCAGCAATACTAGAAAATGGAAATTTTTTATTTATGTGGTTTTTTATTTATATCAATCAGAATTTTGTAGTTTATACACATTCTGAAACTTTGTTATTTTTAATCATCCCTGGGACAAAATATCCTAAAGTAACAATCTGAGGGTAAGTGGAAAATTTATTTTGTTTCAGTGTTTCAGAGGCTATCAATCTATGCTGGCTGACAAAGGCACAGTAGAGAAGGCATGGTGGATAGGAGAGGCTCCATTTTTTCAACAATAATGAGAGCATGAAGCAAAGTATTGAAGAACAATGGCCAGGAGAATGAAGGCTTGGACTGCAATTTTGACCGGACACAACCTTCAGTGCCTAGCCACGACACACTTCTGTTACTGAAGCTAGGTGTAGACTAGGTTCCTTATCCTTCCAAATAACCCTACTCTCTGAGATCTTAGTTTTAAATACATGATCCTTCTGAGAATAATTCACATTAATATCACAACAGAACCTGTATATATCTTATTACATTTATATTTAAAAGATATCTTTTTCTGCCGGGCGTGGTGGCACATGCCTTTAATCCCAGCACTCGGGAGGCAGAGGCAGGCGGATTTCTGAGTTCGAGGCCAACCTGGTCTACAAAGTGAGTTCCAGGTTAGCCAGGGCTATACAGAGAAACCCTGTCTTGAAAAACAAAAAACAAAAAACAAAAAACAAAAAACAACAAAAAAAAGATATCTTTTTCTACCATGCCCATCCTATTCTGTCTTTCCTCTTCTTCCCCCTCTTCCCCACTTTTCCTCACTTTCTGCACGTTGCTCAAATGATACTGTATTTTTAATTTAAGTCCACAATAAAATCTAGAATACAAGTGTCCATTTAAATTTCTTTCATTGTGCTAAAATTTCTATCAAGGAATGGTTAAATAAATTACTTAAAATAAATTTAATGGAAGCTACCTCAGCAAGGAAATGTTCTCATATATCCAAAACTATGATTTAAATGTAATAAACATTATGTAGAACTCAAGAGAAAGGAAAAATTAATATAAGCAATATAATTTTATTTTATACTTGCCCACAGAAATAAAACAAAAAATTAAAAAGATGTAAAAGTAACTTTTATTCACCAAATGTAATTGTCAACTAGAATGCTTACTGTTAATAAACTAATCCTTCCTAGCTCTTTCTGAACTCTGGCTGTCTGGTTCAACCCAGCTATTTTGGCCCAAACTCTTCTCTAGGATGACCAATTCAAACTGGCTTCTTTCATCTTCTGACTGAATTAATTGCTCTGCTTGGCCTGGAACTAATTCTGGAAATTTATTCTAATCTTCTGGTTTCTTTTCATTCTCCAACAAATACTGTACTAGTAAAACTGCCTCCTTACTAGAGAATTCTCTTTGTCTCTCTCTGTCTCTCCCTCTCTCTCTTTGTGTGTGTGTGTGTATGTGTGTGTGTGTGTGTGTGTGTGTGTGTGTATTCCCCTGTCTTGTTTCTTTCTCTGCATTGTGCTCTTAAGTCTCCTCTCCTGTCTGTTCTTATGAGAGTTGGGAATATCCTATCTTTGACTCATTCTGTCAAATCTTTCTCTGATCAAACCTGTCCGCTCCCCAATGAGATGTCACTTTCAAACATGGCTGCTTCCTTCTATAAACTAGCCTTACTTTCATTGTTTGGAATTAAAGGTGTGAACTAAGGGTTTACCTGTATTCCAGTTAGATCATACTGTCATTCAGAGCATATGTACTTTCCACCTTGATCACATAGACCTAGAAGGTATTTAGATGTGATTCCTTGGCAAATGAATTATGTTGCTAGATTAAAATTCATCTACAAAAGTGATTATTGTGATAGTAGTATTTGGTGGATTAGTAAGACAAAGATACTGCAAATGGAATAGTGGAAATAATCTAGTCACTTTAACTATGGTGAGGAGAGTAAGGCCAATACAAGAAAAGGAAGAGGTGGGAAAATACCATAAATGATGTTTTAAAAATCTATAAACAATCAAAACATTTATTTGAAATTACAAAATTGACCTATAAATAATGTTTAAACATATATAAACTATCAGAACATTTATCTAAAATCACAAAATTGACTTATAAGTGTACACACCCACACACACCCACACACACACAAAACACCTACATATATATGCATATACATGTAGGGGACATGAATGACAGTCAGTTTGTCATTTATATTTTTAAAATATGGAGATGTTTGAAACAAGATTTTAATGTCTCATGTCGCAGGAGTCCACTTATGCTAAGAAGGTTGACACATATGCTGTCATTTACACACACACACACTTCCAAACAGTATATGTATATATACATATATACATTTATATGCATATATACATATATACATATATATGCATATATATGTGCATATATATATATATATATATATAATGCTCCAGAAGCTATAGATTATTAGTAAGATTTAAAAGAATGTCTATCCCTAGACACCCAAAGCTAATAGGGATTGAAACACTATTTACGTGAAGTGATGACTAACAATGAAGATTGACTAGAAAGGTCACAGAAAGAGGAAATGTAAAGTATTTCAGGCAACTTACCAAGTATTATAACATGATCTGCAGTTGGCTTTATATATGATGCTAATATAAAAGTTTATGTTATCAACTTCCAATATTATATTATGTAAAATTTCAAGATAAGAATTCTCAAGAAATAAAAAATACGTTTACACATTAATCACATTTTTGTATGACATTTGCACAGGACATCATTTTAAACAACGTGTTCCTGGCATTCTCCTGTACTGGGGATCATAAAGTTTGTAATACCAAGGAGCCTCTCTTCCCAGTGATGACAGACGAGGCCATCTTCTGCTACACATGCAGCTAGAGACAAGAGCTATGGGGGTACTGGTTAGTTTATATTGTTGTTCCACCTATAGGGTTGCAGACCCCTTCAGCTCCTTGGGTGCTTTTTCTAGCTTCTCCATTGGAGGCCCTGTGTTCCATCCTATAGATGACTGTGAGCATACAAGTCTGTATTTACCAGGCACTGGCATAGACTCATATGAGACAGCTATATCAGGGTCCCTTCAGCAAAATCTTGCTGGCATATGCAACAGTGTCTGGGTTTGGTGGCTGATTATGGGATGAATCCCTGGGCCAGGAAGTGGGAGTGGGTGGGTAGGTGAGCAGGGTGGTGGGAGGGTATAGGAAACTTTTGGGATAGCATTTGAAATGTAAATAAAGAAAATATCTAATAGATTTTAAAAATTAAAAAAAGAAAGAAAAAAGAAAAAAAAAGAATTCCCTGGGATACTGTTCTTCTGGAAAGCTTACATAGCACCTGGCTTCAATGCCTGCTTGTTACAAAGATAAAAGAAAACTCTAAATGAAGTCCAAGAGCTCTTACCTACTGAGCCATAATCATAGTTTGTCATTATGTCATTCTCAGTTGTTCAAATGCCATTAATAAAGGATCACCACCACCACCACTCCAAAAAAAAAAAAAAAAAAAAAATGTGTTATTGGATGAACCTATCATTACAAAGCACTGGGCTCTAGTACTGAGCTTAGCAATCAATCTTCAGCTTGAAAACACCACAGATTCTTCATGCAGGAGAAGACAAGAGTAGCTTTACATAGGGACAGACTTTGGATTCCAGGAAATAATGTTAGCTTGCATTGAGTGTACTGAAATATGGGTGAAATTCCTTGAAACTGACAAACAGAAAAAGAAATCTGTAAGTCCCTCCCCCACCAGCTGGCTCCAGGCTGTGCGCAGACCAGCTTTCATTGTCTTGCTAAATCACACCTGAGCTACTCTGGTGTCCTGCTGTCTGTCTCTGTTCCTCTCCCAGGACAGGACATGCATCCTGCAGAGACATTCCAGACCAACCTGGACCCTGGCTCCGCCCAGTTCATTTGCCTACAGCTGAGACATCCCACAGTACTTCAGGCTTCATGTCAAACTCCAGGTGCCAACGCAGAACTGACTGGGGGCGGGGCCTTCCCTCTTAAAACCAAGAAAGAATCCTAATTAAAATTAGACACTTTGAACGAAATGATTCGTCTTGGCATCCATTTCTTCTCCCACCCTAGTCTCATTCCAGCCCCTGTCCATCTTCTGGGGAACCCAGTCTGATTATGGGGGGACCAAAGATGGTCCAGACCCCAACAGAAATCAGGTAAATTTAAGTAGATCAAGTGGAGGTGTTTGCTTCTCCTTGTGGACAGTTCTGAGGACTTCTCCTGTTAAATTTTACTCATGGATAACCTTGAATTTTCATTTGTTTTTTACTAAAATAAAATTACATCAAAATGTATGCCACACCCTTGGTGACTATTCAAAAACTGCATTCCTGGAGCTATCTGTGAAACTAGCAGGCACCTCTACAGATAGTAAAGATAGTAAAGGATCTCCAAGCAGCTGACCCAGTCAATCTCCTCCCTGTAAAATGAGAATTTGTAAATTTTAGCTCTCCTAGACGTGTGAGATTTCATTACATACTCATCTGCCTCTCTCTTCATTCCAGCAAAGAATGTTACCAATCAAAGAAAATTGCTACGCAATATTATTACATTTAACTTCATCAATTTTGTGTGTTTTTGAGCATTTATAAAAAAGGAAGAACCATTACATATAGATACAGGTTCATTGTAAGTTATCTGTTATTTGTTGTAGAGCAATTCTTTCTTTATTTGTATAGTCTTCAAACCTTTGTGGAAATTAATTAACCATGAGTTACTTTTGAACCCTCAGTTCTATTGCATTAATTTGTCTATAGTTACTATATAGCAGATTATCCTTATCACTACAGCTTTGTAGTAAAATTTGAAATTTGGAAGCATAAGTACACAACTTTATTCTCTTTTTTAAAATTGTTGGTTAGACTATAAATGACACTGTGCTAAGCTGTGGACACATTTTCTCTATCTACCTCTCAACAAACAGGCTCAAAGTATGTCTTGCAAGAGGTAGCAAAAACAAAGACAAATATAGTATATATTCACTTATATATGGATGTTAGCTATGAGATCATTGATAACACTACAATCTATATAATCACAGAGATTAGAGGTAGAGTAATAGACAGAGAGAGGGGTGGATCTCCCCTGAAATGGCCAATAGAATAGTAATAGGTAGATGGCATGGGGATTGGAGGAGGAGGATCAGAGAGTGGTAGATAAGAGGAAGCAAGAGAGAATATTTGAAGAGGGACAGACAAAACAGCCATTTGAGAGGGTAGTTTAAAATCTACTACACTATAAATTTCCTTTAATATTTACTTATACAAAGTTGATTTAAATTAAACTGCCAAATATCATGGAAGACAGAGCCCCAACTAGACAACTTTCATCACCAAATGAAGCTTCCAGTACCAGAAATGGGTTGCATCTAATTGATTTGTTGCTCAAAGGGGTGCTATGGGAACCACCAAACAACACAGGCTATTGACAGGTCTGTGAGTTGCTTTCCATACAGTAAGGTTCTAGTTAAAGAAAATACCTATACAAGTCACTGAAGTTAAAGATGTAGAACTGATGCCTACATAGAGATTTTACCCCTATGAAGAAATGTTCCTGCTTCAGTAAAGAGAAAGTTAAATCCTACCAAACTAGAAATGTAAACACTATTCCAGCTATAAACTCTTAAGTCAACAATGGTTACCTACCTGACAATAATAGGTATAAAAGTGGCACAAAATTTTTGGAAGAAACCAACCAAACTCTGATTTGATTTAATTCCAACTCCATGAAGTGGAACCCCTATCTAACACTGGTTGGGTAGCCAAGACCCTTAGACTAGTTTGTCATTGACCTAGGATAAAACCAAGCATCATTGCTCTAATTCAATAATGTAACAATAAAATTACTCCTAATGATACTATGCAATCACTATAGTCCTATTCCTTGCTCAACTGTCACCAGAGAAGCCTGCTCCAACACAAAGACCCACATCCAAACAAAGTTCAGAGAATGAAAGACCTCAGAATATTCAGCCCTAAAAGAAATATCTTCTTAAAATCTTTCCATTCATGGCTCACAGACATTGTAGAAGAATTGACAGAAAAACTGTAAGGTCCAGAATGGATAAAGGAAAGAAAGGAAACAAGAATTCCTAAAGACAACACACTGTTGCATGTATGAAGGTGCATGAATGGTACAACATAGTTGTTGCTTTAGGTCACAGGACCTAAAGGAGTCTACCCCAGATAGAAATGACATCTTAGAGCTGAGAGTAGAAGTGAACACATGCCCCCATCCCTAACACCGAAGCTATCTCTAATTGATAACTATTTCAAATAAAAAATTACTTTTCTCTGTAGGAGTCTTAGTATTAGATCATCAACAGCATAATTGGATGTTCCTTGTCTCCTATAACATTGTGTCAGAGCACTTTTTTTTTAAACTCACAGGTCTTCTGCATATATATTATGGCTTCTAATTTTGTTTTTATGTGATTCCTGTGTGGGCAAGTGTGTGTAGATTCCAAAGAAAATTAATACAAATCATCTGCAGATTGAGACACAATGAAGATGATGCTAAGAGGAAAATTAATAGCTCTAGGTAACTACACAAAATTTGCAGACGTCTCATACTAGCAACTTAAAATTACACCTAGGAACTGAAGAATAAAATGAACTAAATATATCCAAATTGATTAGAGGGCAAAAAATTATCAAATTCAGGGCTGAAACCAATAAATTAGAAACAAAAAGAACGATACAAAGAATCAAACAAAAAATTTTTCTTTGAGAAAATCAATAAGATTTTCGTATCCGAACTAACTAAAATACAGTGAGAAAATATTTAAGTTAATAAAATCAGAAATAAAAGGGAAGGCAAAACAAAAAGTACTGAGGAAATCCAGAGAATCAAAAGAACATACTTTAAAAAGCTATACTCTATCAAATTAAAACAAATCTAAAAGAAATGAATCATTTTCTAAATAGGTGCCACTTACTAAAGTTATATCAAGAGTAGATAAACAATTTAAATAGACCTATAACCCCCAGTGAAATAGAAACAGTCATTAAAATATCTCACAACTAAAAAAGCATCTAGGCCCAATGGTTTTATTACAGAATTAATAATATCAGACTTTCAAGAAGTAATACCAATACTCCTCAAATTGTTCTACAAAAAGAAGCAGAAGGAACACTGTCCAATTTACTTTATGAGGCTACAGTTACCCTGATATACAAACCACATAATGACTCTACAATGAAGCATAATTACAGAAAAAATTCTAATGAATGTATATTCAGAAATAATCATTATCAAACTTGTAAACCAGATCTGAAAACATCAAAAGTTCATCCACCAGGATCACTTGATCTTCATCCCAGAGATGCAGGAATGGTTTAATATAAGAAAATCAGTTAATGTAATCTGTTGTAAAAACACATTGAAAAACAAAAAGTCACATAATTTTCTCATTAAATGTAGAAAATCCATTTAATAAAACTCAGTACTCCTACATGGTAAAATTTCAGGAGAGATTAATGATAAAGGGGACATACATAATCATAAAATAAAGGCAATTTACAGCTAACATCAAGTTAAATAAAAAGAAACTTAAAGCAATTCTACTAAAATCAGAAACTAGGTAAGGTTGGCTACAGGAAACTATGGAATTTACCTGGCACAGTTGCCTTGAGAGACATGTATTATATAGGTTTTTCAGGTTAGAGTCTGTGGTTCCTTAGCCATAGAGTGCCTGGTGGTTCTTGAGGGACCAACATACACCTTCACATAGTGAAATGTTTAGCCCACTTTTTCCTGTATGTTCCCTTGGAAGTCAAGAAAGCATGGAAGCTTGACAAGACAATTGGTCTTAGACATTAATCTTATAAAAACTGTAAAGTTTGCAAACATCATTATATTACGGCAACTGCAACTGTATTTATCTTGGCAATTGTCACTATATTCTGTTTCTGAAAAAGGAAAAAAAAACTCTGAATGGTTTCAATAAAATTACCAAAACTTAAGCTTTGCTGTGGCCCCTCCAAATGACCCTCTTTAAATTCCTTTAGGCCCTAGCAGCTGACCTTGCCCTGATAAGTAAGCATGTGTGCTTACAACTGTCTATTTTCTCCATCCTATTAATAATAGAACTTGAGGTCTTATGTAGAGTAATAAGGCAAACAGGGATGTACAAATTGGAAAGGAAAAAAAAAAGTATCATTACTTTCCAATGATATGATACTATATATAAACCAGGGAACTCCTAAGCATGATAAACACTTTCAGCAAAGTGGCTAGATATAAGAGAATCTAGCTATATATAAAAGTAGCAGTAGCCTCCCTATATACAAATGATAAATGGACTAAGAAAAAAATTTAGACAAACAGCACCTTTCACAGTAGTATCAAATGCCATCTTGGAGTAACTCTAAACAAACAAGTAAACACTTGTATGATAAGTGATAACACTTCAAGACTTTGAAGAAAGAAATTGAAGAAGAGCCCTGTGTGGTGGCGCACGCCTTTGATCCCAGCACTCGGGAGGCAGAGGCAGGCAGGTTTCTGAGTTCGAGGCCAGCCTGGTTTACAGAGTGAGTTCCAGGACAGCCAGGGCGATACAGAGAAACCCTGTCTCGAAAAACCAAAAACAAGGCCGGGGGTGGTGGCGCACGCCTTTAATCCCAGCACTTGGAAGGCAGAGGCAGGCGGATTTCTGAGTTTGAGGCCAGCCCGGTCTACAAAGAGAGTTCCAGGTTCCAAGACAGCCAGGTCTACACAGAGAAACCCAGTCTTGAAAAACCTAAAAAAAGAAAAGAAAAACCAAAACCAAAACAAAACAAAACAAAACAAAACAAAAAAACAAAAAAAGAAAGAAAGAAATTGAAGAAGATAACAGAAGATAGAAAGATCTCGCATGCTCATGGTTTAGTAGAATAAGCTGAGTGAAAAATGTCATTTTACCAAAATCAGTCTACAGATTATTGTTAAGCCCATCAAAATTCTAACCTAATTCTTCACAACAAACACTGCTGGGAAAGCATAATATTTCTCCTTCTATAAAGAAGAATTCAAATCAATTAATTCTATTATCCTGTACTAAACACAAGTCCAATTGCAGCAAAGACATCAACATAAAACCAGATCCTCTGAACCTGATAGAAAAGAAGATGGAAAGTAGGTTTGAAACCATTGCCAGAGAAGATTTTTTTTAACAGAACACAACTAGAGTAGGCGTTAAGAGCAACAATAAATAAATGGAACTTCATGAAAATGAAAACCTTCTATAAAGCAGACATCACTGCCATTCAGACAAAGAAGCAACCAATAGAATGGGAAATGTTTTTAATATATCCAAAATAAATATAGAATGGAAGAAATCAAACATCTATAAACCAAATAATCAAACTTAAAAATGGGAAACAGGCATTTAGATGAAATGCCTGACACTAGGGAGAGATGTCTTATAGATCCCACCTCTAGCAGGAAGACAGAGCATCAAGTAAGGGAGGGGGTTGCCATTCCACAGTAAAAATTCAGACCTACATTTGTTCCTCTCTGAAAGAACTGCAGGGATAGAAATGGAGAGGACCGTGAGGCAAAGAATGTCTGGTGGGTAAAGTGGGATCCAGCTCAAGGGGAGGTCCCAAGGCCTGACTCTATTACTGAGGTTATGGAGCACTCACAAAAAGGGACCAATCTGACTGCACTCCGGAAGACCCAATAAGCAGCTGGAAGAGTCAGATGCAGATATTTGCACTCAATAAAGGTACAGAAACTGCTGACCCCTGTGGATGAATTAGGGAAAGGCTGGAAGAATCTTAGGAGGCCAGTGACCCTGTAGGAGGACCAGCATCTCTCAAAAACTGGACCACCAACCAACAAGCATACACCAGCTTATATGAGGACCCCAACAAATATACAGCAGAGGACTGCCAGGTCTGGGTTCAGTCAGAGAAGATGCACCTAACCCTCTGGAGACTGGAGGCCCCAAGAAGTTTAGAGGTCTGGTTAGATGGGGGATGGGAGGTAAGGACATCCTCGTGGAGACAGGGGTGTAGGGAGGAGTTATGGGATGTGGAACTGTCAGAGGGTGGACTGGGAGGGGGAATAAAATCTGGAAAATATATAAATTAATTAATGACTAAAATGGGAAACAGATCTAAATAAAGAATTCTCAATAGAGGAATCTGAAATACAGAACTACCTTTTACAACTCTGTTTTATCACACACATAAATACAAAAGAAAATTGAAAAAGACTTTAAGCATTCAAACTACTCTTGAGAAAATAAGATTATTCAATAAACATACTAGTATTAAAATAAATAGAAAAGTTTAATGCTCTCATACCACTAATTTTCATCAGATTGATTTTATATTTTAAAGGCATATTTTTTCTAATTTTTGTAGTTCTAAGTCAAATTTCATAGAATTTTTCAGACATTTTTAATATAAATATTATGCTTTCACAATTCATGTAATTATCTTTTAATTGAAATATTCTCTCTGGAAGTGAACATGAGTGCTTATAGCATTTAGAAAACTCACAAACACATTGTTACTATACAGTTCCTGGACAAAAACAGACTCTAATGCACAGCTAACAGCAAGATGGACAGGGAACTTCATTGAGGGAAATTAAACACTCATCATCCACATGTCTGTGGGTTTCTCAGTAAACACTAGGAAGCATATATTCTACCCAAGAAAATAATTAGAAATGCAATGCAATGCCAACTATTGATTATATACTTTGTGAATGTATTATATTTCTATATAATTAAAGATGAAACATTAAATAAACTTCTTAACATATATACTAAACAATAAGAATAGTGACATGATACTTCAGAAATATTTAACAAAACTAACACCTGTCATTCCAGAAAGACAATCACTAATTAAAAATAACAGCCAAAATGTAGCTTCGTAGTTTAACAGGTTTACACATTACTCTGAGGCATTTAGAGAGATGTGGTTAAAAAAGAAAAAAAAAAAAAAAAACAAAAAACTTGGTCCTGACATCTTGTAGACAAGTGCTCTGCTACAGGCATCTTGGCTGAATCAATATTCTCAGTAATTCCTTTCTTGGGGAGTCCTGGATAATAACTCTCCAGGAATTATCTGTTTCTTCACATTTAATTTTCCTTTTCCTATATTACTGCATAAGAAATGCAACATGTGTAAAAATGAACTATGAATCAGTAGTTTATGGTCTTGTAGTATTCATGTGACCATATCCTCAACTAGATAAATTTAGATAGCTATATATTTAGATACATATAGAGGTATACATGGATAGAGAAATGGATATAGAAATCCCTCCTCATCATAGAAATCTAGTCACAAATGCATGGACTATATCAATATGTCTTTATCCCATGTGCTATTTCTTTTGTAAAAAACATTATTCTTTCTATGAAACAGGAGGGGGGATAGTCTAGATATTATTGAAAACACTGTGTTCTTTGGACCGAAATGTGTAATTTTATAAAAACAGTCAGAGACACAATCAACATATCATAAACAAGAAAGTGACAATTTCTGGTATATACATAACAAAAATATCCATTTTGTGGAAAGAGTATTAAACACAGGAAATGGAGATACATGTGCAGAGGAATAGCCCTAACATATACTCTGATAAGCATAAAGGTCAAAAAAGTATCCCAGTTATATACATATTTGCATCATTAATTTTAAGTTAAAATGTTAGAAAAAGGAACATATTGAATAATTGCTAGAGTTTTAAGATATACTATTCCCATATTTGTTTTCTTGTCCATTAAAATGAAAGTGAAGGGAAAAACACCTTCAAATAAGGAAACACATCAAAATTATATCAGACAACAAAAACCCAGGATGAAATGAGTTAGATATAAGGCATAGCACTCCATAATAATTATATACTGGGAAAAAATAGACAATGTGGGATGAGAAGAGGGTTCAGCTGTTAAGAGTTTGTAACACTCTTACAAAAGGTATGTGTTCCTTTACCAGCATCTAGATGGTGGTTCCCATTTGCCTGTAACTCTACTTCTAGTATCTGAAACACTCTTCTATCCATGACAGGTCCCTAAATGCACGCGACAGATATAAACTCAGGGAGGTTCAATATATACATTTAAATTTTAAAATAAATTTACAGATTAAAAAAAACATATAAAATAAAAACCACTAAGAAACTTTATCCTCAAGTAAAGTAAAAATAGCTGACCATGGTTTTAATCTGATATAGTCAATGAACATGGCATAAATCTTAGAAAAATATTGAATCTGAGCATGTGCCAAATCCTCCCAGTACTCACAGAGTTACATTGCATGGTTTAAAGAGAAAACATGTGTTATAAAAGAACAGAATATAGGTAATGTTTAAAAAAAAAAAGCACATCAAACTGAAACTATGTGCCTAAAGGACAGATTATGGGATAAATCTGCTTGTGATTCTTTTCCAGGTTTTCTTCACAGCAAGTTTGACATCCTTGTTTCTGAGGCTATAAATAAGAGGGTTCAACATGGGCACCAATAAAGTGTAAAACACTGAGAAAAATTTCCCCTGGCCCACAGTCTTAGCAGATGATGGCTTGACGTAAGCAAGCAGCCCAGATCCATAAAAGAGACTAACAGTGATGATGTGGGACCCACAAGTGCCCAAGGCTTTGGACCAACCCTTACCTGAGGACATATGAATAATATTGAAAAGTATCATAGCATAAGAGATTAAAATAATGAGGCAGCATAAAATGATAGCTGAACCTACCACAACTGAACTCATAAGCTCATTAACATAGGTGCTACTGCAGGAGAGTGGGAGAAGAGGGAAGATGTCACACATGTAGTGGTTGATGATGTTAGAATCACAAAAGCTGAGCCTGATCATACACCCTGTGTGAGCCATGGCACTAGCAAACCCCATCAAGTAAGAACTAAATATTAACAGACAACAGATCTTAGGGGACATAATAACTTTGTATGTTAGTGGTTTACAAATAGCCACATAGCGATCATAGGCCATGGCTGTTAACACATAACTCTCAGAGTTCACAAAAAATAGGAAGAAAAACAGCTGAGCCATGCACCCTCCAAAAGAGATGGTATTATTCTCTAAAATAAAACTCATCAACATTTTGGGTGTAAAGACCATCGAATAACAGAAATCAATGAAGGACAGATTAAAGAGAAAGAAGTACATAGGAGTATGAAGGTTTGAGTTTAGGCAAATGAGATTCATTAAAGTTAAGTTTCCCATCACAGTAGCTGTGTAGTTCATCAAGAACAGAACAAATAAGGGCAGCTGGAGCTCAGGTTGGTCTGTCAGTCCCATAAGAATAAATTCTGACACTGAAGATTTATTTTCCATAGTCATTTGCATCATTTGTAGCATCTGTAAGAATAATTGTAGAAAGCAATATTAACCCATAAACCATCATTTACTCCAAGAGTAACGTTGGATTTTTTGTTTTACAAGCTAGAGTGAGGGAACTAAGAGTCTTGGGGAATCCCTGTTTTCTCTTTCCCATACTCATGTTAGGTTTATCTCTCCAGAACAATCTTTGAGCATTTCATTATTCTCTTCACCTAGTGTTTACTATGGTTTACTAAGGATTAAGGCTGAAAAGAACAATGTGTAAATTTTCCCCAGAACATATGATTTATATAGCCATGGACATGAAGATTATTCAGTATTCACCTTGGTTCACCTGGAGCCCTCTCTGCCATTGCAGTTCATGCTGTCTTCCTTCACTATCTAGCTGGAGATAAAGTTGCTATTAATGGGAAAGGTGTTTGCAATCAGTGCAGAAAATGTGTCTCAATTGTTAGAAGAGCTTCCCTTGGGAAAATAACATGTTTTCCTTTGAGGATTCCAGACTCTTGTCTCAAATGTAAAAGAAAATAGCTCTGTTCTATGAGCCTCTAAAACCTAAAGGTGAGGATATTTAAGAAAAAAATTTAGGTGCACCGAAAATTATATTCTTGTTTATGACAGTCCTCATGTTTCACGGTCTCTTGAGTTTGAAATCACTGAGTTTGTGCTATAGAACTAGCATCAGTCTTTTTTATAATTCCCCATTAGGAGTGTCTAGTCCCCAGTCACTGAGTTTGTGCTATAGAACTAACATCAGTCTTTTTTATAATTTCCCATTAGGAGTGTCTAGTCCCCAGTCACTGAGTTTGTGCTATAGAACTAACATCAGTCTTTTTTATAATTTCCCATTAGGAGTGTCTCGTCCCCAGAGCATAACTGTGAGTGGGCCCCTTTGTTATGCTCTTCATTAAGGCATGCACAACTCCACAAGAAGAAATGTTCAGGGACATATTCACTTGCCATTTGTAACTTTCCTATCATTTCAGTAATAAATTGCTAACCAAGATCTAATGTTGTAATAAAAATAATCATAGGAAGAGGATAAAATAGAATAAATGTGCTCTCAACTTTTCACTTCCTAGCTATGTAACTAAATTCTTGTTCTTGTTTACTTATATCCACATATTCCTTGAATAACTATAAAATATTCATAACAACTGACATAAATTTCAGGCCAGTAGTAGTTCTTGATTATCATACAGAAATTGACAGATACAATTTGTACAAATAACCATAATTTTAAATAATAAAAAAATATATTTTGAAACAATTTACACAGTCTGTTAGAAAATTATTAGATGAATGAAAATATATTATTATATGTTAGTGCCCTCATACTGTTTACATGCATAATCAGATAAAAAATAAATGTTCTTGCTTTGACACATTAAGAGAAATTAATTTTTTTGTGCTACCATTCCATATAGTGGAGAAAAAGAGAAACTTTAACACATACCATTCCATGACCTGTTTTCCTCCTCTCTACCATATACATATATGTACTATACTTCAATTTTACTATATATTATCTAACATGCATTACATAGTATTTGTTCTCAGAAAATGGATGCTGAAGGATAATTTCATATGGGAGTACTTTGAAGAAAAGGATATTGAAGATGGAAAGAAAGGTGTTTAAGAATGATAAGAGAAATCATACATACTAAGCACAAAAATTAATTTATAACTTGCAATTTACCTCAATATAAAATCTAAAGGCATAATACTCTTACAAAAAAGTGTAAGATGAGAAAATACTGGAACTTATGGCTCTGCAAACAGTTTTAAATTAACTGTATGTTAAACTGTGAACAAATTTCACTAGTCTTTTTACTGGGATAAAGGTATCAGAGAACCTTGTGGGGAAAAGTCAAAGAAGGCTCTTAAAGCACATTCCCTAAGAATGTTTTTGTAATCTTGATCCCCAAGTTTGCTATTTTAGTGTGTGTGTGTGTGTGTGAGAGAGAGAGAGAGAGAGAGAGAGAGAGAGAGAGAGAGAGAGAGAGAGAGAGAATGTGGAATGTGTGTATTTTCATCCCTCCTTCACTTCAGGCAGGGCCATTTGGTTGTTTGTCAGAAACAGTCATGGAACACTGCTAATGACATCTTCTTTTACATTGTTTATCATAGCTAAAAAAGCATTCCCTCTGAGGTCTCCCATATGATAAAATTTTATTAAATTTCAGGTCAGTTTCTTGGCCAATAGTTTTCTAATGTCGAAGCCAATTCCAAATCATTCTGTTCCTTGACCCTTTACATAAAATGCACAAGATAAATTCTCAGTCAGAAGAATATGGACAGAGAGATTTCTCCTTCCCTTGAAAGAGTGTTCTAATAATCTAGACAACTCCTGAGGTTTTTGAATTACAAAGACATTACTCCATGACATGTACTTGCCTCATAGAAACACTCACAAGAACATATTAGAGAACTTTCAACTTCTGGATATGCACATGAAGTGTATACACCTTTAGTCTTGAAAATCAGTTTGCTAAAATTGCATATCTATGACAGTAAAAATAGCAAAATAAACTAAATGATGCTACCTTGAAAAAAAAAGCCCAAAAGTTACACTTAACCCAACCCAAAGCTTTGATATAGCATATCTTATGGGAATATGAATTTGGGGAATTTTTATATCAAATCCTGAATCTTACTATCAGGGACAGATAACTCTGTTACATGTATCTGCCTTTATCAGTGGCATTTACTGTATCTCATAGATCATCTACCTACAAAAAATGTGTTCAATCTGATGAAAATGATGTTCAACTACAATGACAAAATGAGAATCTTTGGAAAATGTAAAATCTTAGTTACTTTTCTTTATTTTTTTTTGTTTCTTTTTTACTACAGAAAAAAAAATCATACAAAAACATGTTAAACCAAAGAAATAAAGATCTCTTCTCAATCCAGTTTGGTAAAGGTCATGTTTCTACAAAATGTACATGAAAACTTAGTAGAGAAAAACTCTTAGGTTAAAATGTCCTAAAGTAATTTGGATTCTGCCACTGTAACTGCTTCAGCTTCACAGTGTTTGACACTTGATCTTAGCCTGAAGACCAAGAATGATTGGCTTCCTTTTTTGTGGTTGGGACTGCCTTCTTTGCCATCATAGCAAAATTGTCATTCTTGATCAAAGAATTATCCTGACTGTCCCTTTAGTTGGAAGCTATATTTCTTGGTGTTCATCTCTAATTATGAAAGCCCTTCAGAACCAATTAGGTGGTTCCTCCCTTGGGAGAACTATTTAAACTCCTCCCAACATTCCTTTGCTGCCTATACTTCTCTGTCTATAGGTAGAGCCTTGAGAAATTTATATCTTCTATGGTTGCATGATGGTTATGCTGTACTCCTTCAGGTCTTCTTTAGGAAGTTGTACTGTTTCTGTATCATCAGTGAAGTTCCCTATAATTTTTATGAGACACAATCTCATTTTTTTTCAGACACAATCTCACAGCAGCTGTCCAGATCTTCTGGTTCTTATAGTACTCCCTGCAAACATACATACATACATGCACGTGTGTGTGTGTGTGTGTGTGTGTTATTTAAAACCAGATTTTTCAGGCTCATAACAATGAAACTGTAAAAAGTTATGTAATTTCTCAAATCTTTATTTATATTTATATCTGTATATTTTATGCATAAACAGACTCATAATAAAAGTATTAGGTAGTGTTCCAGTGGTAGATTATTTTCTTTTAATGAAAGTATAGATATAATCCCTGTGCCACATAAAAAATACCAATAATAATAATAATAATAATAATAATAATAATAATAATAATAATAATATATAAATAGACCTCACAGTATTATTTATTTAGTGAGGTGATTCACACTATGTGTTTGAACTGTTATGTGAAAAAGTGTTGGATATTTTTTCATCATCCCTAACTCACTATCCTAATTCATATAAATATTTCTTATCCTTGGAATTATTGATGTTTGTATTGGACACATATTTGCTGGGAGGTTATCCTGTATGCCTTAATAAACTGCATCCTTACCCACTTCCTATTTTATACCAATATTAACCTTCCCATCAGACAGAGAAGTTTTAGCCAACAAAAATATCTAAAACAGTATTGAATTTTCTATTACTACCATAGTGTCTTTAAAAAGTGACAAGTTAAAATAGTTTGCTTTGTCATTTTGGGTACATTGGACAGGAAGACACCAATTGTGCTAACAAAGAACTTTCTTTTTATTGAATATGTATTTTTTAAGTTAAATAAAATTACATCATTTTCTCATTTCCTTTACATGTTTCATGTACCACCTCTCCATCATTTCATCTCAAATTAATGAATATATATATACATGTATGTATATATTATATACATATATATTCATTAATATATAATATAATCATTAATATAATATATATTCATTAATTTGAGATGAAATGATGGAGAGGTGGTACATGAAACATGTATGTGTATATATATATATATATATATATATATATATATATATATATATATACATTTTTAGTGTTACTTGTTGCTTTATTATGCAATGAATGATTGCTTGACTGTGTATACCAAATTATGCAGATCACGCCAGGGGAAGAATTATTCTTGCTTACTTAATGATCAATAGTTGCCTTGTTCTTATTGTTGTTCGTTTTTGTTTATTTTTGTTTTAGTGCTATTCTATCTAGCAGAATTATAGCTATATGCCTTCTGCATGTTCTACATCTATGTTGTCGTGCCAGTTTCCCATTGTTCAGATCCTATTTAGGTACCTGTGTTGTTGAGCTATAATGGGTATATTTTCCCTATCATAACTTAGGAGATATAACAATAAATTTCTTAGTTTTCTTATTCTCACAATACTTCTGCTCCTTATTCCTTGATGCTCCTTCTGTGCAGGAGTTATGGGTGTAGGTACATCTCTCAGAGCTGAATACCTCATGAACAGGAGCTCCTTATATTTTGACCATTTGTGGTTTTCTTTGAATATCTGTATCCATTGCAAAGCAAAACTTCTTTGATGAGGGGTAAAAGATACACTAACCTGTGGATATAACAATGAGTATTTAGAAGGCAATTAGGAATTATGCTGTTCTAACAAATTGGGAGTAGGGTTTCCTCTAATAGCCATTACCTCACTAACCCCTGATAATTAGATAGTTTTACTGTATCAGAAAAATTTTAGTGCAAAAAGCTAAAAGTATTGAGAATACATACCTTTTGAATTTTATAAGGAAATAAAGTTTTGTTTAAGGGAAACTAGCCTTCTATTCTGAAAGTAGAATACATAAGTATGACATTGTAACACTGATGGAAGAGTTGGTGTTTTCAATGCATTATCCAAACACATGTCAGAAATTGGTTCAAGTTCTGTTTTGGCTAACTGAAAAAGAAAGAAAGAAAGAAAGAAAGAAAGAAAGAAAGAAAGAAAGAAAGAAAGAAAGAAAGAAAGAAAGAAAGAAATTTTTTAAAAATTAAAAAAAACTATTAAAATTCAAATGACATATATTGTAATTTCTGTTTATAATCATGTGCACATGATTATGTTAAACTATGAAAAACTTAGCTAATAAGTTCATTTTTAAGTTTTTTATCCAATATATCATTATAAATATTTTATTACTCTTACTTTTTATATTAACATTTGCACANTATATATATATATATATATATATATATATATATATATATATATATATATACATTTTTAGTGTTACTTGTTGCTTTATGATGCAATGAATGATTGCTTGACTGTGTATACCAAATTAGGCAGATCACGCCAGGGGAAGAATTATTCTTGCTTACTTAATGATCAATAGTTGCCTTGTTCTTATTGTTGTTCGTTTTTGTTTATTTTTGTTTTAGTGCTATTCTATCTAGCAGAATTATAGCTATATGCCTTCTGCATGTTCTACATCTATGTTGTCGTGCCAGTTTCCCATTGTTCAGATCCTATTTAGGTACCTGTGTTGTTGAGCTATAATGGGTATATTTTCCCTATCATAACGTAGGAGATATAACAATAAATTTCTTAGTTTTCTTATTCTCACAATACTTCTGCTCCTTATTCCTTGATGCTCCTTCTGTGCAGGAGTTATGGGTGTAGGTACATCTCTCAGAGCTGAATACCTCATGAGCAGGAGCTCCTTATATTTTGACCATTTGTGGTTTTCTTTGAATATCTGTATCCATTGCAAAGCAAAACTTCTTTGATGAGGGGTAAAAGATACACTAACCTGTGGATATAACAATGAGTATTTAGAAGGCAATTAGGAATTATGCTGCTCTAACAAATTGGGAGTAGGGTTTCCTCTAATAGCCATTACCTCACTAACCCCTGATAATTAGATAGTTTTACTGTATCAGAAAAATTTTAGTGCAAAAAGCTAAAAGTATTGAGAATACATACCTTTTGAATTTTATAAGGAAATAAAGTTTTGTTTAAGGGAAACTAGCCTTCTATTCTGAAAGTAGAATACATAAGTATGACATTGTAACACTGATGGAAGAGTTGGTGTTTTCAATGCATTATTCCAAACACATGTCAGAAATTGGTTCAAGTTCTGTTTTGGCTAACTGAAAAAGAAAGAAAGAAAGAAAGAAAGAAAGAAAGAAAGAAAGAAAGAAAGAAAGAAAGAAAGAAAGAAAGAAAAAAAGAAAGAAATTTTTTAAAAATTAAAAAAAACTATTAAAATTCAAATGACATATATTGTAATTTCTGTTTATAATCATGTGCACATGATTATGTTAAACTATGAAAAACTTAGCTAATAAGTTCATTTTTAAGTTTTTTATCCAATATATCATTATAAATATTTTATTACTCTTACTTTTTATATTAACATTTGCACAGTTTCTTTGCTATGTAAATTTTTCTAAATATTTGGTTCTTATAAGGATTTTTCCAGAACAAGGTCCTTTTAGCAGTTAGAAGCCATGGAATACCACAAAGTCACACCATTCAACAAACTTCATGCAAGAGATTTTGTTGTGAAGAAACAGCTTCCCTTGATGGGCAGAGACACAGCTTAGGGTTCAGGAAATGGGAGGGCTTTTATAGGTATTTTCAAGTATGCCCAGGGAACTAGTGAGCTAATGGAAAATACAGTTAGACCAAAAGTATTATTTGTCCCTTAATGCTGAGTCATGGAGGCATGGATATCAAAGACTTTGTATTGGTTCAGACCAGAGGTAGGGTGTTTTTTCCTGGCCCTGTTGCCAATTTGGGGTTAAATTAGAGGCAGGGTATACTTTCTTTTGCCCCTTTCCTGCATTTTTATCTTCTAGAAGTCTTACTCTTTTTATATATATACATATTTTTTATTAGATATTTTCTTAATTTACATTTCAAATGCTATTCCAAAAGTCCCCTCCCCTTCCCCCCTCCCTGCTCCCCTGCCCACTCACTCCCACTTCTTGACCCTGGCGTTCCCTTGTATTGGGGCATATAAAGATCTTTTTTAAGGCATTTTTTATTAGATATTTTCTTCATTTACATATCAAATGCTATTCCCAAAGCCCCCTATACCCTCCTCCCACCCTTCTCCCAAACCCACCTACTTCTGCTTCCTGGCCCTGGCATTCCCCTGTACTGGGGCATATGATTGTATTTGTCAGGCATTGGCATAGCCTCACAAGAGAGAGCTATGTCAGGGTCCTGTTAGAACCACTCTGGAAATCAGTCTGGCAGTCTCCCAAACCCACCTACTTCTGCTTCCTGGCCCTGGCATTCCCCTGTACTGGGGCATATGATTGTATTTGTCAGGCATTGGCATAGCCTTACAAGAGAGAGCTATGTCAGGGTCCTGTTAGAACTACTCTGGAAATCAGTCTGGCAGTTCCTCAGAAAATTAGACATAGTACTTCCAGAAGATCCAGGAATACCTCTCTTGGGCATATACCAAGAAGACGTTCCAATTTGTAATAAGGATACATACCCTACTATGTTCATAGCAGCCTTAATTATAATAGCCAGAAGCTGGAAAGAACCCAGATGTCCCTCAACAAAGGAATGGATACAGAAAATATGGTACATTTACACAATGGAGTACTACTCAGCAATTTAAAAAATTAAATTAATAAAATTCTTATGTAAATGCATGCATCTGGAGGATATCATCCTGAGTGAGGTAACCCAATCACAAAAGAACTCACATGATATGCACTCACTGATAAGAGAATATTAGCCCAGAATCTTAGTATCCAAGATTTTGCTGATAGGACCCTGAGGTCTTACTTTTTTAAGTCTTTGTTATGTGAGACATTTTCAAGGAAGATGTGGACATATACCAACTCATACCAGACCAAGTAACCTCTCACAAAAGTCCAACCAGGAAAACTGAAATGGCTAATTTCATGTCAACTTGACACAGGCTACAATCCTCTGAGAAGAAGGAACCACAATTAACAAACTGCTTTCCTAAGACTCGACAGTAGTGCATTTTCTTAAAGAAAGATTGTTTTGGAGGAGTCCAGACCATTGAGCTGGGACTATCTTTGGGCTGATTGCCCTGGGTCCTATTACAAAGGAGGCAGAGCAAGCTGGTAAGCAGCACCCCTCCGTGCCCTATGCATAGCCTCCAGCCTCCAGCCTCCAGCCTCCAGCCTCCAGCCTCCAGGTTCCTGGCCTGCATTGCTCTCACTGCTTTTAATGATGAAGCATTATATGGAACCATGAGTAAAATAAACACTTTCCTCCCAAAGCATATTTTGGTCATGGTGCTTTATCATGACAATAGTACCCTTTACTAAGAAAAGAACCATGTGTTTATTGGACTTACGTCCAGGAGTATAGTTAAGGGAAGATGGATGGATAGAAAACACCTGTATAATCAAAAAGCCTGCCAGAGGCTAGGTCACTATTCAAATATTGCATCTCCAGAGTTGACTGCAAAACTAGTAAGCGTGTTTACAGGTGGGCAATGTCCCCCAGGCAAATCAGCTATTCACCCTCCATCAGTTATTTACTGCTTCAATGATATTCAGGAAGACCTTGAGAAATTGTAAGTTTTAGCTTTCGTAGATTTGTAAGATTTCTTTACATGCCCCAAATCATCTCTCCTCCCTCCAAAGTTGAATGTTACATTTGAGAGAAAATTTCTATGAGATATCCTTGTATTTAACTTAGCCAATTTTCAGTATTTTTTTTATTATTTATGAAATAGGTAGAACTATTATATATAGATACACAGTCATCCTGAATTATTTGTTAATGAAGTAGTGCAATTCTTTCCTTATTTTTATATTCTTTACCTCTCTGTTGAAATTAATGAACCATGAGTTTAACATTTATTTTTGGACAGTTAATTCCTAGCACATTATTGTGATTACTACAGCTTTGAAGTAAATTGTGAAATTTGGAAATATAAATATTGCAAATTTGTTCTTTTTCAAAATTTTTGGTTATACGATAAGTTGTAGCTGCTAGTTTTCCTAAACCACTTTGGCTCCCGGCAGGTTGCGTGAGAGTTCAGCACTTGCCCAAGGGCTCTCTGAATTCTCAAAAGAAAGGCACACAGGTTAAAATAATTTCATTATATCATAGCTAACTTAATGACGGAAAACTTTTGAATCCTCCCACTACTATCAAACATTCCCCTCCTGAGTTAACATGCTTAAATAGGTTTCATCTCAGCTACCTAGGGCCCAAGCTGCGGAGTGGCCTCTAAGTCCATTTCACCTGATTCTTACATTACAGTGAACCTTTAGGTCTGGTTTCCTTCTACCCACAACCCCTCCTGCATCTCTCCCCTCTTTCATTACTCTCCCACACAAATCCCAGGTCCTGCCTCAATCTCCCTATATAGTCATTGGCTGTACAGCAGTTCTTTATTGCCAGTTAAATCCAGCTGGGGGCAGAGACTCTCAGAATCTGGGAATGCTGCCTTTGGGACCCAAAGTGAATTGAGACAGCATTAGAACTAATCTCTAACATCTCAATTTTTCTGTCCAATTTTTTATTAAAAAATGCTCTTCTCTCAGACATAAATTGAGCAGAACCATAACAATCACGTAAATTACAAATTATGCTATACAATTAACACATACTCCATCAATTTGTCAATTAAAGTACACTTCCACTCATCCTAACTAAAGAGCTTACGATGCTATACCTGAGTTATGTTCTGACTTTAATTTGCATCACCATCTGAAAACCATGTTTTCAACTCTGTATCTCTCAATGCTGAACAACTTAAGTTTGCTTATGAGACTATAACTAGTATTAAACTACATCAGAAATCCAAGAACAAATTTAATATTACATGAGTATATTGCAAGCACAAAACATAGCTTCTACAACTTAACAAATTGTAGAAACAGCTGACTACCTGGACAACTCCTAATTTCTTTTAACATAATAGCATCTGTCTTCAGCCTTCTGACCCAGAACCATCTGACAGATCATATAATGGAGCAGGAACTATGAAGTAAATGTTTGCTGTGACTTGGCAGCAACTAAACTGTCAACCAACCCACATTGTATGTCCTTTCCTGGAGAGTATTTATTTTCTCTGTAGATGAATAGGACAATTTTTATCCAGCATCTATCTTGCCATGATTGAAACAACTCTGTATGGAGGTTTTGATGCTCAGTTTCTTCTTTGGAGGAGAATAGGGAAGCTGTCAGGAGCAGATATGTCTGTTGTCAAATGATTGTTAATAGTGGAATAACATTAAATGTCACAAACTGTGAATTTCTGATGTTTTGAACACTATGTAAAGTATATCTAAACTGTTAAACCTTAACTACTTTTAGCTATTTCTATTTGAGTAAATTAAAAACATTTTAATATAATTAAATCAGAATCTTATATAACCATGAGTTTTACTATCTGGCCCTGAGCTTATGTTATTTAATCATGCTAAACAGTTTGTAATAGCAGCTATTAAAAGGACTGGGTCAAAGCCTTGTATTATTCAATGAGTTGCCTAGGCACAATGCCTATCTAAGAGGAACAATATTAATTTCAAATTTGATATCAATATACAGAGTTATACCAATGAAAACCTTACCTCTATATCAATATGCAAATTCTGTACCAATGTAAGAAATTACAACTTCAATTTTGCATCAATCACAAAGATTTCTATCAATATAATATATGGCTAAACAATCCTTTCTTCAAGATTAAAATTAGTAATCTATCCTATTTCCACCTTGTTCAAAATTATGAACAAATTGACAAATTGATGGAGTATGTGTTAATTGTATAGCATAATTTGTAATTTACATGATTGTTATGGTTATGCTCAATTTATGTCTGAGAGAAGAGCATTTTTTAATAAAAAATTGTACAGAATCATGGGAAGAAATCTCCACATGTCACGGGCAAAATCTGGAGCCTGTTAAGAAGTGAATTTTCCCCAATTCCTAATCTATATCACTGTGTATATGTATTCCATCTGAGATTTTCAAAACAATTTTCAAAGTTCTAGCCTACCATGTTGCATGTCATCTGTAGCTGTGAGTTTAGCTAAACTGCTTTGGCTACTCAAAAAACACCCCTCCAGATACTCCTGAGTTAACATCCATAAAATCTATGTTTTAACTCAGCTACCCTAGATCCAATGAGGAAGTGGACTCTAAGGCTATTTCTCCTGATTGTTACATAATGGCGTGCCTTTAGGTCTGGTCTTTCTTCTACTCTGTCATGGAGATCACTCCTTCTGCATCTCTCCCTTCTCTTGTCCTTAAACACACAATTCCCCAGGTCCTGCCTCAGTCTGCCTACCCAGCCACTGGTTATACAGCAATTCCTTATTGCCAATCAAATCCAGCTAGAGGCAGAGAGTCTCAGTTTCTGGGAACACAGTCTTTGAGAGCCAAATTGAATTGAGACAGCATTAGAACAAATCCCTAATAATAACTGATGCTGTGTACTCAGAGGTGGATGGATCATCTCTATCTATCTCTGACCAAACAAGCCTCAAAGAATGTCTGGCAAGAGGGGGAAGAAAGAAAAGCACATATGGTATGTATTTACTATATGTAGATGTTAACTGTTACTTCGTTGATAAGAAAACTATAGTCTATATAGCCAGAGTTTAGACATATAGTAATGGGAGAGAGATGCATCTCCCTAGGAAGTGGAAATAGAACAGTTATGGATACATGTGACAAGGACTGGAAGAGGATATTCAAACAAAGAATAGGAGATAAAAAGTGGCAAGGGAGGGTACGTGAAGAGGCACAGATAATATAGCCATTTCAGGGGGCAATTGAAAATGTAATATAATAGAAACTTTCTAAAGTATATATTTATTTGAAGTTGATCTAAATGAAATCACCAAACAACAGGGAAGAAAGAACCTTAACCAGAAAGCTCCCATCATTGAATAATGCTTCTATTAATAGGAATGAGTTGCATCTAATTCAGTTGATGGTCAAAGGAGTCCCATGGGCACCTGCAAACAACACAGGCTATTGAGAAGGCCATGGGTTGCTTGCCACCAACCAAGAGTAAGATCTTGTTTCAGACAGAC
>LR749545.1:2524952-2568048 GCA_902729485.2 Mus minutoides
CCATGGGCACCTGCAAACAACACAGGCTATTGAGAAGGCCATGGGTTGCTTGCCACCAACCAAGAGTAAGATCTTGTTTCAGACAGACAAAAAAAAAAAAAAAAAAAAAAAAAAAAAAAAAAAAAAAAAGAACTTACTGAAGAAAAAGAAGTGGTCTTGGTTCTCACCTAGAGCCTTCACCCTTCTGGACAAACATTCATGCTACTATAAAAAAAAAGTTATACATTACAAAGTAAGAACACTAAACACCACTCTAGCTACAAACCCTTCAATCGAAAACGGTGACTGCTGACAAGAAAAAAAGGCATGTGTAGTAATGACATGAAACTTGTAAGAGTAACCAACCAATACCTGATTAGTGTCAAACTCTATGACGTGAAACACATGACCAACACTGGCTGAGTAGCCAAGACTCTGGGACTAGATAGTCGATAAACATTGGATAAATACAAATCTTCTGCTGCTGCTAAAAGAATGTACCAATAAAATGTCTCTTAGTCTCATTCTGTAACACTCAATAGTTTAGTTCCTTGATCAACTATCATCAAAGAACCTTCCTCCAACAATAGATAAGAATAAATACAGAGACCCACAGCCAGACAATGTACAGAAATTGAAAGACCATGGTACACTTATCCCTAAAAGGGGTGTCTTCTTCAAGTCTACCCCTTGGGCTTCAGATAACTCTCTAGGAAAGGAAACAGAGTGGAAGACTCCACAGGGATTGAGGACAGAAAGGAAAGAAGGGCTCCAAAACACAACACAACTGATGCACATATGAATTCCCAGAGGCTGTAGCAGCATTCATAGTGGATACGGGGATCTGCTACAGAAACAAATACAGTCTTAGAACTAACAAGAGAAATTGACAAGTTACCCAAAGAGAAGCTATTTACAATTGGTATCCACTTCAAAAGAAATTTTTTCTAAGGGAGCCTTATTGAGAAAACTAAACACTCTTAAGGGTAGTCCCCTTGTTCATCAGTAGATGGCCAACACAAAACAAGCTCTACAGCATCTTTGGAGGTTCCTTATCTCATAATTTTGTGTCACACACTAATTATTATAATCTCACAAGTTATATATATATATATATATATATATATATATATATATATATATATATATATAATGTTTTTCTATTTTGTTTTCATAGACTCCATGTCTGTACAAATGTGTTCCTCTACTTCCTTATCTGTTTCCTGTGATTTCTCATTGGCTCTTTTCTGTGTATTTGTTTTCTCATATTATGGCTTGCTTCTTTTTGTTTAAACTTTTCCCACATCGTTATTCTTAGATACCTGTTTGTTTTCTAAAGACAGAGAAAATATGTATTGATGAGGATCCAGAAGAAGAGAATGTGGGGGAGTGTATCAAAAGTGTTGACCAGGAAAGTGTTTTCAGAATATACTAAATAGTGAAAATTTTCAAAATTAAAAATTAAATGTAAGAGCAAGTGGATGAGGAAATGCTGTAGTGTATATACTTCTGAACATAACTTGGATGCTGTATACATCAATGTACAGCATCAATAGTTACCTGTGTCAAACCTGTGAAATATCAAGCCACTAAAACTTCCAGCATGGATGGTAGAGAATTCCTAAAGCCAACCCTAGCAAGAGAGCTTTTGACAGTTGATGCTGTTGAAAAAGAATCACTCACCTGCGAAAATGCAGCTACCTGTAAGTTACTCACACCCAAGTGTACATGGGAATGATTTTCTGACCTCTGGATATTTTTAATATAAATTAAAACCATGAGAAGAGAACATGAAACTAGGAGGAAGGTGATTTGGGCCTCACAGGAGAAGTTAGAGAGAATTAAAGATGGATGGGTATGATCCATATATATGGTATGAATATACAACTATATCAAAGAACAAATTCTATTTTAAAATGCCAACCCTATCAACAGGAATCTAAAGATTCGTTATAATAATCACAAAGTTCCAGAGCTAAATTTAAAATTTATATAAGTACCAAATTAGATAGATAGATAGATAGATAGATAGATAGATAGATAGATGATAGATAGATAGATAGATATATCAAGAGTATAATAAAGAATTTGTCATAAAAATAATAATAATGGAAGGTTTGCTGTATCTGATTATAAGCAATACTATTGAGGATAGCGAGAATAATAATAAAGTAGTAAGATGTTAGAACTAAATAGTTATATGGATCATTAGAAGAGAATAGAAGATCCAAATATAAGTGCATACAACTACAACTATGTGGGTGTTGACACACATACCACAAATATACCCTGGGAATAAATACAGATTTTTCAACAAGTGATGTTCAGAAAATAGAATGAAAATACATAGAATAGTGAAAACAGATTTTCAGCTCTCACCTTACACAGAACTCAACTCCAAATGGATGAATAACCTCAATGTAAGACTCAATGGCTTGAAATTGTTGGAAAAGAACATAATACTTCAAAATGTAAGTACAGGCAAAAAAATTCTGAATAGAACTGTGTTAGCCCAGGGAATGATAACAATAATTGATAATTGAAACTTACAGACTTCTCTACAATAGACCTCTCTACATCATAGCACACATCTGATCAATTACAGTGAAAAACCTGACCCAGAAAGGTATTATGGTATGTGTTCACTGACAAGTGCACAATAGCCTTTAAGTAAGTGATGACCAAGCTACAATCTAAAGGCCCAGAGAGATAAAATGTACTTACATTCACTAGGGTTATTCTGGATTTTACTTTATATTCTAAGTAGTTTCAAAAATCATTAGCATGTATTTTAAGAGTAAATATTTGCATTGATTTGTTAAAAATGTCAAGTTATTTCATTTTCCTAAAACAGAACAAACAACTATGCATGTCAAAGAAGGTTATTCACTTGTTTTCCAGAACTAAGCAAGGCAATTTGCTGATTTGCTCTGCACCATACTATGTCAATGGCTGCAATACAGAACTCAGACCACACTTTATATACTGTCCCTGTGGCTCACATTCACTTTCTAGCTTGGTAATAACCCTATATCTATGAATATTGCATATGTTGTTCAATATCTTTTATAAACATTGTTCATGTTTTAACGTGTGCTTCTTAATAAATTCAAAACCACTTTTGTCAACTGTGTTTAATCACACACTGATGACAAAACAAGAACAACCAAAACAGGGTAAAAGTCTCAAAGAATATAGGCATTCAAAGTCTCAAAGACTATAGGCATTCAAACTACTCTTGAGAAATTAAGAATATTCAAGAATCATACTGCCATTCTGCCTGGTCCTTGTTGCTGGGGCAGACCCCTAGTTGGTCTGCTCCTCTGAAGACTCCATATTCCATATCCTGATATGTCCTAGAGGACCTGCTGCACTCAGAGCAGTTGGTAGCTAGAGAAAGTACCCCAGGAGCTGAAGGGGTCAGCAACCCTATAAGAGGAACAACAATAGGAACTAACAAGAGCCCCCAGAGCTCATGTCTCTAGCTGCATATGTAGCAGAAGATGGCCTAGTAGGCCATCATTGGGAAGAGAGGGCCCTTGGTATTGCAAACTTTATATGTCCCAATACAGGGGAACACCAGGGCCAAGAAGTGGGAATGGGTGGGTAGGGGAGCAGGGTGGGGGGAGGGTAGAGGGAACTTCCTGGATAGCATTTGAAATGTAAATTAAGAAAATATCTAATAAAAAAGTAGTAATGTCAAAAAAATAAATAAATAACCTCTGCCTCCCCGAGTCTCCGAGCTGCTGCTTGGTGGTTTCAGGACCTATCACTCACCAAAACCCCACCCTCCTGAACACTCTTCCCTTCCTTTGTATCCCTCCCACCCCTTCTTCATGGTCCTTGCTGCTGGGGCAGACCCCTACTTGGTCTGCTCCTGTGAAGACTCCATATTCCAATCTATCCAAGAGGACCTACTACACAGAGAGAAGTTGAGGGCTGGCTGCACTCAGAGCAGTTGGACACACTGAACTCAGAGCAGTTGAGAAGTTGAGGACCCTATGTCTTCAGAGGAGTTGAGGACCCACTGCTCTCAGAGCAGTTGAGGATTGGCTGCACTTAGGACAGTTGGACAATAGCTTCACTGCTCCACCAAAGACCCAACAGTCTGAAGGTCTCCCAGAAGATATACTGCAGCCCAAGGCAAAAGATCAGCAGCTTCTCAGCCCCTGTGCAGAGTCCCCAGTTGAAAGGCCCCACAGATTATCTGATACAGCCAGGGCCATAAGCCTACCAGGAGACCAGAAGCAACCCAGGGACAAAGAGGCAGACTCCATATAGTCACCCAACTCAACAAACACCAGGGATATACAAATGACAAAAGGTAAGCACAAGACCATAAGCAACAGAAGCCAAAATATGTGGGCATCATTAGCATGACCTGACTACACCAACACACCTGAAAATCAGGAGTCTGTCCCAAAATCCTATTTCATGAAGATAATAGAATCCTGTCTAAGTAAGGGTTTCTATTCCTGCACAAACATCATGACCAAGAAGCAAGTTGTGGAGGAAAGGGTTTATTCAGCTTACACTTCCATACTGCCATCCATCACCAAGGAAGTCAGGACTGGAAATCAAGCAGGTCAGGAAGCAGGAGCTAATGCAGAGGCCATGGAAGGATGTTCTTTATAGGCTTGTTTCCCCTGGCTTGCTCAGCCTGCTCTTTTATAAAACCCAAGACTGCCAGCCCAGAGATGGTCCCACCAACAAGGAGCCTTTTCCCCTTGATTGCTAATTGAGAAAATGCCACACAGCTGGATCTTATGGAGGCACTTCCCCAACTGAAGCTCCTTTCTCTGTGATAACTCCAGCCTGTGTCAAGTTGACACACAAAACCAGTTAGTACAAGTCCTTTCAGGAAGATATCAATAATAACTCACTGAAAGAAATACAGGAAAACACAGGCAGACAGGTGAAAGAATTGACCTAAAAGTGGAAGTAGAAACAATAAAGAAAACACAAATGGAGGTAAACCTGGAAATGGAAAACCTAGGAAGTAAGGAAGGAAATACAGATGTAAATATCACCAACAGAATACATGAGATAGAAGAGAGAATCTCAGGTGTAGAAGATAGTATAGAAGAGGTTGCTACAACTGTCAAAGAAAATTCAAAACATAAAAATCTCCAAACCAAAAGCATCTAGGAAATTCAGGACATAATGAAAATACCAAATCTAAGGATAATCAGAATAGAGGAGAATGAAGATTCCCAGATCAAAGGACCTGAAAATCTCTTCAACAACATCATAAAAGAAAACTTCCCCAACTTAAAGAAAGAGATGGATATAAAGGTAGAACAGGCCTATAGAACACTAAATAAATGGGACCAGAAAAGAAAATCTTCTTGTCACATAATTATCAAAACACTAAATGTACAGAGCAAAGAAAGAATATTAAAAGCTAAAAGGGGCTGGGGGAAGCCAAGTAACATACAAAGGTAGACATATCAGATTTACACCAGACCTCCTAACAGACTATGAAAGCTAGAAGAGTCTGGTCAGAGGTCATGCAAACTCTAAGAGAACACCAATGCCATCCCAGGCTACTATTCCCAGAAAAAATCTCAATCAACATAGATGGAGATAACAAAATATTCCAGGACAAATCCAAATTCAAACAGTATCTATCTACCAACCCAGCCTTACAGAGGATCTTGGAAAGAAAACTCCAACACAAGAAATATACCTGCATCAAAGAAAGGACAAGATATTAAGCATCTCAAAACAAAGTCAAAAGCAGAGAGCCACAAGCACATAAAGCTACCTACAAAAACAAGCATACCAGCAACCAACAGTCATCGCTCAATATTAATGGAATCAACTCATCTATAAAAAGATATAAGCTCACAGACTGGATATGCAAACAAGATCCAGCATTTTGCTGCATACAAGAAACACACCTGAACAATAAAGACAGCCACTATCTCAGAGGAAAAAGATAGAAAAACTGTCTTCCAAGCAAATGGTCCCAGGAAACAAGATAGAGTTGCCATCCTAATATCCAATAAAATATGCTTTCAACCAAAAGTTATCTAGTGTGATAAAAAAGGACACTTCATATTCATCAAGGTAAAATCCACCAAGAGAAAGTTTCAATTCTGAACATCTACACCCGAAGTGCAAGAGCACCCAAATTCATAAAAGAAACTTTACTAAAACTAAAAACACATTGAACCACACACAATAATAGTGGGAGACTTCAATACCATACTCTCACCAATGGACAAGTCTTTGAAACAGAAACTAAACAGAGATACAATGAAACTAAGAGAAGTTATGAACCAAATGGATTTAACAGATATCTACAGAACATTTCACCCTAAAACAAAAGAATACAGCTTTTTCTCAACACCTCATGGTACCTTCTTCAAAATTGTCCATATAATTGTTCAGAAAACAACTCTGAACAGATATAAGAAGATTGAATAATCAAACCACCATGGAATAACGCTGTCTTCAATAACAGCAAAAAATACAGAAAGCCCACACACATATAGAAACTGAATAACTCTTTACTCAGTGATAACTTGGTCATGGAAGAAATAAAGAAATTAAAGACTTCATGGAATTTAATGAAAATGTTGACACATCATACCCAAACCTATGGGACACAATGAAAGCAATGCTAAGAGGAATATTCATAGCACTAAAATGCCCATTTAAAGAAACTGGAGAGATCTTATACTAACAACTTAACAGCACACCTGAGAGCCCTAGAACAGAAAGAAGCAAACTCACTCAAGGGGCATAGAAGGCAGGAAATAGTCAAACTCAGGACCAAAATCAACCAAATAGCAACAAAGAAAACAACACAAAGAATCAGCAAAATCAAAAGCTGGTTTTTTGAAAGAATCAACAAGATAGATAAACCCATAGCCAAACTAACTAAAGGTTCAAGAAGCAGTATCCAAATTAATAAAATCAGAAAGGAAAAGGTAGTCATAACAAGAGAAATGGAGGAAATTATTTAAAAAAATCATCAGATCCTACTATAAAAGTCTATCCTAAAAAAAAGATATCCTGGAAAATCTAGATGAAATAGATGGCTTTCTAAACAGATGCCACATACCATATTAAATGAAGAGCAGATAAAGTATCTAAACAGGCCCATATCACACACAAGGAATTAGAAGAAGTTAGTAAAAACCTTCCAACAACAACAACAACAAAAAACCACCAGGGCCAGATGGATTTAGTGCAGAATTCTATCAGACCTTCAAAGAAGACATAATATCAATTTTCCTCAAACTATTTCATAAAATAGAAAGATAGAAAGAGAAAGAATACTACCTAACTTATCTATGAAGCCACAATTACTCTGATACCTAATCCACACAAGGACCCAACCAAAAAAGAGAACTTCAGACCAAACTAGTTTATGAATATTGATGCAAAACACTCAATAAAATTCTTACAAACAGAATCCAAGAATACATCAAAACCATCATTCACCAGGCTCAAGTAGGCTTCATTCCAGTGATGCAAGGTTGGTTTAATATATGGAAATTCATTAACATAATCCACTATATAAACAAACACATAGGAAAAAAATCATCTTATTATATCTTTAGATGGAGAAAAACATGTGAAAAAATACAACATTCCTTCATGTTAAAAGTATCGGAAAGATCAAGAATTCAAGGACCATACTTAAACATAATAAAAGCAATTAACTGCAAACCAACAGCCACTATCAAATTAAATGCAGACATACTTGAAGCAATTACACTGAAATCAGGGACAAGACAAGGATGCCAACTCTTCCCATATCTATTTAATATAATACTCAAAGTGCTAGCTAGAACAATAAGACAACAAAAAGAGATCAAGAGGATACAAATTGGTAAAGAAGAAATAGCAGTATCACTACTTGCAGATGATATGATAGTATACATAAGAAACCCAAAAAATTCTATCAGAGAACTTCTCTAGCTGATAAACAAATTCAGCAAAGTGGCTGGATATAAAATTAACTCAAATAAATTAGTAGCCTTCCTATATATACATAGAATAAACAGGCTGAGAAAGAAATTAGGAAAACCATTCCCGTCACAATTGCCACAACTAATATAAAATATCTTGGGTAACTCTAACCATACAAGTGAAAGACCTATATGACAATAACTTCAAGTCTCTCAAGAAAGAAATGAAATAAGATCTCAGAAAATAGAGAGATCTCTCAGGCTCATGGATTTGTAGAATTGACATTGTAAAAATGGCCATCCTACCAAAGGCAATCTATAGATTCAATGCAATACCCATCAAAATCCCAACACAATTCTTCGAAAACATGGAAAGAACAATTCGCAAATTCATCTGGAAAGCCAAAAAACCCAGAATAGAAAAAACAATTCTTAACAGTAAAAGAATAGCTGGGGGAATCACCATCCCTGACCTCAATCTTTACTACAGAGCAATAGCAATAAAAACTGCATGGTATGGGTACAGAGACAGATATTTTGATCAATTGAATAGAATTGAAGACCCAGAAATAAAACCACAAACTTACAGACACTTGATTTCTGACAAAGACACCAAAAATATACAAAGGAAAAAAGAAAGCATCTTCAATAAATGGTGCTAGTCTAACTGACTGTCTGTATGTAGAAGAATGAAAATAGACCCATATTTGTTACCTTGTACAAAGGTCAAGTCCAAGTGGATCAAGGACCTCTACATAAAACCAAATACACTGAATCTAATAGAAGAGAAAGTGGGAGAGAACCTTAAATTCATTGGCACAGGGGGAAATTTCCTAGACTGAAATCCAATGGTTCATGCTCTAAGATCAAGAATTGATAAATGAAACCTCATAAAACTGGAAAGTTTCTGTAAGGCAAAGGACATAGTCAATAAGACAAACCAGCATCCTACAGATTGGAAAAAAAACTTCACTAACCCCACATGCGATTGAGGGCTAATAGCCAAAATATATAAAGAACTCAAGAAGTTAATCACCAAAAAACCAAACAACCCAATCAAAAAATGGGGTATAGAACTAAACCGAGGTTCACAACTAAGGAATCTTGAATGGCTAAGTACCTAAAGAAATGTCCTTAGTGATCAGAGAAATGCAAATCAAAATGACCCTGAGATTCCATCTTATACCAGTCAGAATGGCTAAGATCAAAACTTCAGGTGACAACACATGTTGGAGAGGATGTAGAGAAAGAAGAACACTTCTCCATTGCTGGTAGAATTGCAAGCTGATATAACCTCTCAGGAAATCAATCTGGAGGTTCCTCAAAAAATTGGAAATAGATCTACCTGAAGACCCAGCTACACCACTCTTGGGAATATACCTAAACGATCCCCCACAATGCCACAAAGGCATATGTCCCACTATGTTCATAGTGGCCTTATTTGTGATAGCCAGAAGCTGGAAACAACCTAGATATCCCATGATGGAAGAATGGTTACAGAAAAATGTATTCAGCTATTAAGAATGAGGACATCCTGAGATTTGCAGGCAAATGGATGGAACTAGAAAATATCCTAAGTGAGGTAACTCAGACCTAAAAGGACATGCATGGTATGTGCTCACTAATAAGTGGATATTAGGAAAAAAAAAAAAAAAACAGAATACACAAGATACAGTCCAAAAAATTCAAAAGGCTCAACAAGCTGAAGTGCCCAAGTGAGGACACCTCAGTCCCACTTGGGAGAAAGAAGAAAGAAATCACAAGTGGGGAGGGACTTGGGAGGGAGAGTGGACAGAAAAGAGGGGGAGTGAAGGGGAAAGTGGGACCTGATCTGGTATTGGGTGAGGGAAAAGGATTAAAGCCCCAAGAGCCAGCAGGAAAAAAATGTGAACAAGCAACCTCAGGAAATAGGAGGTTGGAGGCACACCTCCAGAACGCACCAGATACCTGAGAGGTGAGAGACTCCCAGAACTCACAGGGAGGGACCATTGATGAAATGCCTGACAGTAAGGACTGGGAACTTATAGAGTCAGCCTCCAGCAGGAAGACAGGGCATTAAATGAGGGATGGGGTTGCCATCCCACAGTCACACCCCTGACCCATAATTATTTCTATCTGAAACAATTTCAGAGATGGAAATGCAAAAGGATCTGAGGAAAAGAAGATCCAGTGACAGGCCCAAAGTGGGACCCAGCTCAAAGGGAGATCCCAAGGCCTGACACTATTACTGAGGCTATGGAGCACTCACAAAAAGAGATCTATCATAACTACCCTCTGAAAGACCCAACAAGCAGCTGAAAGAGTCAGATGCAGATATTTGCACACAACCGATGGACAGGAGCAGCTGACCCCTATTGCTGAATTAGGAAAGGCTGAATCAAGTTGAGGAGAAGGGTGATCCTGTAGGAGGACCAGCAGTCTTAATTAATCTGGACCTGCAAGATATGTCAAACAGTGAACCACCTAACAGACAACATACACCAGCTGATATGAGGCTCCCAGCACACATGCAGTAGAGGACTTCCAGGTCCGTGTTTATTCAGAGATGGGCCACCTAACCTTCAAGAGGCTGGAGGTCCCAGGGAGTTTAGAGGTCAGGTTGGCGGTGTGAAGCCATCCACTTGAAGACTGGGTGGCATGTGGAGCAGGTATGGGATGTGGAGCAGTTGGAGTGTGGATGGGGGGCAGGGAATGGAATATAGAGTGTAAAATAATGAATTACAAATTAAATTAAATTTAAAAAAGAATCATACCGCTATTAAAACAAATAGAATTGTTTAACTCTCTAACTCCATTCTTATCTGACTGATTTCATTGTCATTTCTTATCAGATTGATTTTTCTAATTCTGCAGTTCTAAATCAAATATTGTAAAACATTTCAGATATTATAAATATAAATTATACTTAGAGTGTCCATCAAACCTTAGGCATGCTATCCCTTATTATGCAGTTATTTCCTTAAAATCGAAATATTCACTCCAAGAGGGAAGATGGGAAACTCAGAAAACACACTGTCTTCAAGAGGCCCTGCTTAAGAACAGGTTATCAATATGTAGTTTCTGGAGGAAAAGAGGCTCTAAAGTAAATCTGACTTCAAGATGCACAGGGAACTTCACTGAGAGAGCTTTAGACACTCATCATCAACATGTCTATGGGATTTTCAGTGAACACTACAAAGCATATATTATACCTAAGGCAGACAATAAAAAAGTGTAATGCAATGGTAATTTTTGATTGTACATTTCATGAAATAATTATTTTTCTGTCTACTGTCTATATGATATACTTTTTAAACTATATACTAAACTATAAGAATAGTTACAAGTTATACTTCAGAAAGTCTTAACAAAATTCCTCACTCCCGTTATCCCAGAAAGAGAATCATTAATTTTAAATAACAGATAAAGTGTTGCTTTTTAGTTCAGCAGATTATACCACATTATTCTGAGGATTCTGTGGGGAGATATACTTTTTATAAAACTTGAGTCCAAAGCTCTGTAGACATAATCTCTGTGATAGGCATCTTCGACTGGCCCATGTTCTTATAGATTCATTTCTTGGGGAGTCCTAGGGAATAACTCTCCAGAAATTATTTGTTTCTTCACTTTCCATTTTCCTTTTCATGTATTGCTGCATAGAAAAATTCAGCATGTGAGAAAATAAACTGTGCATCATTAGTTGTATCGTCTAGCCATGATCAGGTGACCATTTTCTCATCTCAATGGCAGATAGGTATAGAGGCAGACATTGGTAGAAGAATGGACAAAGAGATTCCTCTTGGTTGTAAGAACCCAGTCCCAAATACATGGACAATATCAATAGGTTTTTATTCCATTTGCTATTTCTTTTACAGAAGTAATCTGATATCTTACAAAAATAAACATTATCCATTCTGTGTAATGTGGAGAAACATGTGAGAGGAATAGCTATAATATACTATGATAATCATAAAAGTAAAACCATTTCCCAGCTAATTAAAAATTTCCTTCATCAATTTCAAGCTCAAATACTAGAAAAAGAACCATATCAAAGTGTAGCTGGAATGTTGAAGATTAGATCAGTGCTACAATTGTCTTCTCATCTATTTGAATGAATATGCTGGTAATAAACCCTTTAGATAAGGGAGTTATCCTTCACATCAAACTTCATATAAAAGGTATATCAGACAACCGAGAAAGAAAAGATGTGCTAATTGAGCATAGTACACCAGAAAATTTATTGGTTGGATAAGAATAGTCAGTGGGGAAGTGGGGAGGGCTCAACTGTTAAGAGCATTTAATGATCTTACAGAAGGCATGGGTTCCGTTCCCAGCACCTATATAGTAGTTTCCAACTGCCTGTAACTCTACAACAAGGGAATCTGAAACCCTCTTTTATTCACAACAGGCTATTAACTGCACATGATAAACATACACTAAGGGAAGTTCAAAACATACAAATAAAATTTAAATATATATATATATATATACAAATATTTTTAACAAAACACATTAAAGAAAAGGTAGTAAGAAAATTTATACTTGGGTTTGAAAAAAACTGACCAGGGTCTTAACCTGGTATAGGTAATGAACATCTAGGAAACACATTGAATCCGAAGATGTCTCATATCCTCACAGTATAGAGAGTTATATTTTATGGCTTAAAGAGAAATTTGGTATTATAGTATGAATTCTATCTATGCTATTGAAGGACAGAGATAAATAAAAGAATACAATAAAGGAAATATGAAAGACAAGGACAAAGAAAAACAAATCAAACAGTAAGTGATGAGTCTAAAGAATACACCATAGTATAAATCAAATTGTGATTCTTTTCCAGGATTTCTTCATAGCAAGCTTGACATCCTTGTTTCTGAGGCTATAAATAAGAGGGTTCAACATGGGCACCAATAAAGTGTAGAACACAGAGAAAAATTTCCCCTGACCCACAGTTTCAGCAGATGATGGATTGACATAAGCAAGAAGCCCAGATCCATAGAAGAGACTAACAGTTATGATGTGAGACCCACAAGTGCCCAAGGCTTTGGACCAACCCTTACCTGATGACATATGAAGGATATTGAAGAGGATCATAGCATATGAGACGAAGATAATGAGGCTACATAAAATGATAGCTGTACCCACTGCAACATAGCTCATAAGCTCATTGACATAAGTGCTACTACAGGAAAGCTGGAGGAGAGGGAAGATGTCACACATGTAGTGGTTAATGATGTTAGAATCACAAAAACTAAGCCTGACCATACATCCTGTGTGAGCTGTGGCACTAATAAACCCCATCATATAAGAGCCAAATATTAACAGACAACAGATCTTAGGAGACATAACGACCTGGTACATTAATGGCTGACCGATGGCCACATAGCGATCATAGGCCATCGCTGTCAGCACATAACTTTCAGCATTTATGAAAACACAGAAGAAAAAAAACTGAGTCATGCAACCTCTGAAGGAGATGGTGTTCTTCTCTACAACAAAACTCATCAGCATTTTGGGGGTAAAGACCATTGAATAACAGAAATCAATGAAAGACAGGTTGAAGATGAAAAAGTACATAGGGGTGTGAAGGTTTGAGTTTAGGCAAATGAGGCTCATTAAGCTCAGGTTGCCCATCACAGTGGCTGTGTAGTTCACCAAGAACAGAACAAATAAGGGCAGCTGGAGCTCAGGTTGGTCTGTCAGTCCCATAAGAATAAATTCTGACACTGAAGATTTATTTACCATAGTCATTTGCATCATGTGTGGCACCTGCAAGAATAAGTATAGGAAGATAATATTAACCCATAAATCATCTCTAGCTGCAAGAGCATAGTTGGATTTATTAGTTTCTGAATATGAGTGAGGGTTCAAGGTGTCCTAAGTAATTGCTAATTTCTCTTTCCCCATGATTTGTTTAGCTGTCTAGAAAGTTCCATTGAGTTTAAATCTTTTCTTTCATTTAGGATTTACTAAGAATTATGACTAAAAAGATCATTGCATATTTTTCCTTAAAACATAGGTTAGATAGATAGATGACAGATAGATAGATAGATAGATAGATAGATAGATAGATAGATAGATAGATAGATAGATAGACCGATATATACGTGGTTTTGAATGTAAAAATGTCAAGATAATGACATTGCAATGCAACTCTCACCTTTATTCACCTTGAGCCTTCCCTGACATTGCAGTTCATGGTGTCTTCATTTACACTGTACTCAGAAAGCCAAAGTTGTTAATAATGAACTTTACACTGTACTCACAGAGCCAACGTTGTTAATAATGAAAAGGGTGATAATAATCTGTGCAGATTTTGTGCCCCACTTCTATCAGAGGTTTGCTGGGGACACTGATATACTTTCTGTTTGAGAATTTTACAAAGATTCATGTCTCATGTAAAAAAATATTATAGTTTTCTCATATGAGTCTTCAGTATTTCATAGTCAATATTTCTGGAAAACATTCATTAGAAGCACAGAAAATTATTCTCTTTAAGAGTCTTCTTTTGAATTAGTCTCTTGATGGTAGAAATTGTTGAGTCTGTGCTATACAACTAATGTCAGTTCTTTAGAGACTCAACATTCTACCCCATTTATAATTTCCCAGCAGGAGTGTCTATTCCCTAGGGAAGAACTATGAGTTCGTCATCTCTTCATTAAGTTCTGCAGAGATCTACAAGAGGAAAAGTCCAGGGACATGCTAACTAGCCAACTGTAGCTTTCCTATGGTTTCAAAAATAAAGGATTGAACAAGCATTAATATTATAGAAAAATAACTTTATGAGGGGGATAAAAGAATATGAAGACATACTCAAGATAGTACAAATTTACATTAGAATATTTGACTTCCCAGCTATGAAACTGTAGGCTAAGCTGATTCTTGTTTTGGTCCATCTGTATATTCTTATGAATAACTATAAATATTGATAAAAATTGAGAAATCTGGACAAATAGTAAAGTTCTAGGTTGACATACAGAAATTTGAAGGTACAATTTATATAAACAAAAATAATTATAAAATACATAAAATAAGAAATCTATTATATTTTGAGAAAATTTATACAATTATTAGAAGTTTACTAGATATATGAAAAATATAGTAGTATGTGTCAGTGTCCTCATACTGTTTATATGCTTACTCAGATAAAGTTGTTCTTGCCTAGACTCACATGGAGTAACTAAATTCTTCCCATGCTCTTGTCATGCGTAGTGGAGACAAACAGATCTTTGGCTCCTACCATGCCATGTCTTCTCCTCTTCATGACCATGCGCACATGAACCATAACCTAAGATATTTCTCTAGATATCAAATATGGCATACTTTTTATGTATGGCATAGTAATTGGGCTTAGAATATGAAGGCAGAAGTGCAGTCTCATCGGGATTATTTTAAACAGAAGGACATTGAACATGTAGAGAAAGGTGTTTAAAAATAAGAACAGCCTGGCAATGGTGACTCACACCTTCAATCCCAGCACTTGAGAGGCAGAGGCAGGTAGATTTCTGAGTTCAAGGCCAGCCTGGTCTACAGAGTGAGTTCCAGGACAGCCAGAGCTATACAGAAAAACCCTGTCTTGAAAAAAAAAACAAATGAACAAAAGAATAATAACAATCATACACTGTTGGGGTAAGCCACCCGCAGCTTACCAATGAACTGGGTTCCCCGGAAGGTGAACTGGGGCTGAAAGGGACTATACAGGAAGAGAGAAAAAAGACGCCAAGACAAATCACTCTGTTCAAAGCATTTCAAAGTTTACTTAGATTCTTAGGTTATATGAGGTTGGGCTCAACACCCCCAAACCTCCCCTTGATCAAGCAGACACCTGGATCCAGCCCGGAGCAGCCTTGCACTGTGGATTGTCTCCAGATTGTCTCAGCAGGTAGCAGGATCCAGGAAGCACAGCAACAGTTGACACAACAAAAGGAGCCAGCCTCGCTGAACAATTATGCCTTAGGTGGCCTCACCTCAGTGGCTACAGGATCTGTTCTAGCCTGAAGCAGGCTAGCGGGGAGAGTACAATACACAATACATATAAAATTAATGTGTAAAATCTCAATAAAATCTTACAAAAATAACCAGTATAAGATAAGAAAAACACTGGCATATATGGATATGTAAACATAACTTTTTTTACATTATTTATTAAGTTATTTATTTGCTTTACATCCTGATCACAGTTACCCTCCTTCCTCTCCTCCCAGTCCTTTCCTCTCACTTCCCCTCCTCTCCTTCTCTGAGGAGAATGGGGGCCTCTCATAGATATCAACCATAGCAACTTAGAGTAGAACCAGATCCATCTTCTATTGAATCTAGACAATGCAGTCCAGTTAGTGCAAAGGGATCCAAAAGCAGGCAACGCAGTCATCAACAGACTCTGCTCCTGCTTTAGGAGTTCCACATGAAGAGCCAGTTGCACGACTGTTACATACATTCAGAGGTCCTAGGTCCACCTTATGCCTGCCATATGATTGGAAGTTCAGTGTCTATAAACTATATGCCCAGGTTAGTTAATTTTGTAAGCTTTCTTGTGGTGTACTTGACCCCTCTGGCTTCTTCAATCCTTCCTCTTCCTCTTCCACAGGCTTCCCAAGCTCCACTTGATGTTTGGCTGTGTGTCTCTGCATCAGTTTCTATCAGTGACTGGGTAAATCCTCTTTGTTGACAGTTATGCTAGGCTCCTGTCTTCAAGCATAGCAGAATATCATTAACAGTGTTGTGATGGGCTCCCTCTGATGGCATGGGTCTGCAGATGGGACATTCACCGATTGGTTCTTCTCTCAAATCCTTCATCTTTTACCTCTGCATATCTTTTAGGCAGGACAAGGGTAGGTTTAAGGTACAAAGAGTTTCAGCTTTTAGTTTAGAACTTTTATGGGGAAAGTTCTGAAAGTGTAAATGAGTAGATCTCCGATTCGGTGCCTTATTTGGGGGCTTGCTTCTTTGTTTGTTTGTTTATTGTTGGCTTGTATTTTCCAACTTTGATGAGATGGGTTTTTGTTCTATCTTATTATGCATTTTCTTTTGTTGTGTTTTATTGTTGTCTCAAAAAATCCTGCTCTTTTTAAATGAGAGACAGAGAATAAATCCAGATTGAGGGGAAGGAGGGAAGAAGAAGTAGGAGTAGAGGTTGAAAAACTCTGTTCAAATTATACTGTATGAGAAAAGAACATATGTTTAAACAGAGTGGAGGTTAAGGAAAATCCATTAAGGGCATTTTCATCAGCAAAGAATGCTGATATTTTTAGCAGAAAAATTGAAAGTCAAAAAAAAAAAAAAAAAACAGAATCAAAGCACAAAACTATATTAGCAACATAATTTTGCCAATATGTCTTTTAAAGAATATATAAGTATTAAGATAAAATTAAGAAAATATCTAATAAAAAATTTGGGGAAAAATAAGAGAAATCAATTCAATATTTACCTGAAGTTAACATTTTATACCTTCTTGCTGGAGATGATTATAGATAGATAGATAGATAGATAGATAGATAGATAGATAGATAGATAGATGATAGAGATTAGATATACATATACATATACATATATTTGTAAGGAAATAAAAAAGCTGAATAATTTCTTAACATATAACTGTGTGAATTGTCATGAAATAAAATTTAAAATGTGATTAGTATACTTCTTGACAACAGTGCATATGAAAATTAGTATAGTTTAACACTATAAGCAATTAATGGATAAACATTTAATATGGACAACTAGAGTATATCTTAATTGCATTAATTTATCTCTGATGCTGAGTTTAAAACACCCATTCATTTGCATTATTACCTTTTTAAAAGCATATGGCTAGGTTTGAACTTACATGCCAAAAAGAATATTCTGACTTGCAATAGAACTCCTTCTGAAACTTGGAAAACATTACCTGATATTGATGGCAACTTAAAAATAAAGAACAATCGAGTAAAGATAAGAATGTTCTTTTTTTCTTTTCTTTCTTTTTTTTTTTTTTTTTTTTGGTTTTTCAAGATAGGGCTTTTCTGTGTAGCTCTGGCTGTCCTGGAACTCACTCTGTAGACCAGGCTGGCCTTGAACTCAGAAATTCACCTGCCTCTGCCTCTCAAGTGCTGGGATTAAAGGCAAGTACCACCACAGCCTGGCAGATAAGAATGTTCTTATTGTCTCTTCTCATCTATGTACCTCTTGAGTTCTGCAAACACTGCATGGTATTTATATTTCTATCATCAATAATGAGGACAACATTCAACTTCTGTTTTATAAAAGAAGAGTGTAATATAAATAGTTTCATTTTAAAAACAGGTCAAAACTTATTTCAAATGAACTGAAACCTAATTCATAATTTGCTTAAACTAATGTGCAAATAACTAGGAAAGTTCAAGTTATAGCTAAGAAAAAAGCAATTAGTTGAATCATACCCACAATGGAAAGTAATAGACAAAACCAAAGAGGCCTGTCATAAACACATTTCATGGTTAAAAAGAAAAAGCAAATTTAAATTAATGGTATGTGATTAAGCTGTGGAATATTTGTCCTGATGTTACAGAAATAATAATTATAATTTCTGAAATAAAGATATTGAATATAGTTTTAAAACACATACACTCACTCGAATCATGAGATAGTGAAACAAAATTTCAGTCGAGAAACATTCTACAAAGCTCATGGCTACTATTGTGAATTTCAGTTTTTCAAGTCCTACAACATATCTAAATTGAAGATAGTTACTACAAGAAAGAACAGAAGTATGTGTTGGTATGACCCCAAGGAGGCATCTGGATGAAACTCAGGAACACAAACAGAACTTTAGGAAACTAGAAAAATTGTGAATAACAAACACACACTGAGATGTGTGTGTCAGAATTTGGTTTGCAAGTATATTATTGATAATTTTTGTTTCTACCTTAGTGAAAGGTATTGGTCTGTAGTTTTTATTGGTTGTGTCTTTACCTAACATGATTGATACTGCCTACCTAAAAGAAGATTATAAGTGTTATTTCAGTTTTATTTGCTTTCATAATTTAAGACACAGAAGAATTTTTTTCCCAATGGTGTCTCACTGGGTTTATAAACCACACATAAGTACAAATGCTCAGAATTAGATGGCCAGAAGAAAACAAACTTATTGGTGTTTCTGTTTATTTTTGTCTTCTATTTCTTTGTGTATCTTTTTAATTTACTGGCTTTCTACTTGATGTGATGATTTTCAATTTGGTGGCTTTGTGGGTTTTTGTTTTTGTTTGTATTTCTGTCTATTTCCTATGAATTTTTGTTTGTTTCCTTGTGTGCTTATTTTCTTGTTGTTGTTGTTGTTGCTGTTATTATTATTATTTGTTCATTTTGTTTTCTAAAGTGAGGGAAAGAAGAGTAGAGTTTGGTGAGAAGGAGATCTAAAGGATCTGGAAGGAAACAGACATGGGGAAAGTTATGAGAATATATTGCATGAATTTCAATGAAATATAAGAAGTATTGGTTGTGATATTATTTTAGAGTCTGAATGAGTTCTGCTGCAAACTCCTCCGTACCTGTATTTTTGAAAGGTTTTATATTACTGAATTAATGTCCTTTTTTGTGATGAGTCTCTTCTACTTAAGGTGGTAACCTCTTCTTGGCTAATCTTAGTCATTTGAAGATTCATCCATTTTATTTAAGATTTCTACATTAATGCGTTATAGATTTTAACATTATTCCCTTATCATGTTCTGAATTTTTCTGATGTCTATTCTAATGTTTAATGTTTCCCTATTTACTTGTGTTTATGTTTATTTGAATCTCTTATTTCTGTTTCCCTTTCTTTTTTATTACTTAGGCAAAGGATTATGTGTGAATGTTTTTATCTTTTCCTAAAGAGTCAGATCTTACTTTTTTTTATATCATTTTATTTTTTTCTATATCTCTAATTTCTGCTTTGGATTTTATTGTTTGCTCCAACCTACTGGAGTTGTGTTTGTTTTGATCTACTTTCTGCAAATTCTTAAGTTGCATTACTAAGTCATTTATATGTGGGTCTTCTGGTTATTTAGTAAAGGCACATAGGCCTGTAAATTTCCTGCTTAATGTTGCTTTTAGTGTGACCCAGAGGAGTTACCACCCTTGTATCAGAATGTGCTGTGTGAGGTACACAAGAAATTTATGTAGTTCTACCAGAGATAAATTATATCAATAAACCAATATTGATCCTCTAAAGATATTCTCAACGGTGCAATAGTGGTCATTGATAGTGAGCAAGAGCTATCTGATTGTGCTGAAAGCCCATTTAAAGAAATAGTCATTTAAACAGTACTGTAAACCCAGTCAACTAGAAATTATTACTTCCATTTTCTTAAATCAACCTAATTTCTAATTCTAATGCAAGTATTTGTTCTTTAGCTGTCATCCTTTATCAAAAAAGTTTCTTTGGCAGAAGATGGTGACTCTTTTTTATTTATTATATATAAGCACACCGAAGAGCCATCTCACCAGCCCCGAAGACGGTGACTCTTACAGAGATCTATAACTATCCAAAATACAGAGAAACTCATACCAACCTCAATGGACATATCTACAGTGCAACCTCTACCCATAAGTCTAAGGGACAATGCTGGCAGAGTGATTAGAATAGTTGTTAGAACCAGAAAATAAGAATACCTGTGGGTAGATGGTATCTTCAAGACATGACAGAAACTCTGTACCCATGATACCTCAACAATATGGTTGCCTAACAAGGCCTAGATAATGAGGGCATTTGAGGAAATTTTCACAAGGCTCCACTCATAGATGAAAAGCTACATGCAATGGTTAGTTGTTGAGAATCAGAAGATTCATAAGATTTCCAATGCCATACATATTTTGACTGTCAAATTTGAAGATGTTGTCCTTTATGTTAATGTCATTAAGAAATTAAAATCAATGTAATTAAGCTTTTATCCAAAGATGGATTTAATATATACTTAACATTTGTTAATATGGAGGTATGAAACAAAATTTCTCATTCCAATTATGTAAAAGGGGATATAATGGTGCAGAAATTAGGTAAAAATATATGTATACTCTGTCCATATTTTTTACAAATATATATGGAGTACCTCTAAATACTAACTGACAAATTAATTAACCTTTAAAATATCTTGCATCTAACTTACTTGTAGTGTTTGAATTTTTAATTGAAATAATTATTCTATAACTATTACCAAACTTTGATAACTTATCCATAAATATGATCAAATGCAGATTGATTAAAATGTTAAATCAATAACTTTTAGCAGGAAAATATAAAAATAACTCCTGCAAAACTAGTCCCTTTGACTTGAGAAAACTTTGTCAAGTGTATTTGTTCATATTTTGTCCACCTGTCTCATATGATTATGTCATACTCAGACCACAGAGTGTACTCTATTCCTGTGATTCATATTGTAAATTTGCAAGTTTCAAAGAATTCTGAAAATGAAACTTCTTATACCTTATTATCTGTATTTGTTAATTATTCTCTGCTCTTATTAAAATATCTCAAAGTGTAAACCAATAATTTTAATAACTTGCTTCTCAGGTACTATAACAAATGAAAGCAAAAGAACTGCATCATAGCATTGATAATTTGTTTTGAAAATAATGATATATTTAAATGTAAAAACATAATTAATATTGCTTCAATATCTCACACCAATAAATTAATAAGGTTAAATTCATGTTCTAAGTTTGCTTTTCTTTCTAAGCCTATATTACTAATCTATTACTTTAGAACTTTGAAAACACCATGATCTTGAGTAGATATAACAATTACATTTTGAATAATCTTTCTCTGACTATAGCATCTTAACAGATGGGTATGTACCTGAATTCACACAAAGTTGTGGTAAAAAACTGATACTGTACCTTCTATACTAGATACACATATGAAAATTTTGTAGAGCATAATTTATATTTTATTGTGAACAAATAATTTTGCTTCTCAGTAAAGTAATAATATTTAAAAATCTTCTTAAAGTATACATTTTATTAGAGAACTATTGACATCCTTCACAAAAAAAGCTTGATCAAAATACTCAGTTTTACTGTCCTTGAATGATTGATCATGAATATGAAGAAATAGTTTAACATCTCACTTTGTAGCTTTCTCCACTAACTGTACTTCAAAATCATGTTTTTGCATGGGCATTTGCTTTTATTACTACTTAGTTTCTCATAATTCCTATTAAAGTTTTATAGATAACATCTCTAATATAGGCAACTTAGTTGGACAATCATTCTAATACTCCATCATTTGGATCCATAATGAAACAACTTTCCAAAAGTTCTTTGTCTCTTTACCACTCTATTTCTCTCCATTGTTTTTTCATAAATAAGTATTCTTCTTTTAAAAAACATTTATCTGGTTACCTCATATTAGAAACAATATACAAACGCAGACACTATTGCATAGCCAGCAAGATTTTGCTGAAAGGACCCTGATATAGCTGTCTCTTGTTAGGCTATGGCAGAGCCTAGCAAATACAGAAATGGATGCTCACAGTCATATATTGGATGGAACACAGGGCCCCCAATGGAGAAAGTACCCAAGGAGCTGAAGGGGTCTGCAACCCTATAGGTAGAACAACAAAATGAACTATCCAGTACCTCCAGAGCTTGTGTCTCTAGTTGCATGTGTAGCAGAAGATGGTCTAGTAGGCCATCACTGGAAAGAGAGGCTCCTTGGTTTTGCAAACTTTATATGCCCCAGTACAGGGGAACACCAGGGCCAAGATGTGGGAGTGGGTGGGTAGGAGATTGGGGTGGGGGCGAGGGTATTGGGACTTTCAAGATTGCATTTGAAATGTAAATGAAGAGAATATCTAATAAAAATTGGGGAAAAAGAGAAAGAAAATATATATATACCTAAACAATGATTGGTGATAAAATAGAGAAGACTCAGCTTTCTAGGATTTATTCTTAGAATTTAAAGCATTCTCATGGACTTATTTTCATTAAAATGATATAAAAGGAATATATAAGATAGTATTATCTTTATGTGTAAAATATATTAGACCAAAATCTTTATCTGCAACAGATAATGAAGATCAGCATGGATAATTTTAGAGTGTGGAAGAGTTTCAAATCCACTAATAGTGTCACAAAGCTGCCTGTCAGATGATGAAGACAATGATGATGATGACGATGATGATCATCAACATCAAAGTGGTAGTGGTCGTGGTATGGATGCTTATGGTGTTGGTGTTATTAGTTCAAGTTTGGTGCTGCAACTATGTGTGTGTGAAGTATAGTAGAAATTAAGTAGTGAATGATAAAAGTGATGAAAAGGGAAAAAAGAAGACAGAAAGAATAGAAGAAAGGTAATGGGGAAGGAAGGGTAATGAGAAGACCCTACCATACAGTGGGAGACTACTGCTAACACACATTTACCTCAGATTGTGATTCTCTTCATGGTTCTCTTTGCTGCAAGTTTAACATCCTTGTTCCTGAGACTGTAAATAAGAGGATTTAGCATGGGAACCATAAGAGTATAAAACACTGAGAAAAATTTCCCCTGATCTACAGACTCAGTGGATGCTGGTTTGACATAAGTAAGCAGCCCAGAACCATAGAATAGACTAACAGTTATGATATGGGAACCACAAGTACCCATGGCTTTGGACCAACCTGTAGATGATGACATCTGAACAACATTTAAGAGGATGGAAGCATATGACATTAAGATAACAAGACCAGATACAATGACAACTATACAGGCAATAAGAGAGCTCACAAGTTCATTGGCATAGGTACTACTGCAGGAGAGCTGGAGAAGGGGGAATATTTCACACATGTAATGGTTGATGATGTTTGAATCACAAAAGCTGAGCCTAATCATGCAGCCAGTATGAGCCATGGCACTCACAAATCCCATTAAGTAGGACCCAATCATTAGCAGGGAACACATCCGAGGAGACATAAGGATGGCATATATCAAGGGCTTACAGATGGCCACATAGCGATCATAGGCCATTGCTGTCAGCACATAACACTCAGAATTAACAAAAAAGCAGAAAAAGAATAGCTGAGTCATGCATCCTGTATAAGATATGATGCTTTTTTCAGAAACAAAACCCATTAGCATTTTAGGGGTACAGACAAATGAATAACAGAAATCAACCAAGGACAAATTGAACAGGAAAAAGTACATTGGGGTGTGAAGGTGTGAATTCAGACAAATAAGAACCATTAAGCTCAAATTTCCCATCACGGTAGCTGTATAATTCAGCAAGAACACAAAAAACAAAGGCAGCTGTAACTCAGGTTGGTCTGTTAATCCCATAAAAACAAACTCAGTCACAGAAGAGTCATTCTCCATGGCCATGTGCATTATGGTGTCATCTGTTGGGAGAGGGAAAGCAAGTAACATTACAAGGAAAATAACTTTTATCAGACAAAGATTTTTGGTGGATTTGTAAGCATAGTATTTTGTGAAAATGTTGCATGGCATTTAATTGTTGCAACACTGGTTGAATCCTGAGAAATTCCCAGTCCCTTCCTTCCCCAATTAGGATTTATTTCTTTCCAGAGAGAATTCTGAAAAAAAAAAATTCTTTGTGTCTCTTGAACATACTTTTCCCCCTACTCTTTAGTCATCATTACAGATCAGAGATTTTTGAAAAGGAAATTAAATTTTAAAAAACTAGAATTTATACCTTTTTGTCTGAAGGAAAATTATCAACACAAGTAGAATCAATGATCAGCTTTGTTCCACAGAGACTTCATAGCTACTGCAACAAATGGACCCTTTTGCATGTCCTGAAGAATGCAAAACCTTTGATGATAAGGATGGTAGTAACCATGTGAAGATCTGTCTCTAACACCCTACCAAGGTTACACTGTGGAATGTGTACTTCTTTATAATATTTTCATTAGAAAATCCTTATTCTCACCTGCAGAAGGAGAATAACATCCTTATATGAGACTGGAAGACATGGTTAAAGTGAGAAGCTATTTTATGATCCCTGAAAATTGTTTAGAATCCTGGAAAATTATTCTCTCTTTAATATTTCCTTACAGGTTTTATGAGTCCCTTGAGTGAATAAATTACTGAGCCTTCATTTACATCATACACCATAAACAGTTTTGGCTCATTTGAGATTCAAATTTGTGCTCAATTTATAATTCCCCATCAGGAATGCTGATTGACAGAGTCCTGGGTGGTTTGCTTCGAAATCTTCATCACAGTGTTTTGCACAACTCTTCAAGAAGAAAGTTGAGGGACATACTACATGTTCTTCCTAGTAATTTCTAATAAGCACCAAGAACTGTATCAATACATACTATAATATTGATTAATATTCTACAATATTTTGTAAACAGTAAGTTGAAAGCCAGATATCCCAAATTCCTCACATTGAAACTGTGAAAAGTTATGAATCCTACTAACTTTTATTTATTTATATTTATAACTGCATTTTATGTATACCTATAAACTGAAACTCACAAGAGAAGGATTAGGCCAGGTCACAGTGGTAGAATATTTAACTTACTTGTAGAAAGGAGTAGATGTACATACAGCTATATTCTGTACCTCAATAAATAATAATAATAACAGAATAAAACATAAATGGAATTCACAGTTCATTTAATATTAATTAAATAAAATAATTTATTCTATGTGTTAGAACTTAGATATATGGAAAGAAATTGTTGATTTTTTAATCTTTCTCTATTAATATAAAAAATTCTTATCCTTGGAATTATTATTATTTAGATTAGACAAGTAATTGTGATGCTATTCTGTATAGCATAATAAACAACATCCTTACTCCCTTCCCATTTTACACCAATATTATTTTTCCCATTACATACACACAGAGAATTATATCCAACAAAAATACTTAAAGCATTATTGAATATTCTATATGTACCATAGGATGTATTTTAAAATAAAGTGCCTTTAAAAATGAGAGGTTAAAACAGTTTGCTTTGTCATGTTGGATAAATTGACAAGACAGGAATATATTGATTAGGCTAAGAAAGAATGTTCTTTTCATTGGATATGTGTGTGTGTGTGTGTGTGTGTGTGTGTGTGTGTGTGTGTGTGTGTATGCATACATATAATTTATATATCATTACATCATTTTCCTTTTCATTTGTTTACTCACAACTGTTACATGCATAGCCTCATTCCCTCTCAAATTCATGACCAATAACCATGTGTTTATTAGACTTCCTTCCAAGAATATAGTTGAGAAATGGATAAAAGACAGCTGCATAATCAAAAAAACCTGCCACAAACTAGGTCACTAATCACATACTACCTCCCCAGAGTTGACTGCAAAACTAGCAGGCACCTCTACAAGTGTGGAGTTTAGTGCATGCAAATCAGATAGTCAGCCTATAGCAGTTATTTCCTGCTTCCATGATATTCAGGAAGACCTTGAGAATTTGTAAATTTTAGCTTTCCTAGATTTGTATGATTTCTTTGCATGCCCATGACCATCTCTCCTCCCTCCAGAGTTGAATGTTGCATTTAAAAGAAACTGCTATGAAATATTCTTACACTTAACTTAGTCTGTTGGGGTTCACCACGGTACCCACAGAACAGACTGGGTTCCCCTGAAAGGAGAACTGGGGCTGTAACAAGAGACTAGGTCGGGGAGAAATGAAGACGCTAAGACAATCCTCCCATCAAAGCATCTCTGATTTTACTTAGGAATCGGTTTTTTGGTAATAAGAGGGTAGGCCCCGCCCACAGTCAGTTCTGCGCAGGTGCCTGGGTTCAGTTGGCAGACTTCAGGATGCAGCTTGAAGTCCTGGGCACAGGAAGCAGGATCTGGACTAGGCACAGATAGCAGATCCCTGAGGAGCGCAGAGGTATTCAGCACAACAAAGGAAGCCAGCCTTTGCTGGAGAACCACTCCATGGGTGGTTTCCTGTGGCCCTCCTTCAGAGGCAGCAGGTCTGAACTCTCAGCCTGAAGCAGGCTTGGGGCAGGGGGGCTACATTAGTCAAATTTGAGTGTTTTGAGTATTTATGAAAAAGGCAGAACTATTATATATAGATACACAGTCATCCTGAGTTATCTGTCAACTGAAGTTGAGTAATTCTTTCCTTATTTGTATAGTCTTGGCATCTTTGTTGAAATTAACAAACCATGAGTTCAGGGATTAATTTTGGACTCTAAGTTCTATTTCATTAATTTGTCTACAGTTACTCAATAGCACATTGTTCTTATAAATACAGTTTTGTTGTAAGTTTGAAATTTGAAAATATGAGTACTACGACTTTGTACTCTTTCAAAACTGTTGGTTAGACTATAAGTGATGCTATGGGTGGATCATCTCTATCTATCTATCACCAAACAAGGCTCAAAGTATATCTGGCAAGAAGTGAAAGAAAGAAGAGCATGTATGGTATGTATTTACTATATGTAGATGTTAGCTGTTGAGTAATTGATAAGAAAAGTGTAATCTATATCACCACAGAGTTTAGAGATACCTTAATGGGGGATATATGGATCTCCCAAGGAAGGGGAAATAGAATACTTATGGATGTATGTGACAGGGATAGGAAGAGGAGGTTTAAACTGGGGATGGGAGATAAAAAGAGGCAAGGGAGGTTATGTGAAGTAGCGCAACTAAAACTGCCATTTCAGGCAGCAATTCTAAATCTAATACAGTAGAAACTTCCTAAAATATATACTTATATTAAGGTAATCTAAATGAAATCACCAAAAACAGGGAAGACAGAACCCTAACGAGGTACCTCTCATCATTAAATAATGCTTCTAGTACCAGGAATGAGTTGTAGCCAATTAAGTTATTGGCCAAAAAGGTCACATGGGAATCCCGAAACAACACAGACTATTGAGAAAGCTATGGGTTACGTTCTATAATGCAACAGTAAGGCCATGTGATGCACACACACACACACACACACACACACACACACACACACACACACATGCACACACACACTGAGGGAGCAGGAGTGAGGGAGAGAAGGAGAGAGAGACAGAGAGAGAGAAAGAGAGAGAGAGAGATCTACACAACTCATTGAAGAAAAGAAAGTGGTGATGTCTGGTGGCATGGGGGGGCGAGGGTTGGGAACGTCCTCATGGAGATGGAGGGAAGAGATACAGGATGTGGAAAAGTCAGAGGTTGGACAGGTAGGGGCATAAAATCTGGACTGTAAAAAAGATTAAGTAAAAAATTTTTTAAAAATTAAAATTTAAAAAGAGAAAAACACGTGGACCTGGTGCCTATAAAGAGTATTTACCCTTATAGACAAATGCTCATGCTAATATAAAGGAAAAGTTACGTGCTACCAAATGAGAGCTGCAAACACTACTCTAGCTATAAATCCTTCAATTTAAAATGATGACTGCCAGCAAAATAAGCATATGTAATAATGGCACAAAGCTTGTGGGAGTTACCAACAATGCCTGATTGCTATCAAACCTATGATATGGAACACTGGCTGAGTAGCCAATACTCTGGGACCAGATAGTCCATCAACCTTGAGTAAGTACAAATCCTACTGTTCTGCTAAAATGACTTTTAATGACATTCTGCAATATTCATAAATCTGTTCCTTGATCAACTATATTCAAAGAATCTTCCTCCAAAAATACATGATAATAAATATGTAGAGACCTACAGCCAGAAAATGTCCTGAATGAAAGACTGTGGTATATTCATCCCTAAAAAGGATGTCTCCTTCAAATTCACCCCTTGGGACTCAGAGAACTCTTAGGAAAGAAAACTAAAAGAGTATAAGAGTACATAGGATGGAGGACTGAAAGGAAACAAGACTACTTAAACACAACAGAAACCATGCATGTGTGAACTCCCAGAGAGTATAGCCAGCATTCATATGGTTTTCAGGGGTCTGTGACTGATAAAATAAGGTCTTAGAGCAGAGAAGAGAAATGGACATATCACCCATCCCTAAGAGAAGCTATTTTCAGTTAATACTCATTTCAAAAGAATTTTTTTCCAAAGGGAGCCTTAATGAGGAAACTAACCACTTTTAATGGTAGTCCCCATGTTCAGTGGTAGATGGCTAACACAAAACCAGCTCAACAGCATCTTTGGAGGTTCTTTGTCTCATAATGCTATGTCAGGGCACTACTTTTTAAAATTCTTTTCCTGACATACATTTATTTATTCATTTATTTTGGTTTTTCGAGACCGGGATTCTCTGTATAGCCCTGGCTGCCCTGGAACTCACTTTGTAGACCAGGCTGGCCTCGAACTAAGAAATCCGCCTGCCTCTGCCTCCCGAGTGCTGGGATTAAAGGCGTGCACCGCCACGCCCGGTTAGGCACTACTTTTTTAAACCTCACACATCCTTTGTGTATATATCAGGTGTAGAGCATGTGGGACTATGTTACCAAACAGGTATAATAACTACCAAAGTTTAGTTAGCTCAGACGCTGGAAATCCCAGAGAAGAGAGAGCTGAGAACAGTAGTAGTAGACCCATTAAATCCTCCAAACATGGTTGTATGGCTCCCACACACGTGACCATGGCCTAACCAGTCATCAAAAATATTCTTTTTATTTTTTCAGAACTTATATTTAGTGAAAAAAAAATCTCATTCATTTGTGTGTAAGCCCCCCCCCCCCCGTGTGTGTGTGTGTGTGTTTAGGGGAGTCACAATGCTTTCTACTTAAATATTCCCCTTTTATTGAATGTTGACAGGCTTCAAATATCTATGTGGACTGTTGTGAGATATACTTGGTCAAATGGACATCAATAGATGTTGAATCCTTATTGTATTCTCTACATGAGCACTGATGCTTACACTAATTACTGCTAACTCACCTATTACAAATAGCGTAGAAGATCTGAGTCCTATGTATTAACTATTTAATTAACTTTCTTTATACTCCCAAATTGACTTGCATATATATATATATATATATATATATATATATATATATATATATATATATATATATAATATATATATATATATATATATATATATATATATATATATATATATATATCAATAATATAAATAAAATGAATGGATGGCTTATTGAATGAAATAAACAACTGTAGTAGATAAAAATTTAATGGTGTGCCTTAAAATTTAGTTTTCAGAAAATTTAAATTTCTGCTTATGTTTGTACTAAAATTAATAAGAATGTATTGGTACTGACCTTTAAACACTAAATCTACCAGGGTTTTCATGTAGTTTTATTTTATAAGCTTTTACATTAAAGTATATTCATTGTATCAAGCTGTACTTATAAAATAAAAAATACATATATTTTCATAAGTAAATCTCCATTTGCCGGGCGTGGTGGCGCATGCCTTTAATCCCAGCACTTGGGAGGCAGAGGCAGGTGGATTTCTGAGTTCAAGGCCAGCCTGGTCTACAAAGTGAGTTCCAGGACAGCTAGGACTATACAGAGAAACCCTGTCTCAAAAAACCAAAAAAAAAAAAAAAAAAAAAAAANATCCCACAATCAGCCACCAAACATAGACACTATAGCATATGCCAGCAAGATAGTGCTGAAAGGGCCCGGATATAGCTGTCTCGTGGGAGACTATACCAATGCCTGGCAAACATGGAGGTGGAAGCTCACAGTCAGCTATTAGATGGAACACAGGGTTCCCAAGGAAGGAGCTAGAGAAAGTACCCAAGGAGCTGAAGGGTTCTTCAACCTTATAGGTGGAAGAATAACATGAACTAACTAGTACCCCCTGAGCTCATGTCTCTAGCTGCATATATAGAAGAGGATGGCCTAGTTGGCCATCATTGGGAAGAGAGGCCCCTTGGTCATGCAGACTTTATATGCCCCAGTACAGGGGAACGCCAGGGCCAAGATGTGGGAACAGGTGGGTAGAGGAGCAGGGCCGGGACGGGGGAGGGTATAGGGAACTTTCTGGATAACACTTGAAATGTAAATGAAGAAAATATCTAATAAAAGTTGGGAAAAAAAAGATTGGAGAGATGTGAAATAGAAAGAGCAATACGAGATGAATATGTTCAAAGTGCAATCCTTCCTTTGTATAATAAATATAAAATAAATGTACTAAAATTGGCATAACAAATAAAATATACATCAATCAGATACAGATTTATCTAAAACTAATTTACTTCATAGAAAGAATCAATGAAAAAATTTTAATGATGTTAATTGTATTTGCATCTTTGTAAGTCTATACCGAGTGGACTAGACAATCCCTGGTGAAAATATTATGTGTACTAAGTCAAAGTGGGATTTAAACATAAATCTTCTTTTTTTTTCTTTTCCCACTTGATCACCATGGAGTGTTCCTTGGGGAGGACCTGTTTCTGGATTTCTAATCAGCATTAAAGGATTATAAGCAGTCTTGTGCTCTACTTAACTGGTGGCTCTGGAGTGATTTATGTGAATTTCCTTCACCAATGTTGGGAAGATGATTATTTGGAAGTGATATTCATAGCTCAGAGTAAGTCTCAGATCATGAGACCTATGCTATGGCACTTTTAACACATAGGATTTTGTGATGACTGCTGGCCATTTTTAATTGGTATTTGATGCCAATTCTATGTTCTGGATAGTACATGTGAGGTATATAGAAAGGACTGTTCAAAAACAAGAAAAGGTGAGTGTGTTCATTACTCTTCATGTCTGCAATTTCTTTTGTGTATAAAAAAGAGAGTATCTATTATATTGTAAAACAAACAACAGATCAGTAGTGCAAAGCTCAGATTCTGCTGCTGCCTGTGGATATTTCCTCGTTGTTGTGTTGACTTCCAAGTTGGTCAAATAGAAAGACAAGCATAATATTGCCAGGTGACACATGAAATACGAAGCTACCATAGCAGGGAGTAGGTATGTATTTTAAACAAAACACTAAAATTCCATCTACAGATAGAATTTATGTATAATAAGTATATAGTTTGAGCATTAAAATGAAACCCATACCCACATTAATTAGTATTTTCTTTTTTAGGCCTTTGTAAACCTTTGAAAGCAAAACCTTTCTCCATCCCTGTAAGAAGTTAGGATAGAGTGGAACAAAATGTGAAGAAACAGTGAAGAATATAATTAGATATTATATTACTAAAAAGGTAAATCGTGAGCTACTGTGGACATTGTCCATACCTGCTATCAATTGTTAGCTTCATAGAGTATAGTAGTAAGCTCTATGGAAACCTCACACACTGTGAGGGATGAATCTGTATGGCTGATGTCCTACCAGAACTCATTCTTTATGTACATCACAGAAGAAGTAGGATGTCTAATGCAATGAAAGCATGGGATTTGAAGGACCAGATTGAAGAGACTGTTTTTGTAAATCACATCCCTCTACCTAAGTTAGTTAATGAATAGGCATGCATGTCAGGCAAACCACCTCAATAGGTTGAGGCAAGTATAGAAGAATATTATTGTAGTATTCAGGTTATAAAGATAAGCATGGGCTAACTGATATTTGTCACAATGGGAGCGTATGATAATATATTCGATAATATATTCAGATGACAAGGCATAACTTTTGTCCATTGTGCTAAATTCTGCTGATGGTAAAATTGTGGAAATGGCCCATCCATTAACAAATTTTTCTTCTCTTATAGATTTTCAATGATAAGCATGCTGGCTGGAAATGGCTCTTCTGTGACAGAATTTGTCCTTGCTGGTTTGACAGATCGTCCAGAGCTCCAGCTGCCTCTCTTTTACCTGTTTCTAATAATCTACGTAATCACAGTGGTGGGAAACTTGGGCTTGATCATCCTGATTGGCCTCAATCCTCACCTGCACACCCCCATGTACTATTTCCTCTTCAACCTCTCCTTCATTGATCTCTGCTACTCTTCAGTCTTTAGCCCCAAAATGCTGATTAACTTTGTCTCTGAGAAGAATTCCATCTCCTATGAGGGGTGCATGACTCAGCTGTTTCTCTTTCTCTTCTTTGTCATCTCTGAATGCTACATGTTGACCTCAATGGCCTATGATCTCTATGTGGCCATCTGTAATCCACTGCTGTATAAGGTCACCATGTCCCCTCAGATCTGTTCTGTGATATCTTTTGCTGCATATGGGATGGGATTTGCTGGATCCTCTGCCCACACAGGCTGCATGCTCAGACTGACCTTCTGCAATGCCAATGTCATCAACCATTGCTTGTGTGACATTCTTCCTCTCCTCCAACTTTCCTGCACCAGTACCTATGTCAATGAAGTTGTGGTTCTCATAGTCGTGGGTATTAACATCACAATTCCCAGCTTTACCATCCTCATTTCCTATGTTTTTATCCTTGCCAACATTCTAAACATCAAATCCCCACAAGGAAGGTCTAAATAAAGCCTTCAGTACCTGTAGCTCTCACATCCTGGCGATTTCTCTTTTCTTTGGATCAGCTGCATTCATGTACCTTAAATATTCTTCTGGATCTATGGAACAAGGAAAGGTATCTTCAGTTTTCTACACTAATGTTGGGCCCATGCTCAACCCTCTGATTTACAGTTTGAGGAATAAGGATGTCAAGGTGGCATCAAGGAAATCATTGATTAAGTTCAGAGAAAAGACAGATTTTAATTAGAATCAATAATCCTGTAAGAAATTGAAGGACCTAAAATTTTGTTGGTATTTTCAGTGAAGATCTTTTTTATGTCAATATGTAAGATGGTACTTTTTTTTTACAAAATTTGGATAATTTCATTTTGTTTCTGTAACTCCTCTATACATAACAGCTTATCCAAATGCTTGATTGATATCATATTAATGATGCAATAAACACACAGATAATTTTCACTATCACTTTGTACTCTCTTTCCTTGGCCATTTCTTACCTCAAAAAGAAAAGTGAATTTTATGTTACAAAACCTTTCACATGAAAAACTCAAAATGACAAATAGGTGCTTTCTCATTTTGTAGTAGAATTATAGTTACCAAAAGTATAGGGAGTTGTATAGAAGGCAGCATGAAGGCAGATCATGTATATGGTTTCAATCAGAAAATTACATTTGAGTCCAATACACTGCATAGTGGCTCTGGTTTTTTATTTTCATATTTTCAATTCATAAAATAATAAATTTTACATGCTTGTGCTACAAAGAATAATTATATTGTATCACCTGACATAATGAAAGTCAGTTGAATTTTTTATTTTATTCAATTTACTCACTACATAATATCTATTGTTTAGCATTGTACTTATATACAGAATATGTTGGATTTTATTTTCAATTACAAATAAAATCAGAAAAACTCATCATGGACATACATGACTTCTAATTAATGTTGACATATTCATTAACATGTAGTTCAGAGCCTGATGGCTTATGCTTCAGAATAATTACATATTTTAATTAGTAATTTTAAATATATTTTATTTTAAGTGTATTTAATATAAATACATTGTTTCTTCTGGGATATTTTAAATTTTTGATAAACTTTATAAATATCTGTAGTTTGTAAGTTTGGTTGAAGACTTGAGATCCACCCTCTGCTGTTACTTTAATCTTCCCTAGTTGCTCAAAGCATGCTACCATAGTGCAAGTTAAGCCAGGCTAGCTGGGATGTGAGCTTCTAGGGATTCTCGTGTCTGCACATCCCACAGGTTCACCAGGATTACAGATGCTTGACATCAGCAGTACAACTTTATATAGGTTTAGAAGATATAATCTAGGTCATTAGGCTCAGGTTAAAAGTACTTTGACAAATAGCCATCTCTCCACCTCAAACACAAAAAATTTATTAATACGGTTGATATCTTATTCTATGATTTTTGTCACAAAATATAATTATTATGTGTTCATACGACATAAGCTAGCAGGTCAGATAATAATTTATAAAATATGTGAAGAGAATTGCAGTTGACTTATAAAAGAGTATTGCAGAACATTAGTAAATTAGCTGTGTTTATAGGAGGTTAGATTTCAATAATCTAGGACCAGTATTTCAGATACAATAGTGGATAAGAAGCACATTTAGTCACTTTGCTATCAAACACTGTGAAGAGCCCTGGGTCTAATAATTAGCCATCTAACTTTTATGTTTATGTATATTCAACTGTACTTTTTATTTTTTGTTTCTTCTACTTTCTTCTCTCTGGGTACTAAACAAACATTCAGTAGGTTAACTGAAGATGACCAAATATATTACCAAAGCTCTGATATTTTCGAATCATTTTTCTGCATTTACTTTTGAATATTTTATTGATTTTTCAAGTTTACTCAAAGTTTTTTTCAGTGTTTGAATGGTAAAGAATAGCTTCCTATGCATTTTCCACATGATTCTTGAGTATTAGAATTGATTTAGATTCATAGAAAAATGTTCAAGATAGAAACAAGGCAGATAAATTTCATATACATTTTCTTTACTGTTATTCTATATTAGTGTATACATTTTTTATAATTAATGAAGTAATACTAATATATTATTAAAATATATGTAGTATCTACTGATAAAAATATCAGTGTGTTTGGGCGAATAACCAGGCAGCAGAGCAGGCCAAGGGGGTTCCACATACAAGAGGTTTATTGAAGCGATGAAGGGGACAAGGGGAAGGGAAGAAAGAAGAAGAAGAGAGAGAGAGAGGAGGGGGTGTCTTCCTAATTTATACTGAAAATGACATCACACCATTGAGGGTGGGGACTGGGCCAAGTGGACTGTGGGATTGGAGGTCGTTGTCTTGGCAACACAGGTCAAGTGTCAGGTGTCACACAGTTGGGAGGGAATTAGAGTGTACTGGTGCTAACAGTATCCAGACTTATTTGAGGTTCTTTTTTATTTATTATCTGTATATCTATGTATCTATGTATCTATCTATCTGTATCTATGTATCTATGTATCTATGTATGCATCTATGTATCTATGTATCTATCTATGTATCTGTCTATGTATGTATGTATGTATGTATGTATCTATCTATCTATCTATCTATCTATCTATCTATCTATCATTTACTTAGTATTGACAAGGACTTTCTCTTGTCTTAAGACCCAGTCTGATTTTGACTTATGATCTTCCTTTCTCCCTATGCAGCATTATAGGCAAACAAATATGCAAACTATTCCATTATGCTTGGATTTTTAAATTTTATTTTATTTATTTTACATTCCTTATCTGTTTCAGGCTCACAAGTGAACATCACATTTAGTTCACTTGATGAATTCTCGTTAAGCTTACTATTTTTTGTATGTGTGGTTGGTTGATTTGGACATCTTTACTATATACTCAGGCTATGTTGAACTCAGCTTTCTGAGTTCTAGGATTGCAGACTTGTACCTAGCTCTCATTATGTTCATCATTGTCAGTTTCTGAACTTTGCATATTGAAGATGAATTTGAAGACTTTGAGACTATCAACACTATGTTTTATAAAATGTTATTATTGTGGCTACTATTTTATTGGGGAGGAAAACAAGCTATTTTAGTTAATTTTATTCAGCATACAAAGTGAGTTTCACTATAGCATTATTATGTATAAGTCATAGGGTCTTGCTTATACTCATGACCATCCAACCTTCCCATCCACGATTCTTTACTCTCTCAGGTACCTTTCTTATCATCTGCTAAGTAGTCCTTTAAACTTTAATGTATGGTCTGTACATAGTTATAATTAATTATTGATTGTTCATATGGAAGATAATGTGATATTTTGTTATTATTCCTTCCATCATCCTCTGTTGTTGACTACTCTCTCTTTGTAAATGTCTATCTTTCCTGTCATATTTCCTTATTTAATTTTATATTTTATTATATGATATATAATGAATATTTTATTTAAGTAATTAAAATTTAGAGTTTGCAAATAAGTGAAAAATAAAATATTTTTCTGATTCTGTCTTGAATTATTTAAGACATATATTTGTAGTTTCATCAATATTCTTCAGATGACACAATTATATTCTTTTTTATGACTGAATAAACACCATAGTGTATATTTTTCAAATTTTAATTTTTTATAATATGCATATGAATAAGTTTTGTTTCCTTTTATTATTTTATATTTTGAAGTTACCATACAAGATAATGTTCTTCTTTACAACATTTTGAAAAATGGGTATAGTTGGACATTGGTTTTAATTTCTGTTCTCTAGCCTGTATTGGCAAATCTCCCAAGCCCACTGCTTTAGTTTCCATGCAGAGATCCCCTTCTACTTTGCTTTGCTTTCATTAAATATAGATCTTCATATTGATTTCAATTCTCAGATTCACATCTTTTTCTTTTATTCTTTTCTTGGCCAATATTAATTTTACATAATGATGAGATTCATGTACATTTCCATTCATATGTGCCATAATTGCATCATGTATTTTTTCTCTATCCTTCCGTTCCTTCCTCCACCTTTACTCAGATAGACTTACTTCTTCTTTTAAGTTATACAGATATGTATATTATAATCTAGAATCTAAAAGTGAAAGAGAACATGTAGTAATTTTTCTTTCTAGGTTTCCATATCTTATCTGGTGTGATGATCTTCAGTACAGTCATTTCCTGTCAATAGCACAACTTCATTCTACTGTATTGTTGAATATACTTAAGTCCAGCAATCAGTACTCCCCTCCCGCCACTTTAATTAACATGCCAATCACAACTAATCAACTCATTATAACATAGGGTTTCCCTTTTTACCTTTATAAACTGACATTTGTCTATGGGCCACACCTGTATTTTCTCTATCTAGAGGCAAGTCTTTTTTTCCCTCTGGTACAAATATTCCTTACTCCTCTTGCTTCTTCCTCCTTTTTCCTTCTCCTTTGTTTTATATTTCCTGTCTTTGTCTTTTATTCCCTGTTCTTATCCCCCCTGGGGTAAATCAACCTACTTTGTGCTGAAATCTTCGTATTAGGCCGCCTTGGGCAAGTACTAGTCTCTTCAACTATTGTATATCATAGGGTGAGTACTTGAGGGAGATTGATTACTTTTTTTCCTCCAGTTATATCTACAGTATCTTTAAGTACCAGAACACTAGATATCAGGGCGTGAAACATGTATTTGGCACCAGCTCAATTTTTCCATATTCAATGGCATAATCAAATGGTATCCTCAGCAATGTATAGGTCCTTACTTGCAGGCTCTGGAGAATAACAAAGTAACTTTCTTCTTGTCTCTCTTCAAGGCAATCCCTATTATCCTCTCAAGTCTTAGGGAATCTTTTCCTTTCAAGGCTTAGGGATCTATGTGAAAGTGGAGGAAGAGAGATTGTAAGAGCCAGATGACTCCAAGGAAAGAGTGTCTTCCAGATACAAGAGGACTGATATACATATGCATTTATGAAGACTGTTGTGACATGTACAGAAATACTACTTGTACATGTTTAAACCAGAGAAAAGTCTTTGCACCAAGAAGGGAAGTAGACACCTTGCCTTCTCCCAGCCTTGATTTGGCTAAACACTTCTCTGCCTGGAGCCCAGTGCCTGGCCAGGCTACATTTACATCTTCCTGCTGAGAAGACCACCTACTGAGCTTACTTTGCAACTCAATCCAGCTGAAACAAAGCAACAGAATCCAACCTAAACAAAGGAATGGATTTTTGGGTTTTGCCTATATAAACACAAAGCTGAAAATTAAAATTTGAGCCCTGATCAGAAAACTTTGTGTCAGTGCACTATTTCTCTCATCTGCCTATTCTATTCTATCCTCAGCTCTCCTTCTAGGTGTACATAGTTCTCCAAAGGCACTGGATGACTGCATGCAGAGCCCGAATAAGAGGCTTAGACTGGGGGGGGGGGGGATTGAGGGATGCTGTCTTCAGTGGAGCTCCATAGAAAATGGAAGAGGTTAAGGTAGTAAGCAACATATGGCACTAATGTTAGCACTATAAATTTCATCTTTTGAAGGGTGTTGATAACAAGGGTGCAAAAGGATACAGGCTAGACTGAGTCACCGGCCCAATGGTGATATCAACCAGAGGTAACAGCACATTGGGATGGGGAATTTTATATAGGTAGCCTCCAAGAGCTGCTTCAGGCAAGACGAGTAGGGCAAAAAACAAAATAACGTAAAATAAAATAAGTAAAAAACAAACAAAAGCAACAACAAAAAATGATGCTAGATATACAAATGACATAAGAGAGAGACAGAAAGAGAGAAGGAAATGGATTTCAGAGTTCTCCTAGGGGCAGGAGGAAATCAGGAGACATCCTGCTTTCTCCCTGGCTCCTACTGGAGATGTTACTAGTTCTGGTTACATCAAGTTCTCTTCCCTCTCTGTATTGTCTATCTTTGGTGCACCAATCTGTCCATTTGTAAATTTGTGTCTGTTTTATTTCATTGTCTGAATGACTGTTGTTCTATGAGTCATGTTGAAAAGAGAAAAAAAAATGGTTGAAACTTTATCTGCTGGCTATCCAATCTCTTGATTCAGTCTCAGTTTGCACAGTGCAGTCTAATTTAAGTTTCCTGGTGCACTTAGCCAGGAGTTGAGTACAGCAGGAGAAGCCCTGCTGAAAAGCTGCTTTTAAAGGGGGCCAGTTCTAAGGCAAATAAATAAGCTGATAGTTAATTTTTCCTAGAAAACTCTCTGCAGTTGTGATTATTATAGATTCAGTAAATGACAAAGTACTTTTTCTCATGAAATCATTACTAGAAAAAGTAAAAATTCTTTGGTCTAAATTTGTAAGATTCGTGTAACTGCTTCATTTTGTTTCTGACTGGTCTTAATGTTATAAATATGTTCTGCTTGTCTTGGTCATAAAGTATTTGTTATTGGGTGTGATTAAAAAAGTAAAACATTGGTAACAGAAAGTTAGCTTAAAACTGGTAACTCAAAGTTGGAGTCATTTTTTTTTTTTTTCCAACTTTTATTAGATATTTTCTTCATTTACATTTCAAGTGTTATCCAGAAAGTTCCCTATATCCTCCCCCCTCCCGGCCCTGCTACCCTACCCACCCGCTCCCACCCCCTGGCCCCGGTGTTCCCCTGTATTGGGGCAAATAAAGTCTGCATAACCAAGGGGCCTCTCTTCCCACTGATGGCCANTGTTGAGCATTTTTTCAAGTGCTTCTCAGCCATTCGATATTCCTCAGTTGAGAATTCTTTGTTTAACTCTGTGCCCCACTTTTTAATGGGGATATTTGATTTTCTGGTGTCCACCTTCTTGAGTTCTTTATATATATTGGATATCAGTCCCCTATCTGATTTAGGATTGGTGAAGATCCTTTCCCAGTCCGTTGGTGAGTTGGAGTCATTTTAAATAACACGTGGCATGAATCAGCCCAAAAAAAAAACAGGCCTCTAAAGAAACTTCTAAATTAGCATAATATTTTATGTAATTCTTAGAAATTGGACTTATAAAGGATAAGATTTAAAACTGTGTCTCTTTAATGAACTATTAAGAGTTACATTGTCATGCATTCATATGTAAGAACTGGCAGCCAAACTTCATAACATGAAATTAATGCTTTTGGTATTGATTTTACAGAATATGGATTGTTTAAAATTGGATTTTGCTTTCCAACGTTATGGTTATGCTCTAATACTACAAAAGAAAGTAAAAATTATGGTTAAAATTGCCAGTGTAGCATTGGCTACAGTATGCAGTTTTATCACAAGCTCAGGATTCTTAACTCACCCATATTTTGTAATTAAGATGATTGCAAGAGTAATAAAAGTTAAAAACAGCTGTGACTAATCTGGTCCCACTGTCTCTTTTACACAAGGTGTAAGATCAAACCAGTAAGACCCCTACTCCAAACACGGGCTGTTCTCACACCCCAAGAATCACGGGAGACCTTCTTGATGCAAACTGCAAGAGGATTTTTTGTTGTTGTTGTTGTTTTTGTTTTTCGAGACAGGGTTTCTCTGTATAGCCCTGGCTGACCTGGAACTCACTTTGTAGACCAGGCTGGCCTCAAACTCAGAAATCCACCTGCCTCTGCTGCAAGAGGATGAGGATTTTTAATCGGAGCTCCCAGACAACCCGTGTCTCATGCAAGAAACAGGGGAGTCGACCCTGACCTGAAATTTTACAAAGCTTATAAAGGCAAATACCACAAACTCCGGGGTGGGGGGAAGGGGGAGGAAATAGGGGAGTTCTAAAACCATAAATTTACCTAACAGTTAAGTCATGTGCTACCTTAGGCAACCTCCTGGGGCATTGAAACATTCCACAGAGGGTGTTGGAACATTCAGAGGGCGTTGGACCATTCTGTGATTGTTCCAGCAACGGTTCAGTTCCTTATATTAGTTTAAAAGTTCACTTTCCCTCCTGACACAAGGGACTCCATTTTGTCTTTGGTTACGTACTACTCTTTCAAAGCTTTATCGGATACTGTGGCAGAAGCAAAATTTAACCCCTGAAGATTGGAAAAGAGATCTCAATGGAAGTTTATGTGCTATCAAACAGATTCCTGATAAATTGTTCCAAGGAATTTGTGGATAGACAACTAAAAATAGCTAGTAGAATTTTCAGAGACCCTCAAGCAGGGGTTCCTTTTGTTACACAATTGTCTTATGAGAATGCTAATGAAGTCCACTGTGGCCAGCTGGTCATAAAAAGCAAAGACAGACTTATCTGGATATATTCATCTTTGTGCATAAATTGGACTATCATACAATTAGGGTCTGGCTATGGCTGCTGCCTTACAGGGGACTACAGTTCAAACAATGCTTTTACAGTGTTAAGGTTATAAGAAAAGATTTAAGTATGGGGGCATAAATAAGTTTACGAAAGACTGGCCAAAAATTAGAGGCATAGATAAATAGTAGAATCACTCCCTACAATCTGTCCTCACGGCAGGAGGGATAATCTTTGTGCCTGGGCTCAGACAACAGGCCCAAACTAAGAAATATTTACATTTCAGTTAAGGCAAAGCTTGGAACAGCTTCAGTGAGGTTGGTGCACCACTGCTTTGGTCTTGCAAATCCTGCCTAGGGAAGGTTTTGGGCCCCCTTCTCACCTCCAAGGAATTATTTTTAAGCCAACACAGCAGTATTACAGATCTATCCAGGTGTTGGTCAAAATAAAGTTCCAACTTAAGATTTATGAAAGGTCAATGAGGCTGTGGAACTTGTAGAGGCAGTAAAATCTGCCCTACCTATTCCATGTAGAATTACGATGGATTTGGAGGGTTGTCTTTTCCTTTGCATCCTGATAATTGTAAAGGGTTTGCTTCTAGTGAGCTTGTAATCATTGGAAAGTTTTCCCTCTAGGAATGTTTTGCCTTACATATGTAAAAAAAAAAAAAAGTCTCTGCTTCAAAACAAGAAGCTAGGGCTTTGAATCTTTCAGTGTATATTGTTTATTACATGGAGAGTATTTTATTAGCTAATCCCTCAAAAGGGAAATTTACTACAAACATTTGCTCTTACACAACAAGCTCTAAAAATTTTGGAGTAAGCCGGGCATGGTGGCACATGCCTTTAATCCCAGCACTCGGGAGGCAGAGGCAGGCGGATTTCTGAGTTCAAGGCCAGCCTGGTCTACAAAGTGAGTTCCAGGACAGCCAGGGCTACACAGAGAAACCCTGTCTCGAGAAACCCTGTCTCGAAAAACCAAAAAAAAAAAAAAAAATTAGGAGTAGTTGTTCTACAGAAATCATTAAGAGATAGTATCTTTTTTCAATATTTGGAGCCTCAGTTATATCCTAGAAAAACTATGGCACAGAAAATTCAAGAAAGAAAAGATAATTTACTTCAAATTATTTTCAACTGCTTCCAGGAGATGTTAATTGGTTAAGACCTCACCTTAAGATGACCACAGGAGGACTTAAGCCTTTATTGGATGTATGCAAGTGTATACAAATTAACTGGTGAGAGACAAATAGTTTTGCAGATAGTAGAGGAAGGTGCTGGCTGTTTATGTTATGTGCCCTTCCCCCACCCTTGAGTTGCCTAAACAAGTCATGACAGCTGGAGCTCAGCACCTGGTCTTTCTACATTTAGATCTTCCTGCCAGAGACTTGAGCAGATCACCTACTGAACTTACTTTGCAACTCAATCCAAGTGAAATAGAGCAATAGAATACAGCTGAAACAGAGATGGGTCTTTGGGGTTTGCCTATATAAACACAGAGCTGAAAATTAAAATTTGAGCCATGATCAGAAAACATTGTCTTGGCTTGTTATTTCTCTCACCTGCCCATCGTATTCCATCCCCAGCTCTCCTTCCAGGTGTACCCAGTTCTCCATGGCTGCTGGACAGCTACAGAACACAAAGTCCAACCCTGGACTAAGAAGCTATCTGCAAGTGGTACCTGCTAGGAAATGGAAAAATCACTTTTCTCCAATGGAGTTACATTCTGGGTCAGGCCCCATTCCTGAAGTAGGTGGCTAACATAATACAAACTTCATGTTTTCCTGTGGGTTTTTTTTTTTTTTTTTTTTTTTTTTTTTTTTTTTTTTTTTTTTT
>LR749545.1:2569904-2614028 GCA_902729485.2 Mus minutoides
TTTTTTTTTTTTTTTTTTTTTTTTTTTTTTTTTTTTTTTTTTTTTGGTTTGGTTTAGTATTTTTTCTTTCATTATTTTGTTTTTATTTTTTATTTTTGAGGATTTTGTTGAAAGAGCAAGATTGAGAGTGAGAGAGAGAGAGATTATAGAAAATCTAGGAAGAGTTATATGATTTATTTTTCAAAGATGATTAGACAAAATAGAAGAAAAATACTTAAAATATAAAAAGAAGTAAAACAACCAAAAAATTTAAAAAACACACGAGTAAGGAAACCTACATATCTAGTAAACTAATAACCCAAGTAATATATTAGCTATAGAAATGAACAGAAAGTTCTTTAAAATACAAAAACAAAAAACAAACAAAAAACAAAACAACATATAAACCAATCTTCCTCAAACACTTTAAAAGGTGTTCAGCATCCTTAGCTACCACATGAATGTAAATTAAAACTACTTTAATGATCTATCTCATCTCATTCACATTGCTAGTCATCAGGAATACAAGTGTAGAAATGGGTGCAGGAAAGGGGGAAACTTTATATAATGTTGACATAGAGGATAAACTAATGTAGCCAATGTGGAAATAAATCTGCAGTTCCCCACAAAACTAGAATAGCTCCACCATGTGTGCCAGCTATAAACCATAAGGTCGGCATACATGAAAAGTACTTTATTTCTTACACGACAGGTACTTTAAAAAGCATGTTTATTCCCACTCTATTAACAAGAGGTACAAAATGGAATTTATAGAGATCCATCAACCAATGAAAAGGTACCAATGAACCAGTGAAAAGACATAGGCAATATCTTACTTAATTTCCCTTTCCCTGCAATATTCCCATTTGATATGAAATTCAAAAACGAATATAAAATGCTGTGATTTCATGAAGCCAATTTAATTGTAGTGAACATGTATGTAAATAAAAGAAACACCATCTATAGCTATACACATGGAATATTAGCCATTAAGAAAAATGAAATTGTGGAATTTGATTTTAAATGGATAAAACTAGAAAATTATATGGAGCAAAAAACAATCATATGTAGGTGCTAGCTCAAATGTCTTGTTTTATGTATTTAGCCTGGAGAACAGTGTAAGTCAGGAAAGTAGTGATGGGCCATTACATGAAAGGCTGGATATAGTGTGGGAGCCATTGATAAGTTGCCTATGCCTCAGTGGGTAACTCACTCACATGCATATATGGTTAGCAATATGTGTTCTGAGTATATTATCTGGTTAAAAGAATGTGATCAAAACAAACATAAAAAGGGTTTTAATTTAGCCTACAACCCAAAAAGATAAAGTATATCATTACAAGCATGTCATGGAATTTTGGCAGAAGCAATAAACAGAATTATCACACTATCACACACAAATAAGAAAGAGAAGGAGAGAGATAGAAAGTATAATAAGTGTGACCCTCAAACCAATGTTAAATTACATACTTATTTCAGTAAGTCTCTACCTTTAAAAGTTTCATAACTTCCATAGTTGCACCACCAGTGGAACCAAGTCTTGTCATATGTGAGTATATTTGAAACATTTTTCACTCAAATTATAGTATATATGTATATCATATGTCCAATATATATAGTTTTTTTTTTCAGGTAGTGACAGCAGCTAGAGAGACTCCTCTGTGGACATAGGCAATATCTTACCTAATTTCCCTTTCCCTGCAATATTCCCATTTGATATGAAATTTAAAAACGAATATAAAATGCTGTGATTTCATGAAGCCAATTTAATTGTAGTGAACATGTATGTAAATAAAAGACAGTTAATTCTCCCTAGTGTTTCCCCTGGAGCAGCATAGGTCTTTTAGTTTTTAATCAGGTCCCTAGGATTTGTAATGTCAAAATCCTCTTGGGCCATATTGGCAGGTGGCTCTTTTGGCATCAGTAGATGTTACTTAGCTTCCCAAGTCTAGTGAGGATGCTCTGGGCAAAGTCACTCCATCAGTTATAATCAGGACCTAATGATTTCTCAGAGCCTTGGAAAGCAAAGTATATGTTCTGGATCTCCAGTACAAAATTCATTCCAAACTAAAAGATTAGCAGTATCTTTTTTTGTTTGTTTGTTTTTTGTTTTTGTTTTTCAAGACAGGGTTTCTCTGTGTAGCCCTGGCTGTCCTGGAACTCACTTTGTAGACCAGGCTGGCCTTGAACTCAGAAATCCGCCTGCCTCTACCTCCCGAGTGCTGGGATTAAAGGCGTGCGCCACCGCGCCCAGTTTAGCAGTATCTTTTTCTGCACCATATACCCCTAGATCTATCAGTAGCTATCACTATTGCTGCAATGGAAGGGAAGAAAGTAAAGATCATTTCTTGAAGTCTCTTTCCAAAAAGGTGAACTTATTTTGATTTTTGAAACCTCTGCTAAGGGAGTCAAGGTGTCCTTGATATGCCTCATCTCCTCATATGAGANGCCCAGTTTAGCAGTATCTTTTTCTGCACCATATACCCCTAGATCTATCAGTAGCTATCACTATTGCTGCAATGGAAGGGAAGAAAGTAAAGATCATTTCTTGAAGTCTCTTTCCAAAAAGGTGAACTTATTTTGATTTTTGAAACCTCTGCTAAGGGAGTCAAGGTGTCCTTGATATGCCTCATCTCCTCATATGAGACCAACATGGAGTCTGAGGTAGAAGCTAAGATATCTCAATGGAAATTAAGCAGAGATGCTGAAGCTGTTTGGTTCTTATCTTCACAGAAATGTATATTTATTATGCACATCTTAATTTAGTAAATATTAGTCCTGTAAAACATTGAGATACTTTATTATTTATTTGATTATGTGTGTGGGTATATATATCTCACAGCTTGTATGTGAAGATCAGAGGAAAATTTGCAGCAATCGGTTCCCTCATTTCCTGTTATGGATCCTGGGTTTCAAACTAAGGTTATCAGTTTTGTAGGCAAGTGCTTTTTACTGTCTCTCTGGGCCATTATTCACCTTTATAATTCCCTTAATATTATAAAAGTATACCTATGGAAATTTAAATGGAAAAAAAAGTGCAGAGATGGATAGGTTTGAGACTAATTTTCCATTCTGTCTTTTAATATTATTATACAGGGTTTACTAGGAAAAGCTTGGATATTATCTTACTGTTCTTATTTCTTCCATTCTCACAGATATGACCTGAGAAGGAATGGCCTCTGTCAATGACTCCACCACAGTGAAGGAGTTTATCCTGCTGGGCTTGACACAGCAACCGGAGCTCCAGCTGCCTCTCTTCTTCCTCTTCCTGGGAATCTATGTGGTCTCCATGGTGGGGAACCTGGGATTGATTGTTCTGATTGTTTTGAATCCTCACCTGCACACCCCCATGTACTATTTCCTCTTCAACCTTTCCTTCATTGATTTCTGCTACTCCTCTGTCATAACCCCCAAAATGCTGGTGAGTTTTGTGAAACAGAACATCATCTCTCATGCTGAGTGCATGACTCAACTCTTTTTCTTTGCCTTCTTTGTTATTGATGAATGTTGTATTTTGACAGCAATGTCCTATGACAGATATGTGGCCATCTGTAAGCCCCTACTTTACCAAGTTACCATGTCTCATCAGGTTTGCCTGCTGATGACTGTTGGTGTGTACATGATGGGGTTTGTGGGTGCCATAGCCCACACAATTTGCATGCTGAGACTCACCTTCTGTGATGGCAACATCATTAATCACTATATGTGTGACATACCCCCTCTCCTGAAGCTCTCCTGTACAAACACCTCTGTCAATGAGCTGGTGGTTTTCATTGTTGTGGGTGTCAATGTGATAGGACCTACATTGATCATCTTCACTTCTTATACTTTGATCATTTTTAACATTNCACAATTTGCATGCTGAGACTCACCTTCTGTGATGGCAACATCATTAATCACTATATGTGTGACATACCCCCTCTCCTGAAGCTCTCCTGTACAAACACCTCTGTCAATGAGCTGGTGGTTTTCATTGTTGTGGGTGTCAATGTGATAGGACCTACATTGATCATCTTCACTTCTTATACTTTGATCATTTTTAACATTTCCCATATCCGTTCCACTGAGGGCAGATCCAAGGCTATTAGTACATGTAGCTCACACATAATAGCTGTTTCTATTTTCTTTGGAGCCTCAGCATTCATGTATCTTAAGCCTTCTCCTGTTGGATCTGTGGGTGAAGATAAAGTATCCACGGTTTTCTACACCATTGTGGGACCAATGTTGAACCCTTTCATCTACAGTTTGAGGAACAAGGATGTCCACATTGCACTGCATAAGACTTTAAAGAAAAGCATGCTTATCTAGATCGAAACTGATTTTCTTCTAGATTCAGAGCTTACTTGTTTCATATGATGTATCAAGCTATAGAGAGAATCCTAAGAATTTGAAATGAAATTCCAACTATTCATTAATTCAAAAATTAATTGTGCAAAGCAGTTCATAGATTAAGCCACTGTGAAGAGTCCTTCATTCTTTAGAAAATTTAAATAATTTTTAAAAATTAAAATTTAATAAACTAAAATAATACAATAAGCTAAAATTGTAAATATTCAGTTGTTAATTCTCTAGCTTACTTTTAGATTTTCTAATTTCTTCTTTCTGTTTTATCTTATTATAAAGCTTAGTATTATCTCAATCTTGTTATTCTTTTGTCTCAGCCTACTGACTGCTGAGATTATAAGTAGGAATATGCTACCATATAAAATATGACATATAGATTTCAGTAGAAAAAGTTCTGAATTAATTAACCCAGGAATGATGAGACTGTGAATTTTGTTTTTTACTAGAATACACATAGAATACTTTAGATCTGTGTGATGGACATGCATTTGGAAGTCTTTGTTTGTTTGTTTGCTTTGGTTTTTTTGAGACAGGGTTTCTCTGTGTAGCCCTGATTATCCTGTAACTCATTCTATAGGGCAGGCTGGCCTTGAACTCAGAAATTGCCTGCCTCTGCCTCCCAAGTGCCAGGATTAAAGGTGTGTGCTATCACTGCCTGCCTGATTTGGAGGTTTTAGAGCAATAAATTTCCTAATTTAGAGAACCTCTGCTCAGTGTTGAACAAGTTTCTGTTGGGAGAGGTTTCTTTATTTCTCTAAAATAAGGGGAGAAATGTGAACATCCCTGTTAGTGTTCCTTTAAGTTCAAGGAAATTTGTAAAAGTGAAGTCAAATTTTCTTAGTAACTTTATTAGCCAAAATAAATGCAATGTATATCTGTGTGCACATCTTTGAAAGAGATTTTAAGATTTGTTTGATCCATGAAAAAAAAAATTAAAAATGATGTGTATGCATCACATGTAAGGGAAGGGAGGAGTTTTGCTAAAAGAAAGGAAAAATTTCCTCTCCCTAATGTAGGGCCTTACATCTAAATTTCCTGCCTTTGAGTCCTGAGGGTCTCTCACCTGCCAGGTCTCTGGTACATTCTGGAGGGTCCATATAACTTTAATCACATAAAGGACTATATTTTTCACTCTTTTGAAGCCTTATCTAATTTGTACACACTATCCAGATATGTTAAGCATTCCATTTCTAATTTGAAGGGAAATTCATTTCACAGTCTACCTTTAACAATCCTGTGGTTTTGTCATTCTTTGAATGCCATGCCAATTTCATAGATATTGAAGTTACCATTGAAGTTGATTCAGAAATATTGGTGGTAACACATGCAACTAATAAGTTCTTTACCACAGAAAACTTTTTATATGTGTATATTATTTAATAGATACAGACTAGGTCTACAGTTTAAATAATTTTAATTAAAATGTATAACAAAGCAGGGTATAGTGTCGCATGCCTTAATCCCAGCACTTGAGAGCCAGAGGTAGGCTGATCTCTGCAGGTTCAAGGCTAGCCTATCTACTGAGTGAGTACAGGATAGCCAGGGCTATATATCATATAAACATTGTATGTATGTATATGTGTGTATGAATGTTTGCCTGCATGTGTGCTTGTGTACTACTTGTGCTCTTGGTGCCTAAGAGGTCAGGGAAGGTGTTTGGAGCCCCTAGAACTGATTTTACAGATGGTGTAAGCCACCGTATGGGGGCTGGGAATCAAATTCCGGTCCTCTGGAAAAACAACCAGTATTTTTATTCACTGAGCTGTCTCTGTCTCACACCCCTTGCCCTATATATATAGGGTAACTTCAATATCTATGACAATTTAATGTTTACATAACAGCTATATCAGAACTTCCAATAAGTCAACAGAATGGAGATAAGTGATGGAGTATGAGATTCTTGTTCATGTAAAGAATGTTATGTGACAAGAATCTTCATCTGAGGAACAGTAAAATAAAACTTGTACAAGATTAAATAAGTCAGTGGTTTTTAAATATATGAAATATTATTTAATCTCTATGGTATCTGTAGTTTAGAAGCTAAGTCCATGAGGATACATAACACAAAACTTAGAGAATTTATGGCACACACTAGTGACAGGTTTAAAATTTCAGTCATCTTTATATTGGAAGATTTGTACCATATCGATAAAATGATGAAATCAAACAAGCTTTTATTTTGATTGCTACCTGATGCAATCCAGAGCCTATGGCCAGTGTCTGATCTAGAGTCTGAAATACAAATAATTAGAACGAAATTGGCATGGCATTCAAAGAATGACAAAACTGCAGGATTGTTAAAGGTAGACTGTGAAATGAATTTCCCTTCAAATTAGAAATGGAATGCTTAACATATCTGGATGGTGTGTACAAATAATATATATATATATATATATATATATATATATATATATATATATATATATATATATGGGGAGGGGCATTGGGCTCTGCACAGACAGGCTGGTCTCCAGTTGTGCTGAGGTCTGAACCCCGGGAATGGTGATAATTCACCTTTATGGCATGGTAGCCATTCCCTTATGCCCCTGGAACTCTGGCCCCTGCCTAAGTTATCACCCCCACAACCCCCACAAGAGAAGCATGGTCAGTAGTCATGCAGGCAATGGCCCAAGCTTCTGACCTTCAGGTGAAACTCCTCCCCAGTTACCTAGCAATAGTGAAGACCATAAAAAGGGCTGTTTAGCCCCCTGCTTGCTCTCTTACTTGTCTCTCTTACTTCTTACCATTAACTTTCACCCTCTCTCTCCCTTCTCTTTGTCTTCTCTCCTCTCCTTTCTCCTCTCCTCTCTCTTCCCCTCTAGCCTTCTCTCTCTCTCTCTCTCTCTCTCTCTCTCTCTCTCTCTCTCTCTCTCTCTCTCTCTCTCCCTTCTCTCTTTCTCCCTGCATTTCTATAATAAAGCTCTATACAAAGTCTCTGCTCATCAAGGCTGCAAGCACTCTGGTCAGTGTTGGGAATCTCTTCTCTCACCCATCTCTCTTATAACCTTGGTGGCTTTAGCAAAGTAGCTTCAGGCTTCCCAGGTAGGGCTGCCCCTGGCTACCCCCTGAAGAGGGGATCAGAGGCTGGTATGCCCACCCAGGGAGGAGTGGAAGGTAGGTAACCAGCCCTCCATTGCCTGAGAGACCAGAGGATAGGTAAAACTCTAGGGGGGAGTTCCCCACCCTCTTCCTCAGGGCCCCCCCGTTTTAAGTTCCCAACAACTAGTAGCAGAGCGATGGTTACACCATCCACACAAGACAGAACCAGCTGAAGAACGTTTCGCACAGAGACCTACAGGAGATATCCAAGTGTGTGTGTGTGTGTGTGTGTGTGTGTGTGTGTGTGTGTGTGTGTATGCTATGGTACATTAGCTGAACAAAACAACACTAACAGACATGTCAAAGTGGATGGGGATGGGAAAAAGTCCACAAGGCTTTAACTTTGCACAAAGCTATATTCACCTGAGGAAATGTGGGAGAGAAACGGGTGGTCTTTCCCAGGGAATATATATGAGTTGTTTTTCCAGCAACCATAGGGTTATGTGGTCCCATGTCTGCTCCACTACAGGGTATGGCTGCTGGGGAGGCAGGATGCAGGCAGTCAACCACGCTTATCCCACACTATTGCTGTGCAGATTGGGCTGTAGGAAAGCCCTGAGAGACACTGTTCCCCAGGAGTGGGAAAGCGCAGTCTGAGGCACAGGACAGCTGGGGATTCCCGAGGCCTGCAAGGAGGCCAGGGCCTTCTGGCTCTCAGGCTTTCAGACACACAGGAGCTGCAGAAGAGCTAAGAACTGAGTGGGAGAATGGGGGCTCGCAGGCTATATCTGGCCAGGGTGGGGGAGAGGAAGTAGCTACAGCTGGTCCTGTGGAGAGAATTTTGGGATTGATGGTGGTGGTTGGTGGTAGTGGCTGGGAGTGCAGAGAAATTAGACAGAGCCTCTATAGGCGAAAGCCTTCTCCATGGAGCCCCATGGCCGATCCTTATGAAAAAGAGGCAGTCCATAGTTTTAGGACATTTATTGTCACAGCAGAAAGTGGATGAGTAAAACTATACCCTACTTCTCACGGTGGACCTTTAGGTCCCTCATTAGTATGGAGATCTCTCTTGAGCTTGTGACCACAGGTCAGTCCTCTACCTGTAGAAGGAATTGGGGTGTCGCCCTTACATGACTGATGGCCACAAATCTATTGCGGGGGTTGGGGGGAGAGTGTTGCAGCTAGGGACAGGGCCCTGGTGCCCAGGAATCAGGCTAAGTGCCTTCCATCCCTTTAGGGTTTCTGGGGCTTCAAGCCTTAGCTCAACTGGAGACCAAGCTGCCTTTCACAATCCTACAGCCACAAATGGGCAGCCCTGAAAATATAAGTATGAATATTCTTATAAAAAGAAGGTTATATTTAAGAGTATATATACATGCATGTGTATTTGTAAGCAGCAATAATTAGTAGGGAAAAGGCTAGCATTTGAAGGACACAGAGGAGGATTTGGGATGAGGAAAATGAAGGGGTAAATCTTATAATTATATTATAAACTAAATATATATATATATCAGGAGCAGAGCAATGGTTCAGTAATTAATAGTATCCAATGGTCTTGCAGACAACATATGTTTGGTTCACAGCACCCATCAGTCAACTCAAAACCATGTGTAACTCCAGTTCCATGGGATCCAGTACAATCTTGTGATCTTACTGTTTACCAGGAATGTATGTTGTATACACACCTAAATTCAGACACAATAGTTTATTCACAGAAAATCAAATAAACAAATCTTTAAATACTTCAAATACAATATAGAAGTGGCATGCAAAGTATATAGATAAAAGGAGATACAGAAAATATCAGTGGTTATAACACAGCTATGATATTCAAAGTATACAGATAGAAAGAGATAAAGAAAATAACTATATTTTCAAGTATATTTCAAGTATAACTTCTATATTTTCAAGTCATTAAAGAAATTTATTTTATTGGTAGGAAGAAGATTTGCATATATAATTATTATTATTTTACTTATTTAAACATTTATTTATTTGTAGTTGAATAACAATAAAGTGTTCTATAAGCTCTTGGAAAGCAGAATAAACAAATGATAAAGAACTGCCCTATTTTGTTTCTGAGATACATGTGAAATGGATATTGGGAGTTGACAGCTGCTGAAGGAGGAATGTTTACTGTCCTTTGGGGACATGGCCACTGGTATGTTGCTTATGCCCCATGGGATAACCACATACTCATGTACTTATAGGTAATACTAATTAGACACAGATTATTAATAACAATAAAAAATGACATGCAATTGAGAAGATGTGGGGAGGGGCACTAAGATAATTTAGAGAAAGGTAATGCTGCATGCATATGATTAATACATATTGAAGGACTGTATATAAATATAACAACTTTCAAAGAATAAAGTATTATTTTTAAAGTAAAATAATGGTTTTACCTTAAAATTCATGTTCATGACAATTTTGTTTAATTCTTTGTTATATGGCAGTGTCTAGAAGTTTGTATTACTTTTACTAAATCTATTAAATTAACTATAAGTGCATACAACTTCAGCATACAGTTGGCAACTTTATTTTCTTTTAATGATACAAAATGTGATGTTATCTCTCACATATGGTACCATTCGTGTTTCTAGAAAATTAAATGTATTTTGTTTTTCTTTATCAATAATGGTTAATATTAGTATAGCACTTTCTTGTAAACTAGCATTATCTATATATGGGGTCATTAATGTAGGGATTATTTTAAAATGAATTTTTAGGGTTAGCGCTACTCTAATACAAGTGGTACTTGTGAGCATGTAGTTAAAGGGTAATCACCTCTAAGCGTGTAGAGAAGCTTTCAATCATAAAAACCTGAGCCCAAACTGATCCTGAGTTCCTAGGTCTCAGAGTTATAAGGAAAACAAACCCAATGTTTGGGGCACTCAATCTGCTATATTCTATCCTAGTGTTTTCAGTAGCATTACTGAAATATATATGCCTTCAGAAACACTCAGAAAAACAAGAGAGTTAAAACAGAAGCCAAAATCCAAACTTTGGAAGAACTGCGTATTAAATGAATTGCTTTTTCTTTTTTTTTTCTTTTGAAATTTGACATACAGTATTATTACAGAGTGATAATTTGATAAATATTTTTAATGTAAAGGACGAATTGAGTCATACCAAGTATAAGATCAAAGGTTTCTTTGGACCAAATTGAGTTAAATAACCAATGAGAAAATGAAATTCTACTTCCTCCAACACCTGCTTTTGAAGTGGTATCTGAGAGGCTTGATTCATAGCAAACCAGTTGTTACAGCTGTCAAGAAGCATGTCAAAAGCTAGAGGCTGACCACTAGTTTCTTCCCTAAATATCAGGTAAGAAGTGTGAGAAGCAGGGAAATGATTTTACCCACAATATTTATTATTTTTATTGCACCTTGGCATACTCAAAAAATTGCTAGACTAAATGAGAATGATATAGGTGACCAGTATCTCATATTTCATGTGTTCATGAACTGATGAATTTTGTAACTTCATTCTGGTGACATTTAAGACATTCCTTTTTCTTATTTTCCACTTTTAGTGTATACACACACACATATATGAAACACATTGGTTGTAGAAATAAATACCTCATGTTGATATTATGATTTGTACCAATATAGGCATGCTTTTGAAAGAAGAGATCTCTATAAATAAGAGGCAATGGTCAAATTATCTAGAGCAACATGGGGTCTCAATGGTACCAGACTCTTAATTCCATAAACCTGCCCACACAAATGTTCCTAAAGGTGTCTTAGTCAGGGTTTCTATTCCTGCACGAACATCATGACCAAGAACCAAGTTGGTGACGAAAGGGTTTATTCGGCTTACACTTCCATACAGCTGTTCATCACCAAGGAAGTCAGGACTGGAACAAAAGCAGGTCAGGAAGCAGGAGCTGATGCAGAGGCCATGGAGGGATGTTCTTTACTGGCTTGCTTCCCCTGGCTTGCTCAGCCTGCTCTCTTATAGAACCCAAGACTACCAGCCCAGAGATGGTCCCACCACAAGGGGTCTTTCCCCCTTGATCACTAATTGAGAAAATGCTTTACAGTTGGATCTCATGGAGGCATTTCCTCAACTGAAACTCCTTCCTCTGTGATAACTCCAGGTATGTCAAGGTGACACAAAACTAGCCAGTACAATTGACCACTTGTCAACTTGACACATAAATACATCACTAGTAAGCCTCAACCCTTAGTTCTTATTCAACCACAAGATCTTAAATAACTTTAAAAGTCACACAGTCTTTACATATTAAAAGTTCAAACCTTTTAAAATATCCAGTATCTTCTAAAATTCAAAGTACTTTAAAATTCAAAGTCTCTTAACTGTGGGCTTCACTAAAAAGCTTCCTTCAAGAGGGAAAAATATCAGGGCACAGTCACAATCAAAAGCAAAAATCAATCTCCAACCATCCAATGTCTGGGATCCAACTCACAATCTTCTGGGCTCCTCCAAGGGCTTAAGTCACTTCTCCCAGCCATGCCCTTTGTAGCATACACATTGTCCTCTAGGCTCCAGATGCCTGTACTCCATTGCTTCTGCTGTTCTTGGTGGTCATCTCATGGTACTGGCATCTCCAAAATGCTGCTGTCTTCCACGATAACTAGGCTTTAACACTAGCCTCTCATAGGCTCTCTTCATGGTGTCAAGCCTCAACTCCTTTGCATGACTCCTTCAGTCCTGGGTCATCAATTGCAACTAAGGCTGCACCTTCACCAATGTCCTTCCATGGCCCCTCAAAGTGCTTCCATGGCCTGAGCTGCTCTGCATGACCCCTTCATGCCTTCAAAAGCAGTACCACCTGGGTAACTCTTATACATTACCGATTCCAGCCACAGCATAAAGCTATCTCTGGAACACAGCCTCCGTGCTCTCAGAAAACAGCTCCCAGAAGATGTCACCTCAATGATGCTGGTCTCTTCTTAATCACTGCTAATTTCTTAGCTCCAGCTAACCAGCATCAATAGTCCCAGTAATGCAAAGTTTTTGCTTTAGTAGTTCTGGTATCTTGTTAATCACAGCTGATTCTTCAGCCCCAGCTAACCAGAACAACAGAATCTTGACAATCCAAAATAGCAATGGCCCTGAAAAGAGACTTTAATTTTCCCTCTGAAATTTCACAATCCAGGCCTCCATTTTCTGCACTGTTCTCAACATTACCTTCCAAGTTCCTACACAACATCTGACAGAGCTCTTAACAACAAATGGATCTTCAAGCCCAAAGTGCCAAAGTCCTTTCACAGCCCTCTCCAAAACATGGTCAGGTTGTCACAGGAATACCCCACTCTGCTGGTACCAATTTGTCTTAGTCAGGGACTCTATTCCTGCACAAGCATCATGACCAAGAAGCAAGTTGGGGAGGAAAGAGTTTATTCGGCTTACATTTCCATACAGCTGTTCATCACCAAGGAAGTCAGGACTGGAACTCAAGCAGGAGCTGATGCAGAAGCCATGGAGGGATGTTCTTTACTGGCTTGCTTTCCCCTGGCTTGCTCAGCCTACTCTCTTATAGAATCCAAGACTGCCAGCCCAGAGATGGTCCCATCCACAAGGGGCCTTTCCGTCTTGATCACTAATTGAGAAAATACCCCACAGCTGAATCTCATGGAGGTACTTCCCCAACTGAAGTTCCTTTCTCTGTGATAACACCAGCCTGTGTCAAGTTGACACATAAAACCTGCCAGTACAGTATTTAATCCTTTGGTTCACCCCAAATAAAGTTTATGCATTTAAATCCACCATCTAATAAACCAGTATAAACAAACAAAAATCATTTCAAAGAGCTGCTTCATTAAGGATGACCACAGAGAAGCCCTTCTGTCCTACAGCCCCACTAGTGTACATGAAGCTTGCTCCTAATCAAACTGTATCTCATTCTTCCTAGTCTCTGCCTTACCTTTCCTGCCTTGCAAAAAATGTGTGGTCGCCTAGAGGTGAACTTGCTATTATTCTTTAGATACATTTATGTGGAGATAAATAACCTTAAAGTATTTATTAGTATGCTCATAACTAAATAATTTCCTAGCTTTAATTTCTTAATCTCCACTTCACAATGAATTCTGTGAATTAATAAATGTATGTCTGTTCAAAATGCTGAGAATAAGTGAGAGTTTCATGCTCACCCACTCCTCCCCCACCAAAAAAATCAAACAAACCAAAAACCAACCAAACAAACAAAAATGTAATACTACCTCCTCTGTGGCCCAGGGACTTCACTGTAAAGGAGGCAGAAAACAAAAAAGATGTAACACAGTCAATAAAGTAATGACCTCACACCAGCTGTGCCTGCTTCCAATGAACAACAACAACAAAAAAGACTGGGTCCATCTATTTTATCTATCAACATCTATCAACCCCATCCATTTATTGTAGAGTTGCTCACAAGGCCCTAAATTCCCTTAATGAGCTATTCCTGGCAAATTACTTGGGGAAGAGCATATATTAGCTTCTTTTGTGTAGCCACTGAGAAAGCTACCAGGCACAGGCACATAGGATTACTTCTGCAGCTGAGCTGAGGGAGCACATAAATAAATTGGTGACTTCTAACTGGTTTTGTCTGCAATATGCTCATAAATCGATAATCTCAATGAGGCTTATCATAATTCACATCTAATTTCCATCTTTAGAACCATAGAAGTTCACTAGGCAGGAAATGTGATATTGCTCTGGGAATGCTACCTATTTTAGGAACCTTTCTAATTCTCCATTGATCAATCTATGTTTACTGTGTTCATTCCTCCTAATCATTTAATTTTTCTTCTTTGACATGAAGCTATTAAATGAAATGCCAGTAGATCATAGCACCTTTGATGGCCAGTGAAAGTCTAATACTCTAGGTTCTGATTTAACCTCATAAAACTTGAAAATGTCCCCTTAGAGTTCATAGCACTAAGTACACACAGTTTTTTTAAATAGAGAGAACTCATACTAGCATCTTAATAGTGCATTTGATAGTTCTAGGGAAAAAAGAAAAGAAAAGAAAGTAAGCACACCCAAGAGGAGTAGACAAGAAATAATCAAACTAAGAGTTGAAATAGATGAATTAAAAACAATGAATACAGTAGAAAGAATCAATAAAACAAAGAGTTGGACATTAGAGACAAGGAATGAGAGAAGAAAACCCTTATTCAAACTAAAAGAGAGATACTATTCAAAGTAATGAAATCAGAAACAAAAATGAGAAAAATATCAACAGACACCTAGGAAATCCAGTGAATCTTAAGGATGTATTTAAAAATACTGCATTCCACAAATTGGAATATCTGAAAACAAACAACCAAAAAAACCACAAAATATAATTTTCTTTTAGATACCACTTACAAAAGATAAATTAAGATCATAATATATATATATATATATATATATATATATATATATATACTTCTAGGATGTGAAAGAATATCAAGACTCAAAGGGAGGGTCCTTAGAGGAAATGCCAAACAACGGGGAGAGGGAAATTATAGAATCCACCTCCAGTAGAAAGATGGGGCATGGAGTGGAGAGATGGAGTTGCCATCCTACAGTAAAAAATTCTGACTCAGAATTGTTCCTGTCTATAAGAACTGCAGGGACAAAAATGGAGAAGAGACTGAGAGAAAGGAGGTCCAATGACCAGCCTAAATTAGATCCAGTTCAAGGGGAGGTTACAAAGCCTGACACTATTGCTGATGCTGTGATGTACTTACAGACAGGAGCCTAACATGGCCTTACTCTGAGTGGCCCAACAAGCAGATGACTGAGACAGAAGCAGATACTTACACCCAACCAATGGACAGAAGCTGAGGGAGACTGGAAGAAGCTAAGGACGTGGGTGACCTCATGAGAAGACTAGCAGTCTCAACTGACCTGCACCCCTGAAATCTCTCATATACTGAGCCACCAAGCAGACAGCATACATTAGCTGGTCCAAGCCCTGCCCCTCCCCCCTAACACCCTCCACATTCTTCCCAACACATACACAGGCAGAGGACTGCCTGGTCTGGCCTCAATGAGAGAAGACTCACTTAAAGTTTGAGATACTTGAGGCCCCAGGGAATTGGGAGGCCTGGTGTGGCATAGGGGTGTGTGGAAGGATGGAGACATCTTCTTGGAGCTGGAGGAGGAAGAAGAGATGAGGAACTATTGAGGGGCAAAACAGGAGAGGAATGACTGAACTGTAAGCATAAGATTAAATAAATAATAATTAATAATAATAATAGAAGAAGAATATTCATGTTGATTTGCTTAAAATGCCAAGTCATTTCATTTTCCTGAGACAGAACAAACAACTATGCATGTCAAATAAGACTGTTCACTTCCCAGGACTAATCCAAGATATTTGCTGATTTAGCCTGCACCAAACCATGCCAATGATTGAAATACAGAACTCAGCCCACACTTTATACACTGTTTCTGTGGCACGCATTCACTCCCTAGCTTGATAACAACCCTTTATATATATGGATATTGCATACTTGCTCTATGTCTTTTATAAACATTGTTCACGTTTTAATACATATGCTTTTGAATAAATATAAAACCACCTATCCCAACTCTGCTTCATCACACACTGATGACAAAACAAAATCATAGCGCACTCACAGTAAATAAAATGTTTAACTCTCTAAGATCATTCATTTTTATCAGATTAATTTTCAGAAGCATTTTTTCTAATTCTACAGTTCTAAGTCAAATATTGTAGAAATTATAAATATAAATAAAAATTGTTCTTTCAGTATCCATTGAACCCTCAGCATGATAGATTCCATGTTATCTATTTATTTTCTTAAAATGCAAATATTCCATCTCAGAGGAAAGACAGATGCTTATAATACTCAGGAAACTCACAAAACGCATTATTTTCAAGAGACTGTGCTAAGAACACATTATCAGTATGCAGTTCCTGGAGGAAAACAGATTCTAAAGTAAAGCTGACTGCAAGTTTGGCAGGAAGCATCAAGAGGGAGCTTTAGACACTCGTCATCCACATATCTATGCATTTTTCAGTGAAAAATACAGGACATATATTCTTACCCAACATAGAAATAAAAAAAATGTAATGCAAGGCTAATTATTAATTGTACATAACATGAATTAATTGTGTTTCTGTCTAAAGATAAGTAATATTGACATGACAATTCAGAAAGACTTAACAAAACTCTCCACTCCTATTATTCTAGAAAAAGAATCATTAATCAAAAGTAACAGATAAAATGCTGCCTTTTGGTTAGAAGGTTTATACCACATTATAACGAGGCTTCTGGGAGGAGATCTGCAAAAATACAAAATGAAACAAAACAAAACAAAACAAAACAAAACAAAGAAACCCACAAACAAACTTGGTCTTCAAAGTTCTATAGACAAGATCTCCACTACAAGCATCTTGGCAGGGTCCATATTCTTACAGATTCCTCTCTTGGGGAGTCATGGGGAATAACTCTCCTAAAATGACCTATTTCTTCACTTTGCACGCTCCTTGTCATGTATTACTGAATAAGACATGCAGCATGTTTGAAAATAAACTATGCATCATTAGTTGTATTGTCTAGCTATAGTCATGTGGCCATTTCCTCATGTAGAAGGCAGATAGATATAAAAGGAGATATTGAGAAAAGATGGAGATAGAGATTTTCTTGGATGTGGGGACCCAGTCTAAATGCATGACGTATATCAATTTGTCTTTATCCCATGTGTTATTTCTTTTACAGAAGTAACTGATATATTTTAAGAAAATACTATGCATTCTGTGAAGTGGGAGTTCTGGGTATAGTCTAGATATTATTAGAACACTGTGTTCTGTGGACAGAAATATGTATAATTCTATTTTTTAAAAAAGGCATAGACCCAATCCATATATCATATTACTAGAAAGTGACAATTTCAATTCTAGTCATGACAAAAATATCTGTTTGCTGAAATAGTCTCAAACTCATGGGAGAGTGGAAAAATGTGCAGAGGAATGGGCTGAATACATGCTCTGACAACCATAGAATAAAAACCTTATTTCAGTTAATTACAAACATTCCTCAATTTCAAGCTCAAATACTAGAAAAAGAACCATATCAATTAATACCTGGAATATTGAAAAATCCCTACAATTTTCTTTCCATCTTTTTGAATGAATTATACTGGTAATAAACCCTTCAGATAAGGAAGTTATCTTTCACATAAAACCTTCTATCAAAGTAATATCAGACAATGAAGGAAAAAAAAGAGTTAAAGCATAAAGCTCCAAGAATGTTATTGGCTGGAACAGAATAGACAGTGGAGCAAGTGGAAAGAAAGGGCTCAATTTTTAAGAGCACTTAATGTGCTAAGAGAAGACATGGGTTACTTTCCCAGCACATACTTGGTGATTCCATCCTGCCTGTTACTCTATATCTAAGGATTCTAAAACCCTCTTTTATCCATGATAGGCTCTTAAATGTATATGGCAAACATACATTCAGAGAGGTTCAGCACATACATATAAATTTTAAAATAAATGTAAAATATTTTAAAGAAATATATGAAAGAAAAAGTAAAAAGAAATTTTATCCTCAGGCAAAGTTTAAAAAACTGGACAAGGTCTTAATTTGAAAGAGACAACGAACATTACAGCATCTTAGAAATACATTGAATCTGAAGATGCCACATATTTTCACAGTACACACAGAGCTATATTTCTTGGCTTAAAGAGAAATGTGGTATTATAGTATAAATTCTATCAATGTTATTGAAGAACAATTATAAATGAAAAGAATAAAATGTGTAATTTAAAAAACAAGAAATGGATAAAAAAACATAAAAACAGAATGAGCAGGTGCTAAAGGATGTATTATAGGATAAATCAGCTTGTGATTCTTTTCCAGGTTTTTTTCACAGCAAGCTTGACATCCTTGTTCCTGAGGCTATAAATAAGAGGGTTCAACATGGGCACCAATAAAGTGTAAAACACTGAGAAAAATTTTGCCTGACCCACAGTTTCAGCAGATGATGGATTGACGTAAGCAAGCAGCCCAGATCCATAAAAGAGACTAACAGTTATGATGTGAGACCCACACGTGCTCAAAGCTTTGGACCAACCCTTACCTGATGACATATGAATGATACTGAAGAGGATCATAGCATATGAGATTAAGATAATTAGGCAACATAAAATGATAGATGTGCCCACCACAACATAACTCATAAGCTCATTGACATAAGTACTACTGCAGGAAAGCTGAAGGAGAGGGAAGATGTCACACATGTAGTGGTTGATGATGTTAGAATGACAAAAACTGAGCCTGACCATGCATCCTGTGTGAATCATGGCACTAACAAACCCCATCAAGAAAGAACCAAATATCAACAGACAACAGATTTTAGGGGACATAATGATCTTGTACATAAGTGGCTGACAGATGGCCACATAGCGATCATAGGCCATGGCTGTCAGCACATAACTCTCAGAGTTCACAAAAACGCAGTAGAAAAACAGCTGAGTCATGCATCCTCTGAAGGAGATGGTGTTCTTCTCTACAACAAAACTCATCAGCATTTTGGGATTAGAGACTAATGAATAACAGAAGTCAATGAAGGACAGATTGAAGATGAAAAAGTACATGGGGGTGTGAAGGTTTGAGTTTAAGCAAATAAGACTCATTAAGCTCAAGTTGCCCATCACAGTGGCTGTGTAGTTCATCAAGAACAGAACAAATAAGGGCAGCTGGAGCTCAGGTTGGTCTGTCAGTCCCATAAGAATAAATTCTGACACTGAAGATTTATTTACCATAGTCATTTGCATCATGTGTGGCACCTGTAAGAATAAGTGTAGAGACACACATTATACCATGAGCCATTTCTCACTGCAAGAACAGAGTTGAATTTATTCGTTTCTGAGCTTGAGTTTGTGAACAACAAGGCCTGAAGAATCCCTATTTCCTTTATCTCCTATGTTCTTTATCACCCCAGAAAGATACTTTCTTTAACTATTAAGTCACTTGATTCTCTTTAGTGTATACTAATAATTAAGGTTGAAAAGAACAATTCACATGTTTTCCCCAGTATATATATATATATATATATATATATATATATATATATATATATATATATAAATAATTTTTTGTTGTTTTGAAGTTAAAATCTCAAGATAAAAACTATTTGAAGCTCACCTTGATTCATCTGAAGTCTTTCCTGACATTGGAATTTATGGTGTCTTCCTCCACAACTTTCTCAGAAGGACAAAAATTTGCTAAAGTTTAAGCACAAGATTCCAATCAATGCAGACCATTGCCTGAGTTCTATAAGAGATTTTCTGGGCAAATAACATACTTTCTGTTTAAGAATTTTACAAAGATTGTTGTCATATACAAAAAAGAACATAGCTTTCATTCATGTGTCTCCAACATTTCATAGTCATTTCTGGAAAAAAAATCATTAGAAGCATGGAAAATTACTCTCTCCTTTATGAGTGTCTTCCTTTTGGATTACTCTCTTAAGAGTAGAAATTGTTGAGTTTATGCCATAGAACTAACATCAGTTCTTTAGAGACTCAACATTCTACTCTATTTATAATTTCCCAGCAGGAGTGTCTATTCCCTCGGGCAGAACAGTGAGTTTGTCATCTCTTCATTAAGCTCTGCAGAACTCTACAAGAGGAAATGCCCAGGGACATACTAATTTGTAGCTTTCCTATGATTTTAAAAATAAGTGACTGATCAATATTAATACTATATATATATATTTTATGTAGAGGATAAAAATGTATGAAGATGCACTCCAGATAGTACAAATTTTCATTAGAACACTGTTCTTCCCAGCAATAAATCTGTAGACTCTGCTGATCCTTGCTTTTGTCCATCTGCGTTTTCTTATGAATAACTATAAATATTCATAAAATTGACAGATCTGAATCAGTAGTAAAGTTCTAGGTTAACATACAGAAATATATATGGGTACAATTTATATAAACAAAATAATTATAAAATACATAAAATAAGAAATCTATTATGTTTTGAGACAATTTATCCAATGTATTAGATGTTTACTGGATATATGATAATATACTAGTATGTATTAGTCTGTTTACACTGTTCACAGTTTTTTATCTGAGTTTACTCAGATAAATAAAGCTATGCTTGCCTTGACTCACTTGGATAGATTAAATTCTACTTATGTTGTTGTTTTGTGTACTGAGGACAAAATATGTTCTAGCTTCTAGCATTCCATGCCATGCTCTCCTCCTCACCAATATGCACACATTAAGCATAGCCTAAGATATTTCTCTAGAAATTAACAAAAAAAATGCATTGCATAATAGTTGATAACATCAAGAGAAATATCTTAGGTCACAGTACTAAAATAATTCTTTTTTATATTACTTTTTCTTTATTTTTTTTAAATGGGAAAATTTAAAGAGAGTTTAGAGATGTAAACACCTGATAACAATTTTGGCTTAGCCAACTGATAGAAAACTTATGATTATCCAAATCCAACAGTTGGAATATACAGCTGTTTCAGCTGCTAGTGGATTTTTGCCTCCCCTACATCACCAATGTACGTTGTCTATAAATATATATTGGTGAAATACATAAAAAACAGGCTTTTGGTTTTGATCAAGTCTTATTTGTGATGAATTCTCTTTGTTGGCTTAATATTTGGGAAGTTTCTGGCATTTGAAAGCTGAGTTGAGCATCTCATTGTATGGCTATTTGGTTATATGCCAAGAGAAAACATTCAGATTTACTTCACTAGAGAGCTTACTTTATTTGCTTTGTTGTTTAACATGACTTGGCATTCATGTGCTTGGGTTTAATCTCATCTTTAATACCATATTTGAGTTATAACAGAAATCTGAACTCACATTGAACCATTTTTCAGGAATATGTTATGTCAGACAACTCACCTACAGTCATTACTCCAAATGACCAAGGTTTTAAAAGGAGTATTAGTCCTAGCCCTCCATGATATTCCGTGGTTCTATAGGAAATCTCATTATCACACAACCCATTTCTGAATTAGACCCAATTATGTTAGCACATCTTGGAGGTACATATAAGAATTAGTTGCCTTGTTCCTTAGGCTACCTGCCAACTTTTGGCGATTGGCTTTTTTTCAGACCATAATGGATAGCATGTAGTTCATTAGATACATTTTGAGAAATTATTTCTATTAATATTGAATGCTATTAACCCAAATCACTTACCTTCCATTGCTTCTTGCCTCATGCACCAAGAAGAGTCTCTAACCAAGTGAGTTTTAAAGTAGTTTGAGGAAAAACTTAATATAACCAAGAAGTCATCAAAATAATTGATTACATAATTCTATTTGCTTCACTATTACATTTTTAATATATTGTATTCTAACCTTAATTATTTTATCTTCCCTAACTTATCACTTATGTAGGGATATGAATTATAAACTTGTTTAGGATGAGTTTCAGTTTTACAGTTATAATAGCACTATATGCCCTATATGCCTAGTTTAAAACTGACAAATATTATCACTGTGTTTTGCAAAAATTTTAAAAGGCTACTGTATTTTAATCTGTTTCTACATTCAAGTATTATTATGTAGTGGAAAGAGAGTCAACTAGTAGATGATCTGGATAGTATGGATGAAGCAGAGATCTCTGAAGAAGCTACATACACATTAAGGTTCCTAAAAACTGATAAATCTGACTTAAATATCACAACATAATTGTAGAGAAATACAATGTTATCGGGCACAGGTCAAAGGCATATTGGCTATTTTAGTCCTTTTAAAGTGATTTCTAGTGCTTTTTCCATCTAGCATATGCATCTTCTGACTATTGGTTAAACTTGTCACTGTTAGTTGCTATGATTCCCAAGATGCTAGTATACACTAAAGTGTATACACTAAAATTAAGGTAAAGAAACCTACAAGAAAATATGATAAACTTATGAGTTTCCCACCTCTTGGTATTTACTATTCCCACTAATGTAATTAGAAAATTCATAGATATCATATAGGTTATATCATATGCCACAGCTTCCATGAAGGAATATGTTACTCAGGCTAATTTGAATCTGTATGTCAGAGATGGTCACTCACACTTACTTCAAAACTGAATATTCTCTATTTTTCTTTAAAGCACCATCATTATTTTACATTAGTATTTATTCATGTGGAGGTTTGAATGAAGATGGTCTTTTTTATTGGATGTTATATTTATTTACATTTCAAATGTTATCCCCTTTCCAGATTTCCCCTCTGCAAACCCCCTATCCTATCCCCCCTTACCTTGCTTCTGTGAGGATGCTCACCCTCACCCTCATCCCCACTCACCTGCTCACTCAGGTCTCACCACCCTACAATTCCTCTACACTGGGACATTAAGCCTTCATGAAAATTGGCTCCATACATCAATAGGGACTGGCATTAATTGGAGGGTGGCCTTGGAGTAGGCATGGTTTTGTTGGAGGAGATCCATGACTGGGGGTGGGCTTTTGCTGGGAGCCTTTGAGCCTGGTGTGTGCTGAAAAGGGGAACAGGGTAGGACTCTGGTGAAGTTTATTTAAGGCTGATGGTCTCTGGATATTCTAGCTCTCTAACTAACCTGAAATGCTGATGATAACATCTAAAAAGTCCTAAAAACTTTCTTACTCTTTCTAAGGGTAAAAAACTGCTGATTTAGAGGATTAGCACCTGTAACCTAACAGCAGGGGATTAAGTAATGTGGCCTTTGTTCTATCTCAAGAGGAACTCTAACTTATAGCCTGTTAGCAAAAGTCAAAAGAAGAAAAAGGGACATTATGAAAAGTGATTATAGTGTTTATTACTAAGTTGTAAAAACTTTCCTGTGAAAGCACTCTCAGAGAAAAGGAATGAGTGAAAAGGGGGATAAGGAAAAATTCTTCACCATCTTCTCTTGGTCCTCAGTACTTATACATCTTTTAGAGTACATGATCAGATGGTAAAAATTAATCACAAGTTCATACATAAAATTCAAATCATAAATTTAAATAGAAGTTTCTAACAAAGAATGTTTACATTCATATATTAATCACAAGTTCATACATAAAATTCAAATCATAAATTTAAATAGAAGTTTCTAACAAAGAATGTTTACATTCATATTCATAGGAGCATTTATCTGGCTAAACATTCATCACCTGTCACAGCTCCACAGGTTCATTGAGAGTTTAAAAACATGACTAAGTTATTAGTGAAGTTTTATATAGATAAAGCCAGTCAACATTTTATCTTCTGTCCTAACACCTACAATAAATCATTAGCTCCCCCTTTAAGACCTTTGGTTAATGGTTTTACAATCTCTTGAAATGTGCTATGAGTAATACAAAGTCCGGTTCCTATTTAAGAGGCAATTAACTGGTGACATAGTGGGAGCCTGGCAGAGTTCTCATTGCTGTTTGACTATCAGAAAAGGACTTAATAGCAGTCCCACTATAAGACAGCTTAATAAATACTGATATAATTTTAGGAATTCTTATAGGATAACCATTAAGAATTAAGAAATCATCTATTTGTTTATATAGTATCACTATAAGACAGCATATCTTCATAATTCTGCAGAGTTCTGCTCAAAAGGGGTGGGAGTAAATACCTAATGATTGTTATATATGTAATAATAACAGGAAAAGCATATTAATGGCAGGAGTCTTTCTAAAATTAGTCTCTCCTAGACCTCACCTACCGAAGTTCATTCGTAGATTTTAATCTGAGGTGGTCATCTCAGGAAAACCACCTGCTAGTTATTAGCTTGTCCTACGATGGCTCCTGTCAGGCTTTGATGTCTCAGAAGCTCAAGTCAGTGCTCTTTTTCCTGTCTGGTAAATCAAATGCAGAACTTCCAGCTCCTTTGTCAGCATGACTGTCTGTCTGCATGTTGCCATGTTTCTTGCCATGGTAATCCACAATGGACTAAACCTCTAAACTGTAAGCCATCTCCAATTAAACATTTTCCTTTATAAGAGTTGTTTTGGTCATGATGTTTCTTCATAGAAACAGAAACCCTTAGATAGTGCCCATGCTATTTATAGTACAATGTCTAGAGAAATGTTATTGACCACAATTGATGTGTAGGAGGTGATGATATGCAATGTGCATGGCCAAGAGATGTTGTTCATTCTTTGTTACATAGGACAGCAGAACAACATATATTTACTTCCTCTGAATATCCATTATAATGGGAACAAGAAATCCTGACTTATGCGTATAAAGAAAGGTATGGAATAGGGAAGAGGAACTACACTGTTCTATTTGTCTACGATAGTCTTATATGCTACATTATATGGAACATCTAATTTATTTAAAACAAGAATATGATACATTAGTTCTTTGGTCTTCCTTCATATTACTATTATTATCACTGTTTGAATGCTGAGATTAAACCCAGAGTCTCCTGTATGCAAAATAAGGTTTCTACCACTGAGCTGTATTCCAGACCCTTTTCCATGAGCCCAATTTTATAGCTTTCCATAGCAATATAATTATGTAAATATAAATTTACAAGGCCAGAAAAATTTTAACCTTGGTATACAATTTCATTGTTAAGAAGTAGAAAAATCTAGATTTAAACTCAGATGTCTAGAGTGGCTATTCCTTTTCCATCAAACTCTTTGTTCCAAAATCTCATTTGAAGAGTGTTTATCTATGAACTTGTAGTTACTGATGCAATTGTATGGGTTTGTAGAAAATTACTAGAAATGGCAAGTGAGTATGACCTTGGATTTTTCTCTTGCAGAGTTGTGCAGGGCATAATGAGTAGAATTCTGAAGGGAACAGCCAATGTTCTGCTCACGGAATTAGGTATTCCTAATGGGGAATTACAAACCAATCATAACCTTGCATTAAAAAGATAGAATGTTTACATTCGTAATACATAATGTAAACAGAGCTTCTTTTACTTTTTTCTGTTAAGGGACTTACTCAACCTAGGATGGGTCCTCAAGGAGAGAACTACCTATAATATATATTCCCAGAATGCTAAGTTATGAATCTTATTTGAGTGAAATGATAAATCAGATGCACAAATGAGATTATTATTTTCCTTTGTGCAAATAAAGAGAACATTTTAAAGAAATTCTCAATCTGAAATTATGTCATATACCAGACATAGATACTATAGGAGGCCAGAGTCAGAATTGTACTGATAGCTAATACCCCTTCATCATCAGAAACTTAAAATCCTTAGGACACTGGAGTGAAAGGAACTGTAGGATTCATCAGCAGTTACATATTTAGGGGAACAGGTGAGCATCTCATCAATTGTCTTTCCCTTCATACTATCTCTTCAACAAAACCGCAAAGCTATGAGTCATTATTTTGAGAGACAGAGCCTGCTTATTTCTCTTTCTATTCCTAATTCCTAATGAAGATTAAAGAAAAGGGAGGAAATATTGTTTAAATACTTCAGAAATTCTGCCAGTATTTTCTCACTATTGATGCTAGTCATTGATAAGAAATAAGTAGAGATTTCTCAGCAATAGGAAATATGTTCTTTGAATATTTTGTGGAGTGGCTTTAGACAAGAATAAACTTGTAACAAACATCTGTAACTGTCCCTTTTGGTTGTGAGTCTAGCCTTTAATGCCTGATCCATCTCTCCAACACCTAACTGTCCTTTCGAATCAGTGACAGAGCCCTTGTTAATGTGACCCTTCACCACTGTTTCTACAGATCTACTGAGGATACAAATGGCTATGGGAAATGACTCTTCTGTGACTGAGTTCATTCTCACTGGACTGACAGACCAACCTGAACTCCAGATGCCCCTGTTTTTCCTGTTCCTGGTGAACTGTTTAATCACTATGGTGGGAAACTTGAGTTTAATGAGTCTTATTTGTTGCAATTCAAACCTTCAGACACCTATGTACTTTTTTCTCTTCAATCTGTCTTTTATTGATTTGTGTTATTCATTTGTCTTTACTCCCCAAACACTAATGAGCTTTGTCTTAGAGAAGAACATAATTTCTTTTACAGGATGCATGACACAGCTGTTTTTCATGTGTTTTTTTGCCAATTCAGAGTGCTATTTGTTGACAGCCATGGCCTATGATCGCTATGTTGCCATCTGTCAACCCCTGCTGTACATGGTCATCATGTCTCCTATGACATGTTCCCTGATGATGTTTGGTTCATACTTGATGGGAGTTGTTGGTGCAATTGTCCATACAGGGTGTATGATCAGGCTCAACTTTTGTGGTTCAAACATCATCAACCATTACATGTGTGATATCTTCCCCCTTCTCCAGCTCTCCTGCAGCAGCACATATGCCAATGAACTTGTGAGTTCTGTTTTTGTAAGCACAGTGGTTCTTGCATCTAGCTTTCTCATCTTAACCTCCTATATTTTGATTCTTTTTAATATCACTCAGTTGTCATCAGGTAAGGGTTTGTCCAAAGCCATGAGCACCTGTAGTTCTCACATAATGACTGTTGTCCTATTTTATGGATTTGGTATGCTTACACATGTCAAAACATCATCCGATGAATCTGTGAATCAGGGGAAGTTTTTCTGTCTATTTTGTACATTTTTGATGCCTTTGCTGAATCCCTTTATTTACAGTCTTAGGAATAAGGATGTCAAGCTTGCTTTAAAGAGAACACTGAGGAGACTCACAATGAGTGAACCACTGGGGCTGCCATAGTCCATGTCTCCAAATTGGTTCTTTCTCTCCACTTTAATTTCTTATCACCTTTTTTGTTATTCTCTTTTCTTTCATTCTCCTTTTGCTTTATAAACTTGCAAGGTTTCCACGTTATCATTTCTTCACTTTCCTGAACAATAATTCTTGATTTTCTTATGTGAGGATAAGAAAATATTTACGATCTAGGAATGCATCCTAAATGAGGTTGTAGCTTCATCTTTATACATAGGATGGCATATTTTTGCATATCAAGACAATTCTACTATTTATCTATGTATTTCTACAACAAAGGAAAGCCATGGAGTTGAATGTTTTCTAAAAAGTTTATTTGTGTTGTTGCTTCCAGAGAGGATTTTGTAAAGTTTTTCCTGTTTCAAGTCTTTAAAAACATGCAAGAGTTGTAATAAAAGAGAGACTTATGAAAAATTGCAGTTGAATGAGGCCAATTTTACATTCAGACTTCTCAAATATCACTAACACTGACAGTATTTTTTAAAAGATGTTTTGTTAAAAATATAGTTGAATTTGCAACTGCATTTGAAATATTGATAAGGACCGATTTCCTTTAGAAAAAAAAACACAATAACAATATATACTATCTAAAGTCACTATTCCCTTTGTTATAATGAGATTGGTGTTTGCAAAATGTCTACTTCTTTGTGAAGAAGAATCCATAGCTGTCATTACAGTTCAGTAACTGAGTTTTTATATATACTCTTATGTTTGATTCTTAACACATATACACATATGCAACACATATATTTATATATTTAACAAATACTCATATATGTGTGCTCATGACATCAATATTGAGCAACTAAAATTTTTATTTAAATTTTCAAATCTAAGTTTTACTTTTACTTATTCCTGTGAGCCCTCTTCTACCCAATTCATGCCAAACCAAACAAACTCCAAAATACTTGAATGTCTATGTAATGTGTACCATTATTCAATATAGTGCTAATAAAATTCTTTTTCTGTTCCTTGCATTGAACTTATTTTAGCTTATGTAGTTCATAATAGAGATCTGAGTTTTTAACCAATTGTGCATCTAATAAATAAACAGAAGAAAAGAAAGAGAATCATGAAGTGATGGATACAGCTAAAGAGTTGTTTAGGATAAATCTGAAACACAAGAGAAACTGGTAACCACCTAGGCAGCCTGATCCCTCTTTCTTTGCAGGAATCATGTATGTTGTGCTGACCTAACAATTCTAAGGTCTGATACAAGGAACTCTTTGTGACCTGAAAGCAGAAACTGGCCAAGATTCACATCATAAAGAAGCTCTAAGTCCAGATGTGGTTCTGATGTCCATTAAATAAAGATATTGAGTTGAACATATTAAAAAATTTGCTATTATTGATGTGGGGATAAATTTTAGTGAATTATACTTGAATATACTTATTATTATTCAAACTTTGTTATGTTACTGTCAACCAAATATACAGGGAATAGGTTATTAGTGAAATTTGTCCATAAATATTTTTGTTATTTGTCCCTTTTTACTACAATGCATGCCATTTCAATGCACATTTGTATACAAGATTGTATTAAGGATTTAGTAACTTGTTTTGAGAAAATAATGTATATGTTTATAGACTACTTATATATGCATTTATAATGTTTCCTAATATGTTACAGATAGATAGATAGATAGATAGATAGATAGATAGATAGATAGATAGATAGATAGATAGTGTGGTTTGAAATTTCAAGATATTTTCTGAGCAGTTTTTGTAACTTTACTTTCATAATACTATATGAGAATTGTAGTTGTTTTACATATGTATATGTAATAAATATTGTCAGCTTTGTTACTGAGATAATGTGTCAAATCAATATTAGAAGCTATCTTACTGTGTGAAAAAATAACTTTACACATTTACTATATAGCCCATTCAGAAGAATGCTATAAACTTTCCTTTTTAATTATATGAAAGCCTTTTTAAAATCCTAATAAAAATAACTATTAAAAAGGAACCCTGTAATGAAATGACTTAGAATATAATAAAATACAATATTAATACATGAAATCCAGTTGCTTTTTATATGAGTAACAAATATTATAAATTAAAAATATTATATCATTGATGTTAATCAAAAAATTAGATATACAACAACCTATCAGTTGTGAGTAGTCTACTGAAGTATAGATAGAACATATTATCATGTGAATGTAAAATGTCCTCTAAAGTCTTATATGCTTGAATGACTTCTCTAAGCTGGTTGTACTGTTTTTGATGACTATGACCTCACTAGAAAAAGTAGATTACCATGGGAAGGCCTTGAAGGTTATATCTACTTGGAGTTCTGGCTTAAGTTCTCTATATTCTTGTCAAAGATATGTAGGATGTGGTTTCTGCATTTTCCTGCTGCTATAGTCAAATGGCACTTCTTCCATGCTGTGTTTTCCTTGCAAAGAGAGCAAAATCTCACAAAATTCTGAGAAGAATTAAATCTTTCTGCCCTTAAATCATCTTTCTAATATATTTTACCATACTACATATGATGAAAAAAAGTAACTTACAACTTCTATATTTATAAACTATTTATGAACTGATCCTACAATCCAAAACTCACATCCTTTTTAGGCAAATTCCTTTTAATGTCTATGTATTTGTTAAGTATACAGTAAATATACTTATAATATGCAGTTATAATTATATGTAAACAAGAATCACTGAATTCTACATCTATACTGTTAAAAAAGTAAAGCCCTAGATATAAACTCATATTACTTGAATGCTATTTCCCCTCTTTCAAATTATCTGTAGAGTTTATCATCAATGTAGCAGTCTATCTATCTATCAATCATCTATCTATCATCTATCTATCTATCTATCTATCTATCTATCTATCATCTATCCTATCTTTTCTCTATCATGTATATATCTATCATCTACCTATCTTGTAGAGTTTGAAGCCTGTGATCTGATGTTTATTACTTCAATCAATGATGCACAGAAAAGCTACAAATAGTAAGTGAATAGTTCTCTGAATAATCCATTGTAGAATTATGAGAAGGACAAAGGGAACCACTTATACTCTGCCCTGGGAACTAGATAGTCCCTGATGTGAAATTATAAGCTGAATAGGACTTTGAATCTCAAAAGATATGACATTAGTGACTGACTAGTTTTGTGTGTCAACTTGACACAGGCTGGAGTTATCACAAAGAAAGGAGCTTCAGTTGGGGAAATGCCTCCATAAGATCTAGCTGTAAGGCATTTTCTCAATTAGTGATCAAGGGAGGAGGTCCCCTTCTGGGTGGTGCAATCTTTGGGCTGGTAGTCTTGGTTCTATAAGAGAGCAGGCTGAATAAGCCAGGGGAAGCAAGCCAGTAAAGAACAACCCTCCATGGCCTCTGCATCAGCTTCTGCTTCCTGACCTGTTTGAGTTCCAGTCCTGACTTCCTTTGGTGATGATTAGCAATGTGGAAGTGTAAGCTGAATAAACCCTTTCCTTCAAATTGCTTCTTGGTCATGATGTTTGAGCAGGAATAGAAAGCCTGACTAAGACAGTTAGCTTTGTAGCGTTTGATGTAAACATAAACTCAGTAAGTTTTACCCTCAAGGGCCACATCCCATAGGAAGAGTATTATAAACAAGTGAATTTTTTTCTATACTTATTCTGCAAAACCTTGACCTTCATATTTTCATTTGAATGAGGTAGTGTTTTGAAGACTCATATAATATTGCCTTTTAAAATGTTGAGTATGTAGAAAGAACATTCTACAGAAATTCCATTTCTTGTAATGAACCTCTCCTAGAAAGTCAGAGATTATCTGTGCAGGTTGCAACTACCCAGTTTGTTTTATGAACAGTGAGAAGGAAGGTACCCAGTGCTCCTAAAGCAAAAAAGTTTCTGGATGACTACAGGTGAGCATTGCAGTTTTGTCTTGACAGTTTCACTGGAAATTCAGAGCTTCATAAATCTTGGACTTTGGAAGACAATAATTCAGTCCTAATTATTAGTAAAGAACAAAAGGAAGAAAAGTTATATTCTGAGTCACTGAAGGTCATTTGCCATCTTTCTTTTTGGACACATATCATGAGTAGAAAAAAAGAAATAGGAATTACATAGGAATCAACATGAGAGTATTCAGAGAACCATTCACTTACCACTTTTAGCTTTTCTGAGCATCATTGATTGAAGTAATAAATGCTCTTTTGAGCCACGTATTTTTTAAAAACTCAAGCTTAGAAATCAATAAATCAAACTTTTCACTTAGAGTGAAGGATGCATTATGGGTTGGAGGTGATTTCTATACTTATTCTTACAGATGCCACACATGATGCAAATGATAATGGAAAATGATTCTTCTGTGTCTGAGTTCATTCTTATGGGACTGACAGACCAGCCTGAGCTCCAGCTCCCACTATTTTTCCTGTTCTTGGTGAACTACACAGCCACTGTGATGGGAAACTTAAGCCTAATGAGTCTCATTCTCTTGAATTCAAACCTTTACACCCCCATGTACTTCAATTTGTCCTTCATTGACTTTTGTTATCTCCCCCAAAATGCTAATGTGTAGAGAGCAGCGGTGAGCGGTGACAGCATTCGCCATTACGAGATGGCGCTGGCATCCGGCACTCTCCCAAATAATAATTGGAATGCGCTTTGTGCTAGTGGGAAAAGCCCGCCAAGTCACAGCCCATCCCGGGGCGTCATGGGGTAATGGGCAAGCAGCCAATCTAAAGTGAATACGCCGCTTTAGGGTCTATAAAAGCCTTTCTGGGGCTCGGGGTCTTCCTCCTCAGGATGCAATAAACGCTTGCTGCAGAAGGATCCTTTGTGTCCCGTGTGCATTCTTACCGGTGAGATGAAGCGTAGGACACTAATGAGTTTTTTTGGTTTTTTTTGTTTTGTTTTGTTTTGTTTTGTTTGTTTTAGAAAAGAACACCATCTCCTTTAGAGGATGCATAACTCAATTGTTTTTCTTATGCTTTTTTGTGAACTCTGAGAGTTTCTTTCTGCTTTTTTGTTAATTCTGAATGTTATGTGCTAACAGCCCTGGCCTATGATCGTTATGTGGCCGTCTGTCAGCCACTTATGTACAAGGTTGTTATGTCACCTGGGAAATGTTTTATACTGATGTTTGGTTCTTACTTGATGGGGTTTGCTGTGGCCATGGCCCACATAGGATGAATGAACAGGCTCAGCTTTTGTCATTCTAACATCATCAACCACTACATGTGTGACATCTTCCCTCTCATCCATATCTCCTGCAGTAGCATCTACGTGAATGAACTTGTGAGCTGTGTTGTGGTTGGTATGGTTATCATTTCATCTAGTGTAATTATCTTAATCTCTCATGGTATGATTCTTTTCAATATCATTCTTATTTCATCAGGTAAGGGTTGGTCCAAGGCCATGGGAACCTGTGGGTCCCACATCATAACTGTTAGTCTCTTTTCTGCATCTGGGATGCTTGCTTATGTCAATCCATCATCTGTTGAGACTGTGAGCCAGGAAAATTTTCTCAGTCTTTTATATATTTTTGGTTCCCATGTTGAATCCTCTTATTTACAGCCTCAGGAACAAGGATGTCAAACTTGCTGTGAAGAGAACCATGAAGAGACTCACGAAATGATCTATCTTGTAATTTTTCTCTTAGATCTGTTTCTATATGTCTGCTGCTTCCCTCTCATTTTTGTTTGTGTTTTTGATAACCATCTTTTATGATTTTCTTTCTTCTCATGTTTGTACTGTATACCTAAGTTTTCTACAGTATCATTTTCCTTCTACTAAGCAATGTTACTTGTATAAGGCCATTCTTTGTTTAGTTGTAGCCATGGATTCATTTGCATTTGTATTTCATTTGTTCATGTCTATTTCCTGTATTAGATTAAGACCCTGCTCTGTTAGCTTATTTTAGTTAAGGACAATATTACCTACTACTTTTCCTTTGTAGACCTTTTTTATCACAGAAAATCCATGGACTAGTATTTCTTATCTCAAACTGATTGCTTTCTTGGTGTTTTATTGCCTTTTTATATGTCCATTTCCTTATTGGATGGCTTTGTTTTCTACATATTCAATAACATAGATAAAAGGTGACACAATTGTCAAAGTTTCAACAATTTTCAGGTCATTTTGCTACTAGTTTCTTTTCAAATATTTGTGTAGCCTTGTTTGTTTTCCACATTTTTTTATTTGTATATATCTAAAAATCATACAGGAATGATTACATGTAGTAAAAATTTGGAACCTGTGAGTAAATAAAAAACATTTTTTATGAAATTGATCTTGCCAATAGTAATGATGATTAGTGCCTGTTGAGTTATTATATACTAGACATCGCTCTAAGGACTGTTTTAAAAAGTAACTCTGCAATACAGATACTATTGTCATTGCTTTTATTTTGAAATGAGAAAACTAAGACAAAGAGAAGTTCGTGTACCTGTTAAGGGTATATACAAGCTGCTTAGTGGCAGGTCTGTAATCTGATTTGGACTATAGTAGACAAATTTTGCTAAGAAACCCATCTATCTCACTACCATATACATTACCTGGAGGAGATGAGACTTATACTAGAAATCCACTAAGAAGTTGCTAGAATTTTGTATTAAAGGCTTTCAGCTTTGAGTTTGTAATGTATTTAAACTTGGGTATATTTTTTGTTATTTGAGCATTTATTAAATCTACTTCTCTGCCCAAGTTTTTTAGACCCCACAGTTATGACAAGAAAGCAGCATTCTGGTATTTCACAGGAGTAAAATTGAAAGTGTCGTTTTTCCTTCTGGATATGTGGACTATGTAATTTTTAAAAATCATTGTGTTCATTTTTGATAAGAAAACATTTCATAATAATGTCTTTTCCATTTTCCCTGACACACTGTTGTTCTTATTTTAAAAATGTTTATATCTGACTAATTCAACTACTGGTAGGCTTATTAATTAATTAATGAGGGTTTATTAATGCAGTATATTAATGGTAATGTTTATGAGTTTGATTCAGAAGATCAGAAATAATCTCTTTCTGTCTCTGTTTCTTACTCCCTCTTTATATATTGTTATCACTTTCTCTATCTTAGCTCTATATGTCATACTGAACAAAATTGTTATGAAGTTATAGAATTTCAAAATAGACTTCATTATATAAGAATGTACTTGAAATGTGATGCAAATAATAATATAGAAGTTAATGTTGTATTCAAAGAAGAAAAGTATATTGAAAAGTAACTGTGAATTTCTAGAGAATTATTTCAAAATAATTCAAAAACTAAGGTATCTATGAGAATATGAACCCAGCTAAGATGCTATAGTAGAGAACTTTTCTGTCAGACTTTGATGGACAAATGAAAAAATATATATATTATTAACGATCTTGCATAATAATGTGGTACACTCATAGTGAGCTACATAGTAACTTAGTGATTGTTTTTCTGACATGATGAGGTATAAGAGTTTGGTAAGGTTGTCATGGTGAGTTATGTTACTATTACCAAATTAAAATATACACTTTAAAAAGCCTGTTAGATGCTTTCTCTCTATTTGGGAAAATAATTTTCTATAATATAAACATATATATAACAATTTATATGGTACAACACTATCATTATAAATAAACAATTTTATTTATTAATAACATCTAGTATCCACAAAGGAGAGAAAATACATGACGTTTGCCTTACTTAGACTTGTTTAATTTACTTAGTGAAACCACCATGAGTTGTATTCAGTTTACTATAAATGAAAGAACTTCAAACTTCTTTATAGCTGATAAAAATTCACTGTGTGAATAAATTTTATCTTTACTCATTCTTTGTCACCTAATTTGCTTCCATTATTTATTTAAAATAGTGTATTAGTAGGATATTGATTCAAAGTTGGATACATCTGAAAAAGTGGTAGAGCTGTATCATATGGTAGGTATATATCTTTTACTTTGAGAAACCTCTATACTGATTTTTTATTAGAAATTTTATTTATTTATATTTCAAATGTTATCCCCTTTCCTAGTTTCCCATAAGCAGCCCCCTATTCTATCCTCTCCTTACCCTATTTCTATGAGGATACTCCCTAACCCACCCACCCACTCCTGCCTCACCCCCTTGCATTCCTCTACACTGAGGTATGAAGGCTTCATAGGAACAAGGGCTTCCCTTCCCATTGCTCTCAGTTAAGCCCACTTCAGCTCCTTCAGCCATTCCCTTAACTCTAGAAAAGCTGGAAAGCATTCATATTCCAAAGTGTTAGACAAAAAAGACAAACTTTCAAAATATGACACAACATATGTTGCTATCTCTTTAAATCACTCAGGATAACTGAGAAACAGCTATGAGAGAAGAATGAGTTTCTCACCAACCTTTGACCCATAGTGAGGGAAATAATAGCTTATGATGAGTTTGTGTAATACAAGTAGAATTATCATGTCCTTCTTTTCAGCACTGCATGTTTGGAATTGTATGTAGAAAATATGATCTAACTCCACTGTTTTCTTGTAAGACATTACCAAATACTAAAAAAGTCAAGTACAAAACTGCACAGACATAGACAAGGAACGTTTTTTTTTTTTTTTTTTCTTTTCTTAAAAGCTCTGGACAACCCAGTACTAGGGAGATACAAACTTTCTTTCCTTATGATATGACTTGAACATATGGTGTTTTCTGCAATAGAATACACTCATCAAATTTATGGATAATAAAGAACAGTGCCAATAACAAGTAACATTGGGGGTTCTATGAGATTCTACAGGCAAACAATTCCAAGAGAAAGGTAGCTCATTCTCTGTTCTGGATATATGTTTGAGAGCCTGTGGTATCCAATTAAACTGTTTTTTTTTTTCCTTAGATATTTTCTTTATTTACATTTTAAAGTATACTTAGGAATCTTGTATACAAGAAGGTTTACACATGACTTTCTCAAAGGTTAGTATTAAGTAAAAATTCTGAAACTCACTCCTATATTCTGCCATTCCATCTACTGTCACAGCCAACCCTTCCTGCTTCCTTATTCCCTATTCTTCCTTCACATAACCCATGGTTCAGTTTCACACATATTTTATTACTGACACTTTGGACACTCTCCAAATAGGAAAGCATGAACACCTGTCACACATACTCTGGATTTTCCATACTTTTCATCATTAGTTGAAATCTTGTGTGCTTCTTTATAATGTCTTCTATCATTGATATCACACATACTTCTGAATCAAAGTCCATAATGGAAAAGGGATATTGGCTGTTTTCTTGAGAGTGACTCATGAAGCATTTAAAGAAATTACACTTGACATATGTGTGGGACGCTCTACAAATATGTGTAGACGAATGAATAAATGAGTGTCACTTCCTAGCCTTCTATGAAAACATACTGGATATAAGAGAATATTTCTCCATAGTCAAATATTTGTAGAGTGCCAATGCTTTTATTTATAGACATGAATGTGGACAAGGACCACATTCATAAGGCATGTAGAGTCAAAGCTAATTCAAAGGAATTCCATTAAACTGGGTTTCAGGTCAGAGTTCCTAAGCTCGAAGGAAGGAAGGAAGGAAGGAAGGAAGGAAGGAAGGAAGGAAGGAAGGAAAAAGAGAGAGAGAGAGAGAAAGAAAGAAATAAAGAAAGAGAGAGAGAGAGAAAGAAAGAAAGAAAGAAAGAAAGAAAGAAAGAAAGAAAGAAAGAAAGAAAGAAAGAAAGAAAGAAAGAAAGAAAGGGGAAGGGAAAGGGAAGGGGAAAGAAAACTATATCGTTCACCCTTGAATGTTACCCTCGGTTTCTGAAAATGCTGAGAATTTGGAACGTAAACTTCTTCCATGGGTATTTTCTTCCCCATTCTAAGGAGGGACGAATTATCCACACTTTGGTCTTCCTTCTTCTTGAGTTTCATGTGTTTTGCAAATTGTATCTTGGATATTTTAAGTTTCTGGGCTAATATTAACTTATCAGTGAGTACATATCATGTGAGAATGTCTCCTTTATATTTTTTGTTTACCAGGAGCTCTCATAACATTATTCTTAATTCAGATATCTTCCTTTGATTCTCCTGTTTCTTCCCCTTTCATCTTGCTCTCCCATCCTTTCCTTCTCACTGCATTTCTCCCAGCTTCTGTTCCTAAGCACTGCCATTGTAATTCCCTCTGAAGCTCATGCTAGATCCCTCTCTCTAGTGTTAGTCATTTTTTATAACTTACTTACCATATTAACCTTTGTAAGTACTAAAGGTTTTTTTCCAATTTTTTATCAGGTATTTTCTTCATTTACATTTCAAATGCTATCCCGAAAATCCCCTATACCCTCCCCACCCCCACCCCACCCCCACCCCACCCCCGCCCTGCTCTCCTACCCAAAAAAGAAATTCAACAGCTACTAAAATGAATCTCAATTATTCCTGACTCTAAACCTACTATGGGACCAAAAATTTCTTAGGGCAAATTTAAAATGTTCCTCACAGGACCATTATTCTTTGGGGTCCCAGAGTAAACAGGACTTGGTGATTCATTAAAATATATTCTTTAAAAATGTTAAGAGTTTTTTTGCAGGTTAGTTTTGCTTTGCTTATCTTTGTTATTCATCTCTTACCTCCAGTACCAAGCAAGATGCCTACTGGCAGGGTGAATGATAGTAGAATTGATGTTTCTGAGTACAAGCTAAATATCTCCCTTTTCAAAGGCATTAACAGGTGGCAGAAATAAGACCTTCCAGTCAGAATGTCAAGTGAAACCAAAAATACTCTGGCAATAGCCTGTGATGTTTCAGGTGGTTAAAACTATGGAAACATTTTTGCCCAAGAAGTTAACAAGATATAACCTATTTCTGGCACTGGAGGTTTTTGTTAATAACATGAAATACCTACTTAAGGCATTTTCTTCACCATTATATGGTAATTTCTTTTAAAAATCCTTTTGTAGTATTTAGAAAGTTCTACAGTAGGTTTCCACATAGCTTCTCAAAATGGCTTCAATATTAGTTTCTTCTTTGCTTGAAGTTATCCACCACCATCTCAGGGAGAATTTTAAAAAGATCGAGGATTAGACACTTGTAAGGCCTTGGACTTCCCTCTCCATACTATATTTACAGGGAAAATACCAACTCGTGGGTTTTAAAAAATTATCAAAAGTCTATAAAAATTGATAAAAAATTTTATTCTTTTAGGTACACTGTTCCCTTTACCCACTCTGTAATAATGTCCCAATTCATTGGTTCTATAAATGTAACACTAAAACATCACAAATACAATTCTCATGTCAGAGACAGTAGTAACAATTTCAATTTTATTTATGATAAATATCAGTTTGCTAATCTGTTGTCATAATTATGGGATCTGAGAAACTTTGACAGAGATATAACTAACAAATGCTCAAATAACAATAAAATATATTTTGATTTAAACAAATCACACAACTCCATTACAAACTTGGAACTCAAATACTTGAACACAAAGTACTAGCAATTTCTTAATGATTTCTTAATGTAAGTCCAACCTCCTCCAAATAATATATATTGTAGTTAGGTGCATGGGCTGTGGATCAAAATGCATTCATTATCTAATTGATCAAATCTCATATCTGTTTCTTAGCACCTACATATGGCATTTAACACATATAAACCCCTCTGTGCCTCAGTTTCCTTATTGAAAAATAAAGCAGTAACAATAGCATCATAGGTTTAAGGGAATTTTTTAAGTCCTTAAAACTGATGTCTAGCACACAGTATCTCAATAGGTAGCAAAATTCCTACAGAATTTTGGTTTTCATGAGTCTTGGGTCACTTAAAGATTCACAGGTCTGACCAAAAATTAATTTATTTTTAACAAAAAGGCATTTATTCAGATACTGGTCAGCTTCCCAATGTGGACACTGAGTCCTAAGGGTACTACATTACGGTTCGGTGTATTATCTCTCCAAATATTTTTTAAATTTTGTATGTCTGTGTAAGGTACATACACATGTGTATATAAGATGTTAGTTTCAAATGTAAGACAAGCACCTGTACGGGTATATAAACGAATTCACGTTGGTTCAGAAATCGTTTGTGTTCAGAAAAAGGTGCCATAATTGTCTTGGGCAAGTAAGTTTTGTTTACAGAAGCATAAGCAGTTGTTCATATTTTGACTATTATCTGATTAAACATTAGTTTCCTTAAATTATATAATACAAGACTAGCTCTGCACATTCTTTAACATTCTATCTATCATTGCACCAGTGGTTCTTTCAGTATAGAGAAAGTTTTGTTCAATAGATCTTGTAATCCGAATAATTTAAAATTAAAACAGAATGTTAACTATCACATTCTCTATCAATTGTATCCTGAAATCAAATTCTTGACTCTGCAGTTGGTACCTGTTAATATTGGGATTTAATAATCATGATTTTAGTGGCACCCATATGGGAATTTATATATCTGGTTAAGGCATTAATGATTCAATGGTCAACAATAATCATCTTGAACAGAAGTGCTAGGGGTCCTATAATAGCAGATGGCACAGATATTAACTAGGAGGAATCTGAAAATAAGAATGGGAAGCAATTCCTTGCCTCATTTTGAGTCATTCCCATGTCTATAGTGGTTTTCTTCTTGTTGTTGTTTGCTTTGTTTGTTGGGTTTCTTTTTTATTCTCTCTCTTTATTAGATATTTTCTTCATTTACATTTCAAATGTTATCCAGAAATTTCCCCTTACCCTCCTGCATCCCCGCCCTGCTCCTCTACCCACCCCCTTCCACATAATGGCCCTGGCATTCCCCTGTACTGGGGCATATAAAGTCTGTATGACCAAGGGGCCTCTCCTCCCAATGATGGCCAACTAAGCCATCTTCTTCCATATATGCAGCTAGAGACATGAGCTCAGGGGGAACTAGTTAGTTCATGTTATTCTTCCACCTAGAGGGTTGAAGACCCCTTCTGCTCCTTGGGTACTTTCTCTAGCTCCTTCCTTGGGAGTCCTGTGTTCCAACTAATAGCTGACTGTGAGCAACCACTTCCGTGTTTGCCAGGCACTGGTATAGCCTCCCACGAGACAGGTATATCAGGGCCCTTTCAGCATTATCTTGCTGGCATATGCTATAGTGTTTATTTTGGTGGCTGATTATGGGAAGGATCCCTGGCAGCCGCCGTCACTGGTTGGTCCATCCTTTTTATTCAGCTTCACACATGATCTCTGTAACTCCTTCAATGTGTGCTTTGTTCTTAATTCTAGGAAGGGGCAAAGAGACCACATTTTGAACTTCATTCTTCTTGAGATTCATGGGTTTAGTAAATTGTATCTTGGGTAGTCTAGGCTTCTGGGCTAGTATCCACATATCAGTGAGTACATGTTATGTGAGTTCTTTTGTGATTGGGTTACCTCACTCAGGATGACACCCTCCAGATCCATCCATTTGCCTAGGAATTTCATATATTNGTGCTTCTCAGCCATTCGGTATTCCTCAGTTGAGAATTCTTTGTTTAACTCTGTGCCCCACTTTTTAATGGGGATATTTGATTTTCTGGTGTCCACCTTCTTGAGTTCTTTATATATATTGGATATCAGTCCCCTATCTGATTTAGGATTGGTGAAGATCCTTTCCCAATCTGTTGGTGGCCCTTTTGTCTTGTTGACAGTATCTTTTGCCTTACAGAAGCTTTGCAGTTTGTTGGGTTTCTTTTGTTTTCCTTGTTTTTGCTTTTGTTTTGGAGTGTTTGGACAGGGAAATTGGTTGTTTTTTATTTTGTTTTATTTTGTTTGTTTAACTTGGTTTTTAGAACAGCCATATTATCTCTTATTTTTCCTGAGGGCTTTGCATAGAAACAACTTTCTCTGAAAACCATAAAATAACCTCCTTGTTCTGCATATACCTGTTGACAGATCTTAGTCTGTTTGGTTTTAATGTGTGCCTCTTGATAAGGAAAGTGCCTAGAGGCTAACATAAATCCTGGTATGTCAATAGTCACTAAAGGTCCCCTTTGCCAGGAGGAATGGAAATTACTCCCTCTAGTGGAGCAAAACTAGTTTCTTTTCCACATGCCAATCTAGTATTTTGTTAAGAATAAAGGGTAACATACTCTATTTTGTTAATGATTGTCAGTTGAAATTGGGATATCAATGTTAGGGCATAGGAAGGCTGGTATGTTAGTCACAGGCAGGGGCAGGATTAAGGCAATGGATATTCATTCATCCAAAGCATCTGGTTTGGTGACTCATCTGAAGAGTTGGGGAACAATCACATTGTACTGCTTTGCATCAGCTTCCAGCAAGTCCAGGGCTCTCTAGTTTTGTGATTTTCCTGGGAATGGAGTGGTACCGATCACCTTGGAGCAGTTTGTACCACAGCTGATTTGTGGATGGTGTCAATCACATGAGTGAAAACCTACCAAGACAGATATAGACCAGGGACAAAAATTAAAGTTAAGGAACATAAAGGCAAATTTTACATTTGGAACTTCTTTCTCAAGAACAGACAATAGTTGGGGAGTTTAGGCTGTTGATTGGCATGACAGAAGTACTTATCTGGAGTATGTTTGACCTGTTATAAGTAGACACATTTTGTAAATCCCTGCAACTTACATGAATTCTTTTAAGGTAAGAGAGAGAGAGAGAGAGAGAGAGAGAGAGAGAGAGAGAGAGAGAGATCAGTAAACTGCTAGAATAGACTTACATCTTTGTGTCATAGAAAATCTTGAGAACAAAAACCAAAAGTATTTGGGGTTAAAAACATGAACTTTATTCTCGCTGTCTAAAGGCTTGAATCCTTTGGACAGAGATATTTTTAGCATAATGAGAAGTACTCTTAAGTCTATATTTAGAAGACAATCAAAGAAAATTTAAATATTAGTCTGTGTTTTACCAAAACATACTAACAATTTATCAGAACACTTTTGATAATTATGTAAAAATTCTGAACTTTGGAAGTCTTACAATCACATATGATTTTTTAAGTTTTATTTATTTTTATTTTTATTTATTTCCTCAGAGTTTTACATCTTGCATTTACATACTAAAGCCATTTTTGTTGTTTGTTTGTTTGTTTGTTTGTTTTTCGAGACAGGGTTTCTCTGTATAGCCCTGGTTGTCCTGGAACTCACTTTGTAGACCAGGCTGGCCTCGAAGTCAAAAATCTGCCTGCTTCTGCCACCCCAGTGCTGGGATTAAAGATGTGTGCCACCATGGCCAGCTCATTTTCCTCAACTATCATAACTTACATAAGCTTTCCTATCTCAGACCTCAAAAGTTGTACTTCCTCAGGGCTTTTCCTTTACTTTTTCTTTTTCTTTCTTTCTTTCTTTTTTTTTTTTTACATTTTTATTAGATATTTTCTTCATTTACATTTCAAGTTCTATCTCATAAGTCCCTTATACCCTCTCCCTGCCCTGCTCCTCTACCCATCCACTCCCACTACTTGGCCTTGGCATTCCCCTGTACTGGGGCATATAAACATTGCTAGACCAAGGGTCTTTCTTCCCAATAATGGCCAAGTAGGCCATCTTCTAATACATATGCAGCTAGAGACATGAGCCAAACTTTTATCATGAAAAATCTTAGGAGCTGAACATTTTGTCTATCACAGGCAGCTTTTTTAATTAAATAATTTTAAATGTCATATTGAAGAGATCTCTGAAGAATCTTCACTTTGCTTTACATTAATAAACTTTACCTGTTTTTAGTTACTTGCCTTAGGCGTAACATTTATACAGAAGCCTAAATAAATCTTGCCCTTGTAAAATGAATTACACTTTTACTTGCATAATCACAACCCTAGTTTTGATGACATTAAAAATTTTTATCCTTTATAAGGTCAATAACTATTAACTTGTATGTTTTAACATTAACAGTCTACAAGTTAACAGATTAGATTTCACAGTCTTATTTCTGTTATGTTTGAGCCCTACAAAAATCAGTTATTGAATTGAAGGTCTTTTAGTATCAAAAAGCCTTCATATCACAAATGTAATGTAAAAATACCTTTAATTTTGCCAAATAAAGGGATATGATGAGAGACATAACCAAGCTGTGTGAATACATGGCTTGAGCTAAGCTCAAAGCATTACTTTCTCTGTTCTAATGATTCCTAGGTCTAAGCATAGAAGCTTCTAACCTCCTTGTGATCTAATCTTCCAAGCTTACTGATTCAATCTTGCTTCTGTAGACTTCTGCCTGAATTGCTCTGCTTGGCCCCATACTACTTTGACAATATATTCTAATAATTTGATTTCTTCTCATTCTCTGGCTCATTTTGTCTTCCTGTGTCTAGCTGGTTGTCTTGGAAACCTATATCTGTAAAACTGTTCTAAAGAAAGGACCATCCTCCTCCCCTTCCTCATCCTCTTTGTCTACCTCCTGCCCTTGCTCCTCCTCACTGTCTTCCTCCTTCCTTCCTCCTCCTTGTCTTCCTTCTCCTTCTCCCCACCCCTCTCTCCCTGATCTCCTCACTGTGCTCTTCTTTTGAGAGTTGGGTATATCCTATCTCTGACCCATTCTGTCAAATCTTCCTCTAATTCATCACTTTGTCTTCTCTTCAATTAGATGTCACTTTCAAATATGTCTGTGTCCTTCTACAAACTAACTTTATCTTCACTGTTTCAGTTTAAAGATGTGTACTAAGGGTGTGTCTGTATTCCAGCCAGAGGTATTAAAAGTATTTCATTCCTGCAGACTCACCCAGATCTAGAAGGTATTTGGATACCATCCCTGGACAGAGCACCCACATTGCTACAGTAAAATTCTTCTACAATGAAGCCCATAGAAAGAGTGAAAATCTTATTTTAGTCCTTTTATACTGCTTCATTACAGAATATCACAGCTGGTTTTATGACTCAGTTTATACAAATACCTAAAGTTTAACAAATTCAGCAAAGTCAAAGAGGACAGACATACTTTGTTTAGACAGTTTCTGTTAGCCTGAATAGACCTTAAGTAAGAACAGATATTTGTAAGCCTTAGGCCAAACTGCCTTGGGCAGTATCCTGCTGCATCATTTCTCAAGTTCTGCTACTCATAGATATGACCCTAAGCTTCTCATATACTTCCTCACATTTCTTTTTTTTTTTTTCCTCTCTTTATTACATATTTTCTTCATTTACATTTCACATGTTATCCAGAAATTTTCCCTTACCCTCCCGCGTCCCCGCCCTGCTCCCCTACCCACCCCCTCCCACGTGATGGCCCTGGCATTCCCCTGTTCTGGGGCATATAGAGTCTGTATGACCAAGGGGCCTCTCCTCCCAATGATGGCCAACTAGGCCATCTTCTTCTATATATGCAG
>LR750837.1:0-155000 GCA_902729485.2 Mus minutoides
GTTGTGAGATTCATAGCCTGCTATGATCTCCAAGGCAAGGAACAGGAAGTCTGGTCTGCACTTCAGTGTGCACTCCATTCCATGTCCTCACTAGAACATTAACATGTGGCCAGAATCTCAGAAACATGCAGCGGAGAACAAGTCTGGCTGAAGAAGATAGGGATCAGGCAGTGGTGCGCCACCTCTACTTGTGCTGATGCAGCTCATCCCCGTGGCAGTGGGGGAAGCCAGGAGCCCCAAGCACAGGTAGCTCTGTATGCAGTTTATTCTACAGCTACCTCTTTCCCGTGCCCTACAACTGTAAAGAGTCAAGGTTTGTGACTAAGCAGGGTAGGGCACCCATAGGTCTGACTGGGGTGGGACCATGGTCCTAGGTGAACACCTCCGCTCTAAGAGGGGGCTCATTCAGCAGTCTGGCATTACAGATAACAGGAGGTGCTGTGGGAGCAAGGCTGGAGTCAGGCTCCACGCAGGTGGGCACAGGTCTGCCTTAGCCCTGTCTCTTAACTGCCATCCCAGCCAGGTAGCAATTCCATGGGCCTGGCATGCCCATGATGGACAGCAGGACACAACAGGGCCTAGCAAGTCACTCCGCATCATCTGCAGAAGCCATCACCAGTTGTCACTGTCATCTGCCACTACAGGACTGAGTAGAACCCTCCTGTGTGTTAGCCAGCCTCTGTCAAGATGCTTAGACAGGGCTGAAGTCAGTGCCATGAGTCATAGAATGTCATGACAAGATGTTCACAGCTCTGGGTGACACCACCTCACCCCTCAGAGGCAGCCTGCTCCCCAGTATCTCAAAATTCTATTCTCTTTTTACTTTGAAATTGTCTAGGCTTACAGAAAATGATGAAGAAAAAAAAAAGTAAACCTCTTATACCTTTAACTCAGCCTCTCCTGTCATACAGCATAGACGCATGGGGAGTGACAGGACCAGGAAAGTAGCATTGCCACACACTTCTGCCCCATCTGCAGGCTGTGGCTTTCACCAGGGTGGACATCCCACAGTGCATTCTGCTTTCCATCGCCTTCCCCTGTGTCTGCCCAAGGCAGTTTCTGTGTCCTCTCTGCTCTTCTGTGATCATGACATTTTTGAAGAGCCCAAGCCAGTTCTTTTGTAGAATATCCTTCAGCCGAAATCTAGCTAATGCTCTCACTGATGAGATTGGGGTCTGTGTTTTTGGCAAGGTGACCACAGAATCCAACGCCCTGCTGCCTGCCTCCCTCCCTCTCAGCACGTGGCAGTGTTAGCTAGAACCCCAAAGCTCAGGTTGTCTGGGAAAAGGTTCTCTACTGTAAAATTGAAAGTTTCAGGCTGGGGTGTAGTATTAGACCTTGGCTAGCATGCACAGAGGCCCGGGTTGATTATCAGTGCCACAAAAATAAGTGTATAAATATAATTTTTTCTTAGAATAAAATCAAGCCAGACTACTGGCTTATGCCTGGACTCCCAGCAATTGGGAGGTTGAGGTAGGATTGTCACAAGTTTGAGTCTACTTTGTGCTGCATACTGAGTTCCAGGCCAACCTAAGCTAGATAGTAAAACCCTGTCTCCAAGAGTCAAGCCGGTACATCTCTATAAAGTTGAGACTGGCCTGGTCTGCAGAGAGAGCTGCAGACCAGCTAGGGCTGCAGAGTGAGACCTTGTCTTAAAAAACAGCAATCCTTTACCATGGCCCAGCGGGTTAAAGCGCTTGCTGCCCAGCCTGATGACCTGAGTTAATTCCTTGAACCCATATAAAGATGGAGGTAGAGAACCAACCTCAAAAAACTGGTCCTCTGACCACACACATGGTGACATAAGTGCCTGCCCCCATACATACACAGACATACACATGACAGTAATAATACATTTTTAAAGTAATGGTAATGTTCTGGGAAGATACTTAAAGCTGTTTAAATGCCATGTGCTTATAATTTTTCTTAGAGTAAGTGTCCATCTCAGCTGAGACATTTTACTGTTGAATTTACTGTTTTACTTATGCAGATTTTGATGTTCCTTATTCATCTGTATTTAATAATTGGTATTTTGTTCCAAAGAAACCTTTTACCTCATTCATTTATTCAGAATGTATGCCCATTTAGTCTGTGGTTGTGATGTAGTAGGAAGTGTGTTGCTCCAGAGTCTATGCGAGCTCGTTCATGCCTTGGTGTTGCTCACACCTCCATGTTCTGCCACCGCAGACTGTCCTGGGCTCACTTGCAGCCTCCATGCCACAGCTTCCATTTCTCCGAGGCCTTCCTGTTTCCTGTTACTGTGTGAACTGATGGTTTCTTGATTCTCCAAAGAATTATGTGCATGAGTGTATGTCTGTGTGCCATATGTATGCAGTGCCTCGGGAGGCCAGAAGAGGGTGTTGGATATCCTGGAACTAGAGTTACAGTGTTGTGCCACCATGTAGGTGTTGGGTTCGAACGTGGGTCCACCCAGAGCAGTAAGTGTTCTTACCCACTGGACCACCTCCAGCACACGTTGTGGCCTTCTTAAAACCTTACTATCCTTTTCTGCTTCTTCCTTGCCTGTTTCTCTTTCTTTCCCTCTCCTGTGTTTGTCATAGAGCAGTGGTTCTCAACCTGTGGGTAGCAATTCCTTTAGGGGTCAAACAACTCTTTCACAGGGCTCACCTAGGACCATAGAAAACATGGATGCTCACATTATGATCCACAGCAGTAGCAAAATTACTGTTATGAGGTAGCAACAAAAATAATTCTGTGTTTGGGAGTCACCACTATATAAGGGTCAGAGCATCAGGAAGGTTGAGAACCGCTGTGCTAGAGACTTAAGTCATTCAGTTAGTGGCCATCCCCTAGGCCTCTTTTCTGTTGGATCCTCAACTGTGGCCAGGAACAGCTGCCATTTAACTCACTGAAAACCCCATAGCCACCTTCCCGATTGTAAGATGGGGAGCAGAATAGGTTCTTGGGCTCCGAGGTACTAGGGTTGTCACCTCCATTAAGAGGCAGGAACCCATTGGTTATGCTGGACTAGTCCAGTGCCTGAGTCCCTCCCTTCCTGGGCTTTGCTCAATGTGCATGCACCACTTGTCCTGGTGTCGGTCTCTGCCACTAGAACCCAAGCTCCAGGAAGACATGCTGACCTGTCTGGCTTAACGTTCAGAGAGCCTGCCCCAGTCCAGCATGTAACGGATGTTCCTGGAATATTTAGTTGGGGAGGCCCTAAGACAGGACACAGTTGTTTATTTGCTCTGCATTCTTTGACTTGTTAGGAAGGTGAAGTCAGGAGGTGGGATCCAAGCAGGATGGAGAACTGTGCAAGCAAGGCAAGGCTCCAGCCCCATTTATATAGCCTGCTACCCCTGGCTCCGGCCACTTATATAGCCTGCTACCCCTGGCTCCGGCCACTTATATAGCCTGCTACCCCTGGCTCCGGCCACTTATATAGCCCTGCTACCCCTGGCTCTGGCCACTTATATAGCCCTGCTACCCCTGGCTCCGGCCACTTATATAGCCCTGCTACCCCTGGCTCCGGCCACTTATATAGCCTGCTACCCCTGGCTCCAGCCACTTATATAGCCTGCTACCCCTGGCTCCAGCCACTAATATAGCCCTGCTACCCCTGGCTCTGGCCACTTATATAGCCCTGCTACCCCTGGCTCTGGCCACTTATATAGCCCTGCTACCCCTGGCTCCAGCAACTTATATAGCCTGCTACCCCTGGCTCTAGCCACTTATATATAGCCCTGCTATCCCTGGCTCTGGCCACTTATATAGCCCTGCGATCCCTGGCTGTGGTGCAAAAGAGATGGCTGAGCAGGGCTTGCACAAACCTGTCTGTCATCCCTGCAAATTGAGGCAGGGGCAGGAGGAGGGTGAGTTTAAAGTGTGTGGCGATTACTTTAGATTTAGAGTTAGTGAAGAGGAAAGATAACGCCTCGGGCGGGGGCTGGATTGATGGTTGGGCAGCTTAGAGTGCTGACTGCTCTCCTAGAGGACAAGAGTCAGTTCTCCGTTCTCACAGGGCAGAGCACAGCTGTCTGTAGCTCAAGTTCCAGGGGATCCAACACCTCCTGGCCTCTGTGGGCTCCTGTATACATGGTACACCTGAACTCAAACACATTAAAATAAAATTAAATTAAAAATTAATGATACTGTTAAACCTCAAGATCAAGGAAAATCTTTTTTTTGGGGGGGGAGGGGTGTTCGAGACAGGGTTTCTCTGTGTAACCCTGGCTGTCCTGGAACTCACTCTGTAGACCAGGCTGGCCTCGAACTCAGAAATCAGCCTGCCTCTACCTCCTGAGTGCTGGGATTAAAGGCGTGCGCCACCACTGTCCAGCGCAAGGAAAATCTTAAGAAATGAGAAGAAAATGGGCAATAAAGGCTGAGCTTTAGGAGAAGAAAAAGATTCTTTAAAAATTAACTAGCCAGATACAGTGACCCACTCCTAGGATTCCAGCGCTGAGGAGGCTGAAGCAGGCCGGTCTTTGTGGGTCAGCTAAAAGTGTAAATTAAATAGGTAAAATTAGCCAAGCAGTGGTGGCGCACGCCTTTAATCCCAGCACTTGGGAGGCAGAGGCAGGTGGATTTCTGAGTTCCAGGACAGCCAGAGCTACAGAGAGAAACCCTGTCTCGGGAATAAAAAATAGGCAAAATTTGCTGAAGCTGCCAAGGGAAAAGGGAGTCAAAAAATGAAAACACAAGATGAGTAAGAAATGACAGGTAGTTCTGAGAGGGGAAATCATTTTTAGAATTGCACAGCAACAACTATGAAGACACAGAAGATGTAGTTTGATTGTGCTGTAGTCGGGGGTGTAACTTCGTCATAGAGCAGTTGCTTAACCTGTGTGAGGCTGTCCATCACCACCCCCCCTTAAAAAAATAATAAACAAAAACTGGTTTTATTTTTAGTGGCTGTGGGCATGTTTTGAGTATTTTTATTTTTTGAGATAGGATTTTTTTGTGTAGACCAGGCTAGCCTTGAAGCCACACAGATCCACCTGCCTCTGCCTCTGCCTCTGCCTCCCCACTACCACAAAGCTACACTGGTGTGAGTCTGTGTTCGTGTTGTGGAGAGGGCGTGTGTAAAGGTCAGGGGTCAGCCTCAGGCGTGTTCCTCAGGATTCACCGTGCGATTGTTGTTAGTACGTCACAGTATTAGTAGTATTACATCTTTACTTAGTGTGTGGAGATGGGGAGGGCACGGACGCCATGGCGTGCTGTGGAGGTCTGGAGCCAGGGCACCTGCTCCACCTGCTGCGCCATCCAGTGCCTGGTAGTCTGTGAGACAGGACTTGACTGGGTCGGAGGCTGAGCTAGCAAGTCCCTTGCTCCTCGTGCCGGGTACAAGCGAGCGCCACCCTGAGCTTTCCATGCAGGCCCTTTACCAATTACACCATCTCCCCAGCCCATGATTAAACTTGTGAGTTGAAATATATATATATATATATATATATATATATATATATATATATATATATATATATATATATATATATATTTTTTTTTTTTTTCAATTAGTTTCAGCTTGACACGTCACCTGGGAAAATAGGGCCTCAGTTGAGAAAACTGCCCTATTTGGTTGGCTGGTGGACAAGACTGTGGGCAGTTTTTTTAACGGCAAATTTAGGAAGACGGGCCCAGTGTACTTTAATTTAAAAAAAAAAAAAAGCAAAACCTACTTTTAATGATGGTTCTTAAACGCTTTAACCTCCCTTGTAGCCCACCACCCACCTGAAGTAGTGGGAAAGAAAGACTACGGGGGAAGTGGACCGGTTTAGAAATGGTTCTTTGGAGCAACTCCCATCTGCGTTATCAGGAAATCAGCAGTTCAGTTCACAGGTCAGCAGCGGTAGCAATACCTAGCAGAGACAGCCAGGCCTCAGCCTCAGCTCAGGGCAGCAGGAGGGGCCTGGAGGGACGCCAGAAGTTCTCAGCGAAGTGGAGATCTCTGAAGATGGAAGACACGAAGAAGTGTTTAGCTATGTAGCCACGCCAAGCTCAGCCTCCATCACAGTCCTTTTTATGTTCCCTCCAAACATCACGTGTCCTCCATGGGTCTTACCTTAGCACATGCATCTGTCTCAGCTGACATCACTGTGACAATCAGCCTGAGTCCTCAGAAACAGCAAGAAACTGTGACACACCACCAGAAGGTTTTTGGTGTGTTTTTCTCTATGGAGTCCCGACAGATGCATCTCAACTATGCCATCTAAGGTGGACAAATACATGTGAGCCGTTAGCTAAGAATCCTCATCACATTGCCTTTCACGTGTTTTCTTTAGCAGAACATACTTTCATCTGTCTGCTTCAGCAAAATGTTTCTTCACAAGTCTGCCTTAGCCTTTCACCTGTATCCACTCCAGGAAAACACTCCTTCACGTGTTTACTCCTGCAAAACACTATCCAACACAACTGACTTTCCAAAGAACCCTTAAGTTTTCACTTGAGCCCAGCCTTGTATGGGCAGTGCTATCCTTGGGCAGGTGGGCTTAGCCCAGGTGGGTCAAAGTGGATGGGAGAGCCTGGGCTCAGTTCCTGATGGCTTCCCTCAGTGGACATCTGTATGCAATAGCCATAAACACTCTACTCACCCAAGCTGCTTTTGGTTAGTGCTCTACCCTAACACAGAAAAGTAACTGCAATATAGAGTAAATTAAAATACATCTGCGCATGTGTATGTGTGCGTGATATGTGTAGATACACACATGTAGGCATCACTGCCCCCCCAAATATTAGAGGATGAGTTCTAAATGCTTTAGACCAATCTGGCTTAATGGTCCATTCTATAAAAACCACTTGGGAGGATGGCTGTAGGGAGTCCAGAGTCATCCTCGGCTACAAGTTCAAGGCCAGCCTGAACTAGAGTTTGTCTTTTAAAAAGGTAGTGGTGTGGTCCATGGTGGCTCGTTCTTGTAATCCCAGCACTTGGGAGGTGGAGGCTGGAGGACCATCCCTGGGTAGTGACTGTGAGGCCAGCTGACCTACATGAGACCCTGTGGAAGGAATGAATGAATGGATGGATGGATGAGCTCAGACTTGATAAGACTGATCAAAAGATCATCCCAGTGTCACCTCTGACTATATGTAGAACTTCCAAGTAAGTAAGTTGAACTGTAAACACTGTTCTCGGGAGGCTATGCAGCTGCAGCCAGTGTCAGCAATACCATCAAACCAGCAAGTGCTAGCTAGTCCTCTGGAAGGAGAATATCTGTTTCACCTTTACAATTACGATTATCGTTGAAGAGAATGCCCTCATTTTTAGAAAATACAAAGACAATTTGAGATGTTCCAGGAATCTTAGTTTGCAATGTACACAGGAGAAACTGCAGTTACTGTTTGGAAATCTGCAGCAAAGTGTACTTGAAATTCTTTATATTCTGTTTACAACTTTAGAACAACTTTAAAATTAAGGTTTTTAAGTGAAAGATAAAACATGTATCAGTGTATGTTGTTTTGAGTGGGATTTGATAAAAACCCTAAGTTCAAGAAAACATATTTGTATGTATATGATAGACCACCAAGAAACTACTTGAGTGAGTGTTTGACTTGTAAATGCTGGCTGTCTCTCAAGGCTGAAGCACGACATCACTGTGAAAGCAGCTAGAGGAGAATACCAAATGGGAACAAATTTTGGAAAGTGAATTATCTTGTTCTGATGTGCAATTGTGTATTCTGAAAACCCAAAGGCAGTTGTAAAAACTTATTAGCATTAAGGATACTTGGTGAGTGACTAAATAAAAGCTCAATGTACAAAAAAAATCTCTTTATTGTATTATTGTATTGGTTACTTTTCTGTTGCTGTGATAAAGTTCCAAGAGCAGGGCAGCTTGTACAAGAGAAGGTTTACTTGGGGATTATTACACTTCCAGAAGGATGAGTCTGTTGTAATGATTCTTTAATCCCAGCCTGAGGTTTCTACCCTGCCTTTGCTATTTAAGTTCCTGGATGAAAGACACACTCAGCCTTTATATTTACAATAAACCTTCAACAACATAAGAGCTGCACAGATACTACTCCCTCTGCTATTAGGATCTACTTTCCTATTGATAACTTCGAGTTATTACGTACCATGTTTTAGCTGAGCTGCTCTTAACTCCAATTGGCCAGCCCTCAGGGCCACGTGCTCTTGACTTCTAACCCACGGTGGCTTCTTCCTGCCCTTGCACTCTTCTACCCCCTCGTGGTTCCTCTCCAACCCCAAGCTCACAAAACCTAAATCCTACCCATGTCTCTTCTGTCCAGCTATTACCATCTTAATTTACCAATCAGAAGTAACTTGGAGGCAGGATCACTTAGCGTCTTATGTGAAGACTCTCTGGGGCAACCAGCTTTGGGGCCCAATATTAGCACTAGAATACAGTTAGCATTAGGCCAACCCACTACATGAGTCCTTCACCATACTGCTAGGAGTGGTGGAAGGAGGCAGGCGTTGAGACCCACTGGAGGTGAGGGGTCACATTTTCAACCATAAGCAGGAAGCAAGGATGAACTTGGGATGGCAAGAGGCTTTTCAACCTCAGACTCTGCCCCCAGTGATCCATTTCCCCCGCAAGGCCACACCAAGTATCCGGATTACCTAGAATATAGGAACATGCCATTGTGACCACCACAACCAGTAACAAGTGATGAGAAGAGGAGCCGGGTGTAGTGGCGCACGCCTTTAATCCCAGCACTCGGGAGGCAGAGGCAGGCGGATTTCTGAGTTTGAGGCCAGCCTGGTCTACAAAGTGAGTTCCAGGACAGCCAGAGCTACACAGAGAAACCCTGTCTCAAAAACCAAAAAAAAAAAGAGAGAGAGAGAGAGTCTCATCTCAGTTGCACTGGACAGGTGGGTGTATTTACTCAGGCATTCACAGATCACCGCACACAGCAGAGGCAGTTAGGCATCTGAGGGACACGTTTTGGACCATACCAGTGTGCTACCTATTCAATATTGTAAAGTCATGAAATTTCACAAGACAAGTTGAACAAGATGTGATGAAAACAAAAGCCTGGGCATGTAGCTCTGTTGGTAGTGTGATTGCTTAGCATGCGTGGAGCCCTGGCTCAGTCCTCAGATATGTGAGCAAGTTCTATGCTGCCCTGGGCTTCAGAATCAGAGCCTGTCACCCAAAAACTTTGTAGATGGAGATAGGAAAGCTGAGGCTCATTCTTGTTACAGGGTTAGCCTGCAGCAGTCAAAATTTGCAAACGTCAGGAGAGAATCTGACTTCTGAAATCCCACGTTATTAGATTCAGTTGTCCAGGTTTCAATTAAAAAAGACAAGGCAAAGCAGGGGAAATGTGTCCCATTCAAAGGAAGAAAATAAGTCAGCAGACGCTTCCCAAAGACCGCATAATACCAAGTCTAGCAAGACCTTTTTTGTTTTTTGTTTTGAGAGGTAGCCCTGGCTGGCCTTGTAAACTTAACTTTGTAGCCCAGGATGTCCTCTAACTTGAAAGAGCACTGGTCCTAGTTTAACCCTCCCTATTCTGTGGTCCTTTTAATTTTTTATTATATGTATGAGTGTTTTGCCTACATGTATGTATGTATGTATGTTTGAATACATGCATGCCTTGTGCTCAAAGAATCAGAATAAAGTGTCAAAACCACTGGAATTGAGGTTACAGAAGGTGTGTTGCCTTGTGGGTGATGGAAATCAAAACTGGATCCTCTCCAAGGACAGTAAACATTTAACCAACTGCAGTTGGGATTTTAAGCATGCACTACCATGCCTAGTTAGTAAAATCTTTAAAATAACTGACTAAAAGGTACTCAACCAAAAGAAGAAATGGATAGAGTTAGAAACTGTGAACAAAGTGTAAATAGCAGTAGGAGGGTAACTCAGAAGTTAAGTGCCTGCCTAGCATGAAGAAAGTCCTGGATTTGACCTCCAACACACACTCATATGCACATGCACACACTCACATACACACAAACGCACACACAAGTGTGCACAGGAGTTCCAGGTAACACATGCCTGTAATCCCAGTAGCCAAGAGGCTAAGGCTGGAAGGTCAAGGTTCAAAACCTGACCCAGCTACATAAACAGAGTGTGACCCTCAACACCTGTGATTTCAGCTCTCAGGAGAAGCAGGTGCACCCAACTACATGGTGAGTTCAAGGCCACCCTGAGCTACATTCAGTCCTGGCCGGAAAGAAATTGAGATACAGAGACAGAGAAAACATAATAGCTGAATACTTCCCAAATTTGAGGAACGACATGAATATAAATGTCTGAAAAGTTCAATGAACACCTTTAATCCTAACGAGTAAGGTAAACATTATAAACTAATTATACTTGGTCTCACCTTGACACAAACTAGTGTCACATAGGGAGAGGGGATCCAAGTGAGGTCTTGCCTCCATCTGATTGGGCTGCGGGGCGTTTTCTGGTTTGATGGTTGATGGGAGAGGGTCTGGTGCATTGTGGGCAGTGCTAACATGGGAAGGTGGTACTGGATGATAGGAGCGTTGTCGGGAGTGAGCAGCAACCCCTCCCGGTCGGTCTCCACTCTGCTTCCCACCTCCAGCTTCCCTGATGATGGACTATGACCTGGGGCTCGAAGCAAACCCTTTCCTCCCCATTTGTCACGATGCTTATCATAGCGACAGAGATGCAAAACAGGACATGTTACCCTCAAACTTCTGAAAGGGAGAAACAGCTCACGTGTGTAAGGATCCAAAGAGAACAGTTGGGGCAGATTGATTTATTTTTGGTCAATAATTTAACCAGAAGGCAGTGGGCTAATAAGCCCAGTATGCTTTAAACAACAACAACAACAATGTCAGTAAAGACTCCTGGCAAGTCTGATGTTTTTTGTTTTTTTTTAAAGCGTGGTTTGTTTTTTTTTTTTAAGATTTATTTTATTTATTATATGTAAGTACACTGTAGCTGTCTTCAGACACTCCAGAAGAGGGCGCCAGATCTCATTACGGATGGTTGTGAGCCACCATGTGGATGCTGGGATTTGAACTTATCACCTTCGGAAGAGCAGTCGGGTGCGCTTACCTGCTGAGCCATCTCACCAGCCCCAAGTCTGATGGTTTTTAAGTTCAGTCTCTGAGATCCACACTGTGGAAGGGGAAACCCGGTTCGAACAATGGTCCTTGGATCTATACATACTAGTGACATAGAATGCATACAACAGCAGCAGCAGCAAATATTTTTGTTTTTGTTTTAAGTTTAAAAATGAAGAACTGAGTGTAGTGGCACACTTAATTCCAGCTCCAGAGGCAGGACAGCCAGGCTATATGGTGAGCACCTGCCTCAAAAATCAACCCTGCCTGGTGGTGGTGTACACCTTTAATCCCAGCACTTCGGAAGCAGAGGCAGGCAGATCCCTGTAAGTTCAAGGCAGCCTGGTCTACAGACAGAGTTCCAGGACAGCCAGAGTTACACATAGAAACCCTGTCAAAAAATAAACAACCTTAATTTGCAGTTTAAGAAATGAGCAAAGGTAGCCGGGGCGTGGTGGCACACGCCTTTAATCCCAGCACTTGGGAGGCAGAGGCAGGCAGATTTCTGAGTTCGAGGCCAGCCTGGTCTACAGAATGAGTTCCAGGACAGCCACGGCTATACAGAGAAACCCTGTAGCTCACATAGGGTTTGCCTTAGACCTGGGACAATTCCTCCTCCTCTGTCACTCCAGTTCCAAGAGACCTAATACCCTCACACAAAGATCCATGCAGGCAGATAAAATGAATGCACATAAAAAATAAAATAAGGCCGGGCTTGGTGGCGCACGCCTTTAATCCCAGCACTCAGGAGGCAGAGGCAGGCAGATTTCTGAGTTCGAGGCCAGCCTGGTCTACAGAGTGAGTTCCAGGACAGCCAGGGCTATACAAAGAAACCCTGTCTCAAAAAACCTAATTAATTAATTAATTAATTAATTAAATGTCCATACAAAATCCCTAGTCAGGATGGCTTCACTAGTGACTCCACCAAAGAGTTAAAGAAGAATAAAAGTCCTAAAGTTCCAAAAACTTGAAAGGAAGATGTTCTCCTAGTCTGAGACCATTTACCTTGATACTAAAGGCAAGACAAGACACCAGAATCAAACTCCAGTCAGCATCTCCTCTGAACCTGATGCCTGAGATCCTCAGCAAACACTAGCCAATCAAATCCAGTAGCATATTATAAAAGGATCACATGTTATTATAAGCAGGATTTATCTCTGGAGTGCAAGAATGATTCACAGGAGAAGAATCTATCAGTGTGCTATACCACACTGACAGAGGGTAGAGGGAGAAAACCCACATGATCGATCCTCTTACTTCCAATAGCAAAAGAACTGATGAAATGTAATGTCTTCTTCTCTTGACATTAAAAAATTTTTGAAGGAAAAAATGGAGGCTGGAGAGGTGGCTCAGTAGTTAAGAGCACTTCCCCTCTACCAGAAGACTAAGGTTCAGTTTTCAGCTCCTATGTGGCAGCCTACAGATGTCTGTCACTCGATTCTAGGGGATCTGACTCCCTCTTCTGGTCTTCACAGGCACCAGGCACAAATAGGATACATACACATACCTGCAGGTAAACATGCATACACATAAATATATTGATATGTAATATATTTATAGAGGATTAAAGGGTCTGGAGATCCAAGTTCAATTCCCCCAACACCCAGGTTGGAGAGCTCACAACCACTTGTCTGTAACTCCAGCCCCAGGGATCCAGCACTTCAAAATAAAAAACAATTTAGCCGGGCATGGTGGCGCACGCCTTTAAACCCAGCACTCCGGAGGCAGAGGCAGATATCTGAGTTCGAGGCCAGCCTGGTCTACAAAGTAAGTTCCAGGACAGCCAGGGCTATACAGAGAAACCCTGTCTCAAAAAACCAAAAAATAAAATAAAAAAATTTAAAAATTAAAGAAGGAAGGAGGGAAAAAGAGAAAATGGACATTTCAAGGGATAGAGATATAGTTTAATGTTAGTGCATTGGCTTAGAGTGTATGAGATGTCATAGGATCCCCGAATCCCTAGCACCAATAAACCAATCATTAATTAATCAATTAGTCAATAAGTAGGAGGTTGCCTGCCAAAGCAAATCCAATTCTTCTTAAGACTGCATGTTCTCTGCTCCCGCCATTGTCCACAGACAGCTGACTCCAGCTCAGATGGTGTTTCCAGGCCTCCAGCCTCAGACTGGGCTACCTCATTGGTCCTTCTTGCTCTTAGGCTTCCAAATCCTGGGCCGAGCAGCTACTGGGTTCCCTAGATCTCTGGCTTGCAGATGGCTGTTATGGGACTATCCAGCCTCTGATTGTGTAAGCCAATCTAATAAGCCCCCTTTATAATTATATATTGATTCTATTGGCTCTTCTCCTCTATTACAGTAACCATAGCAACAGTAAATGCTATATCCAAATCCAGTCTTCATAAAGTTACCTAATTTTGCCATGCTGCTAGTCAACAAAGGGCCGTACCCATATCTAGACATAAATACCGTTACAGCATCTGCTGCCCACACATGGTGTCCAATGTTAAATCAACACTTATGAATTACAATTCAAAAGAACAAAAATAATATTGGGACAACTGAATGCAAAGAAAGAATCTCGATCCGTTTCTTACAACATACACAAAAATTAACTCACAATAGATGAAAAGCCTAACTGTAAGATTGAAGCTGTAGGCCGGGCGGTGGTGGCGCACGCCTTTAATCCCAGCACTTGGGAGGCAGAGGCAGGCGGATTTCTGAGTTCGAGGCCAGCCTGGTCTACAAAGTGAGTTCCAGGACAGCCAGGGCTACACAGAGAAACCCTGTCTCGAAAAACCAAAAAAAAAAAAAAAAAAAAGATTGACGCTGTCTTAGTCTGGGTTTCTATTCCTGCACAAACATCATGACCAAGAAGCAAGTTGGGGAGGAAAGGGTTTATTCGGCTTACACTTCCATACTGCTGTTCATCACCAAAGGAAGTCAGGACTGGAACTCAAGCAGGAGCTGATGCAGAAGCCATGGAGGGATGTTCTTTACTGGCTTGCTTTCCCTGGCTTGCTCAGCCTGCTCTCTTATAGAACCCAAGACTGCCAGCCCAGAGATGGTCCCACCCCCAAGGGGCCCTTGATCACTAATTGAGAAAATGCCTCACAGCTAGATCTCATGGAGGCATTTTCCCAACTGAAGCTCCTTTCTCTGTGATAACCCCAGCTGTGTCAAGTTGACACAAACCTAGCCAGTACAGACGCTGTAGCTGGGTGGTGTGAGCACCACTCCTTTAGCCCCAGCACTTGGGAGGCAGAGACAGGCAGATCTCTTGAGTTTTATGAGTTTGAGGGCAGTCTGGTCTACAGATCGAGTTTCAGGATAGACAGGGATACACAGAGAAACCCTGTCTCAGAAAAGAAAAACTAAACTAAACTAAACTAAACCACCACCACCACCAACAACAAAAGAGTATTAGTATTTTCCTAGGGCTTGTTGGCCAGCCATTCATTCTAGCACAGATTTCAGTAAGAAACCCTGTCTTGGGCTGGGGAGATGGCTCAGCGGGTAAGAGCACTGACTGCTCTTCTGAAGGTCCTGAGTTCAAATCCCAGCAACCACATGGTGGCTCACAACCACCCATAATGAGAACTGACACCCTCTTCTGGTTCTGCTTCATCTGAAGTCAGCTACAGTGTACTTATGTATAATAATAAATAAATCAAGGAAGGAAGGAAGGAAGGAAGGAAGGAAGGAAGGAAGGAAGAGAGAAAGAAAGAAAGAAAGAAAGAAAGAAAGAAAGAAAGAAAGAAAGAAAGAAAGAAGAAAAAAAGAAAGAAAGAAACCTTGTCTCAAAAATGAGGTAGATGTGCTGATGTAACCCTCTAGCTCTTACAAGCACCTACACACTGGTGTCTTGAATGCCTCTCATGGGCACAGATGTTTGTTCTCCAATTGGTGGAACTGTGTGGGAAGGATTAGGAGTTGTGGCCTTGTTGAAGGAGGTGTGCCTGCTGAAAGTAAGCTCTAAGGTATCAGAAGCCCATGACCTTCCTAACATGCTCTGCACTCCCCCCCCGCCCCTGTCCCCCCCTCCTCCAACTTGAAAATCAGGACATTAGCTCACAGCTACTGTTCCAATGCCATATTTTCCTGCTGCCACAGTTCCACCACGATGGTCATAGATTCGCCCTCTGGAACTGTAAGCAAGCCCCCAATTTATAAGTTGTCTTGGTCATGTTATCTCTTCACAGCAATAGAAAAGTAGTGAAGACACATACTCATATACAAAGCTATATACACAAAGGTACATAAAGATATGCAAAAGGACAAACACCAACAAAAATGTACTACAGTATCACTATGCCTGAGAGAAATGCAAACCAAATGCACAATCAAAACCAAAATGCAGATGGATGCAATGAATATGATCCTATTCATACTCGTTAAGAAAACTCTAATTTTTAAAGTAAAACTTAAAGAATGACAATTGATAAGAATCTAGATGTTGGAATCCTAATTATTACTAGTGGAAATGTGAAAGAGTTCAGGCATACAAACAAAAACTTATACATGATTTATGACAGCAGTTCTTAGAAACAACCCACAGTACAGAGTGTACTGACCAAAGTACAAAGTGTAGCATATATATTATGAGTATTATGCAGTCATAAAAAGTGACACTATATGAACACATGCTACAACATGAGCTAAATCTTGAAAGTCTCATGAGTGAAAGAATGCAGACACAAAAGAAGGCATATTCCATGATTCCATTTGCATAAAACACCCAGAGACGGAGGGTAGGTTAGTGGTTGTCAGGTACCAGCAAACAGGAAAAATCAGAAGCAATGGTTTAACAGATGTAAGATCTTCTGGAACTAGATAGAAATAATGTCCTGCCACATGGTGAATGCATGGAATGATACTAAGTAATTGTGGTGGTTTAAACAAAACAGCCCCATAAGTCCATGAGGAGGGGCACTTTTAGTAGGTGTGGCCTTGTTGGAGGAAGTGTGTCACTGGAGGCTGGGCTTTGAGGTCTCAGATGCTCAAGCCAGACCTAGTGTTTTAGTCTCTTCCTGCTGCCTGCCCATCCAGATGTAGACCTCTCAGCTACCTCTCCATCACTATGTGTACCTGGACACTGCCATGCTTCCCACCATGACTATGATGGACTAAATCTCTGAAATTATAAGCCAGCTGCAATTAACTGTTTTCCATTATAAGAGTTATCATGGTCATGGGGCTCTTCATAGGAATAGAAACCCTGACTGGCCTTTAACCCAGAGAGAGCTTCCTACCTCTGCTGCCCAGGTGCTAGGGTTAAAAGTTTATGCCACCACCAATGGCCAGTGGGATACACTTCAGAGTGGTCTAAATGGTGACTGTTTGTGTTTGTATGTATATGTATATAAACCATAATTTTTGAAAGATGTAGTTTTCATGGCCTTAGACATGGATATCAAATCTGAAACATGAAGGCGGGTCCTCCCCACACCAACACAAATTCTGCTGAGTCTCCTTCTCTTCTCTTCTCTTCTCTTCTCTTCTCTTCTCTTCTCTTCTCTTCTCTTCTTTCTCTTCTCTTCTCTCCTCTTCTCCTCCTCCTCCTTCCTCTCTCTCTCTCTCTCTCTCTCTCTCTCTCTCTCTCTCTCTCCCCCTCTCTCTCTCTCCCTCTCTCTCTGATCCTGGCCAGAGCCCAAGCATGTATTTCTGGAACTTTGGACCACCTTGCTCCTTTCCTAAAGCCCCCTCACTCCCACAGGCTGCCTAGTCACCTGTGGCTGACTCCGTGCCAGCTTAACTCAGATGCTATAGCTTTTATTCCTTCTCTTCCCCATTCTTCTCCTACAGGCAGATGCGGAGATTTACAATTTGCCTACCCTGAGGTTTATCTTTTTCTTTTTTCTATTTAACTTTTTATTAGATATTTTCTTCATTTACATTTCAAATGCTATCCCCAAAGTCCCCTATACCCCCCCAGGTTTATCTTTTAAATGCTAATAAAATTGTCTCAAGCTTTGGGGAAAAATGAAAGAAGAAGAGGAGCCAGGCATGGTGGCACATGCCTTTAATCCCAGCACTTGGGAGGCAGAGGCAGGCGGATTTCTGAGTTCAAGGCCAGCCTGCTCTACAGAGTGAGTTCCAGGAGTTTCAGAGTTTCCAGTTTCCAGAGACAGTGTACTCACATATATCAAATAAATAAGTGGTAGCTGCTCTTGAGTTTAATTCCTAGTACCACCTGTAACAACAGTTCCAGGGGATCTGATGCACTCTTCTGGACTCTTCAAACACCTGAACACACATGTTATAAATCTGTGCATGCACGTGCGCACACACACACACACACACACACACACACACAAATAACCATTTGTAAAAAACTCTCTCCCGGACAGGAGTATAGTTCGGTTGGCCGAGTGCCTGCCTTGTCTGGGAAGCATAAGATCATATCTCAAAATATTAAACAAAAAATAGCATTATTAAGAAAGTGAGCTGGGCATAGTGGCACTTATCCTTAATCCCAGTACTCAAATGGCATGGGCAGAGGGATCTGTGTGTTCGAGGTCACCCTGGTCTACCTAGTGAATTCCAGGACAGCCAGAGCTACATAGTGAGACTCTGTCTCAGAAAAAAAATTATCATCAACCCACAGACTGAAAGAAATATCTAAAAAAGTATATTTCTTGAAAAAAAATTACAACTCAACAATAAAAGGACAACCTGACTTTTAAAATGAACAAAGGTTCTGAATACACTTTATTCAAAGAAGATAAGTGGCCCATTATCACATGAAATACACTTAAGGTTTAGCCTAAGGGAAATGCAATGAGAAAACAGACACAGGGTTCCAATGTTGTAAGTCCAGCATTTGGAAGGAGGAAGCAGGTGGATCCGAAGTTCCAGGTCTGGAGGCTGAAAACTGGAGAGATGAAGGTTAAGAACACTGGCTGCTCTTCCAAAGGTCCTGAGTTCAATTCCCAGCACCTGTAATTGTCAATAACTGTAGTTCCATGGGATCCAGTGCCGCCAGCTGGTGTGTATACGTGCAGACAAAACACCCATATGCATAAAATATATAAATAAGTCTCTTTTTTTTTAATGTATTTAAAAAGAAGTTCAGCAGTGCCTTTGACTACACCATGAGTTCAAGGCCAGCCTGGAATCCATGAGACCCTGTCACAACCAAGAACAGCAAATCACAGTGAGATGTTGTGATGATTAATCTTGCTTGTCAATTTGATTGGAATGAGAAGGACCTAGGAGAGTTCTAAAGCTCACCTCTGTGTATATCAGTCCAGAGAGGAAAGAATGATAGGAAGAGAGAGAAGGAGGGAAGGAGGGAAGAGAGAGGGGGAGAGGGACAGAGGTGAGGGGGAGAGGGACAGAGGTGAGGGGGAGAGGGACAGAGGTGAGGGGGAGAGGGACAGAGGTGAGGGGGAGAGGGACAGAGGTGAGGGGGAGAGAAGTTGCTATGATGCTGGAATTTGGTGTTTGAAGTTTGTCAATGATTTGACAGACTAACTGTATCAAGCTGCAATCATTTTTTGAAATAAAATATTTTTAATAATTCTTGGGGAATTTTATGCACTGTATTTTGATCACATTTACCCTTAGCTCCTCCCAGACCCACCCTCCCATCTTATCTTCTCTTTTTCATTTCAGTTAATAATCCACAGACTCCAGTTTGCGCTGTCCACATGTAGGGTTATCCATTGGAGTGTGGTTGGCCTGCCAGCAGCCATACCTTCCCTCAGAAGCCATCAAGTGCTCCTCAGTTAGGACTGGGGACTTATGTGTCCTGTCTTGTTCCACGCTACCATGTTTACTGGCTTGATCTTGTGCAGATCTTGTTCAGTCAACCATGGCCGCTATGAGTACATGAGTGTCCCTGCCCTGTCAAGCCAGAAAGCAAGCTTGGCTCTGGTCCACCCCTATCTTAGTCTTTCTTCCTTTGCTTCCAAGGCAGTCTCCGAGCCCTGGGAGGATGAAGCTACAAAACTTTTACTGAAGCAATTCAAATATAAAAAAAAATAAATAGATGAAAGATCAGAGAGCAGGGAGTTGGCAGAGTGCCTGCCACCTGCAGTTATTAATAGGATGGATGCACAGAGTCTGGCTATCCAGTTAATGTGGCTATGTCCATGCAGTCAGTCTAACTTTGTTTGTTTGAGGATCTCACTAGATAGCCCTGACTGACCTGAATTTGCTATGTAGACCCGACTGGCCTTGAACTCAAAGAGATCTGCCTGCTACTGCTAGGATTAAGAGCATGTGTCACAGGCTGGAGAGGTGACTCAGCGTTTAAGGGCACTTGTTGCACTTGTCCCAGAACTCACATGACAACTCACAACGATCCATAACTCCAGTTCCAGAGGATCCGATGCCCTTTGTTGACATCCTTGGGTACCCAACACACACGTGGTACACATACTTACATGCAGGCAAAACATTCATACACATAAAATAATAAAATAAATCTTTGAAAAGTATATGCCGTCATGCCGGGAAAGTTCTGACTCCCTCAGCCACAGGCTCCTGGGCTTACTCTGTGCTCACTTGCACAGATAGCTGATACAAGATCACCTGTCAGCTCCACTTCTGAGGTAAGTCCTGAAAGCGAGTACCTGGTTTCTGAGACAAGAATTTTCCCTAACTCAGATGCCAGCAAAGAATAATAACTGTTGAGGCTAGAAAGGTGGCTCAGCTTTTAATAGTACTTGCAGAGGCCCGGGGTTCAGTTCACAGCACCCACATGGCAACTTATAAACTGCCTATTGCTAGTGCTCCAAGGGACAAATGCCCTCTTCTGGCCTCTTTTGGCTCTTACATACACATAGTGCACATAAATGCAGGCAAATACATACTAAATAAGTAATTCTTTTTTAAAAGAGAAATAAGAAATGTCAACTCTTCCATTCCATTGGGCCAAAGCTCCAATGTGCTGAGAGAGAGGGTCACCTTCCCTTATCCTTTGAGATTGTCTCAGACATTTCCATTTCACTGCCAGGCAGTCTCCAGTTCCTAACCCACACTTCACTCTAGCGTGGGGCAAGGAATTTGACTCTGGCTAACCTATAAACTACGTGACTCTGTGACTCGTGTGACTTTCTTGTCATTCTCCTGGAGCAACCTCAGATTTCAGCCCAGGAGAGGGTTCCTTCCCAGAACCACACATGATCCTGTTCCCTGGCCCTCCCCGCCCTCTTTCCCTCCCCACTCTGTCTTGCTACACACCCCAGGGTGGCCTCGAGTGCATGCTGTAGTCACTGTTCTATTACTATGAAGACACATCATGGCCATGGCAACTCTTACAAAAGGCATCTAACTGGGACTAGCTTACAGTTCAGATGTTAGTCTATTACCATCATGGCAGGGAGCATGGTGGCATGAAGATAGGCATGGTGCTGGAGAAGGAGCTCCATGATCTATAGGCAGAGAGAGAGAGAGATACTCTGGACCTGGCATGGGCATCTGAAACCTCAAAGCCCTTCCCCAGTGACACACTTCCTCCAACAAGCCACACCTCATAATCCTTCTAATCCTTTCAAACAATTCACTCCTGGTGACTAAGTATTCAAATATATGAGCCTATGGGGGCCGTCCTTATTCAGACCACCATGGTGCATGAACTCTCTGCTTCCCTCCACCTCACAATGCCAGTTTTCTTTGTCCTTCTCTTCAAGAACTCTTCTGAGGTTTCCACAAAGTGCACTCTAATATTTTACCATTTTCCACTTTAATCCTCAGAGCTGCCCTAGAGAAGAAAGGAAGGCTGAGGTCAAGTCCAAATGACAGCGTGCAGCATTGTCCTAGCTGCTTCTTTGTCTCCTGACAGAGATGGCTCACTTCCTAGCTCTAATGGTGGGGCCTCAGTGCATCCCATCCACAACACCAACAGATCCAGTTCCATGGTTTAGGTTCTGCCATTTGCATCCCCATATGCCACAGCAACTCTTTATTTGAATTCTTCGGTTTGGAAGTGACAGAAATCCAACTTGAACTAGATTAAACATAGATAAGAGCGTGTAAGGTAATAAAATCCAATAAATGGGTAGACAGCTAATTTGAAGAGTAAAGATGTCTCAGGAAGGGCAGTGAGACAGCTTTAGTGAGTAAGGGTGCTTGCAGTCACCAGGCCTGATGACCTAAATTTGATCCACAGGACTTGTATTGTAGAAGAGTGTCTCCTTAACTACACACACACACACACACACACACACACACACACACGTACACACACATATACACACGTACATATACATATGTATACACACAAGTATACATATATACACAAGTACACACACAAGTATACATACACACATATACATACATGCACACACATACGCACACATGTACACACACATATATATACACACACAAATGTATGTAGCTGAGCATAGTGTCATTCAGATGCCTTTAATCCTAGTAGTCAGGAGGCAGGAGCAGTTGATCTCTGCTGTTTGAGGTCAGGCTGGACTATATATGAGTTCAAAGCCTGCCAGAGCTATATAATGAGACCCCATTTCAAAATAAATAAATAATAATATTTTCTAATTTCATATAACAATATTTTCTATTCTTATTTTCTAAATTTATATAACAATAAATGGAGAGAAAGAACTTTCTTGATCTACCTTTGTCAAGACCCACACTTTGACCAGTTCTAACTGAGGGCAAAATTATATAAGCACAGTGGTGCCTGGACTGTGGGTAGAGGGGAGGAAACTGTTCCCAATTTCCAAGAGGAAGAGTTGTACTGAGATGGCCGCTCTTTATAACTGTCTGCTATGGAAGCCCCTAGCTAGTTCTCTTTCTTTGAAACACACACAGCCCTGGCAAGTTCATCAACCTGTGGTATGCTGACAGATCCTAGAAACTTGAGGAAGTGTGTCTAGTCAGAGGACGTAGGTCACTGGGGCATGGCATTGAAGGCTTCACCTGGTTCCCAGTCCTGTCCTTACTTAAGGTAAACAGCTGTCTCTTCTACACACTCACTACAGCCTTGATGTTCTACCGCAACACAGGCCCAGACTCACTGCAATCGGGATCTATGGACTGAAATTTCTGAATCCATAAATTAAATTATTTTGCCCTAAAGTTTCTTTCTGGTCACAGACAATAAAAAAAAAGAAAGCCTTTGTGGTGGCTCACACCCTAAATCCTGGCACTTGTGAAACAGGAGGATCTGTGTATGAGGCCAGCCTGGTCTACAGAACAAGTTCCAGGACAGCCAGGGCTACACAATGAGACAGAAGGAGGAGGAAGAAGAGGAGCAGGAGGAGGAGGAGGAGGAAGAGGAGGAGGAAGAGAAGGAGGAGGAGGAACACAATAGAATAAAAACCTTTGGTTATTTTTTTACAACCCCTTTCTAAGAAGCTATAGAGCTTATCTGTTATAGTCTAGACTGGTGTCTTAGTCAGTGTTCTATTGCTCTGAAGAGATACCATGACCACAGCAACTCTTATAAACGAAACCATTTAATTGGGGCTTGCTTACAAGAGGTTTAATTCAATATTAACACAGTGAAGACCATGGTGACATCCAAGCAGAAATGTTGCTGGAGAAGTTGCTGAAGGTTCTACAACCAGATCCACAGGCAACAGAAAGAGAGAGATTCTGGGCTTGGAATGGGCCTTTGAAACCTCAAAACCAGCTATGCCAATGCCTGGCAAATACAGAAGTGGATGCTCACAGTCATCTATTGGATGGAACACAGGGCCACCAATGGAGGAGCTAGAGAAAGTACCCAAGGAGCTGAAGGGTTCTGCAACCCTATAGGAGGAACAACAGTATGAACTAACCAGAACCCCCAGAGCTTGTGTCTCTAGCTGCATATGTAGCAGAAGATGGCCTAGTCAGCCATCATTGGGAGGAGAGGCCCTTGGTCTTGTGAAGATTATATGCCCCAGTACAGAGGAATGCCAGGGCCAGGAAACAGGAGTGGGTGGGTTGGAGAGCAGGGTGGGGGGAGGGTATAGGGGACTTTCAGATAGCATTTGAAATGTAAATGAAGAAAATATCTAATTTAAAAAAAGAGAGAAAGAAAAAAGAAACCTCAAAACCCACCCCCAGTGACACACTTCCTCCAACAAGGCCATACCTCCTAATCCTTTCAAATAGTGACACTATTTGAAAGTAACCATGCAGTGAATTTATGACTCTATTAAGGGTTGGGTGTTCTCATTCAAACCACAACTGGGATGGATGTAACTGGGATTCTAACCAGGCCTGAGCATGCTTAGCTTCTGAGATCAGGCATGTTCATGGTGGTATAGCCATAGACTAGGCAGAGATACCTGACTTCTAATTATAACTAGATAGTGAAGATACTAAGATCATTGCCTCAAAGGAGAGAAGATACGTTGCCATAGTGGGAAGGATCCCTGTGGAGGTGACATTCAGAGCCCAGGAGATCTTGTCTTAGAGGATTGAGGGTGAAGATCAGTCACTGCTTTAAAAATAGGGCAGCCAGTCAGGCAGTGGTGGTGCATGCTTTTAATCCCAGCACTCAGGAGCAGAGGCAGGTGGATCTCTGTGAGTTTGAAACCAGCCTGGATTACAGAACTAGTTCCAGGAGAGCCAAGGCTACACAAAGAAACCCAGCCTCAACAAACAAACAAACAAACAAACAAACAAACAAAGGAGTAGCCAAGGCTGGGCAGAGGCCTCCTGGACACCAGTTTTTCTCCTGACTCTAAGTGGATCCGTTAGTGTGGAGCAAAGAGTACAGGGTGGGGTTCACAGGGTGGGGTTCACAGTGCCCACTCTGCAAGGGTCCTCCTTGCAGCCTGTTCTCGCTGGATTCTCCCACCCTGCCACAGTCCCATCATCTTCTTTTAAACTCCTCCCACAAACTCCTCCCCGAACTTCAATCTCTTCACCTGCAGGGGTCAAGCTGGGTGGTGTGGTAGAAGCTAGTTTAATTAACGTTTGCTACATACCAGACACTATTTGTGATGGCAATTATTGGTTGTCAACTTGACTACATCAGGAATTAATTAAAACCCAAGCAGCTGGATACATCTGTGAGGGATTTTTTTTTTCTTACATTGTTTGAGGTCGGGAAGACCCACCTTTTATCTGAGCCACACTTTCTGGTGGCAGTCTACATAAAGGACATAAAAGAAGGAAGCTTTTGGTTTTTGCCTTGCTCTCAATGGCAAGTTTGTTCTTTAACTGGCAATAGAGCCTACTTCTTCAGGATTCCAGTGAATACCAAAGGCTAGCTGAGATATTCAGACTCATGGACTGAACAACTACTGAGTTCTTGGAATTTCCATTGGTAGACAGCCATTGTTGGACTAGCTGTATCAGAGTCTGTAAGCCACTCTAATAAATCCCCTAAATAAATATAGAATATATGGGAACCTGACTAATAAAACTATTCCAGCGCTCTATATTTTAACTCAGCTAATCACTGAAATAAACCAACTTACAGATGAGAAACTCAAGGCACAGAGAGGTTGAGTAACTCACCTTGTCATTCAGCCAACCCATAGTAGGAGAGGACTGTGCCTAGCCATTCACATTAGGCTGTCACTCATTACACTGAAGACATGTTCCTCACAAGACTGCTGTGACAGCAGTTGGGCCCAGAGCATTTTTAGTTCTCCCACAAGGTCACATATGGGGCGTCACTCCTCAGTTAGGATGAGTTCCTCACACTAGACTCCTAGCCACCAGCCACCCCACTTGGCCTCACCTCTCCGGGGATGTTCTCAGGATCCTGCCTTGCCTAACCACCCCCTGCCTCTTACTCTCCCATAGCTTGGCTTTCAAAACCCCTCCGCTGTCTCACCACAACAGTGGACAAGGTTAAGGCTGTTTCTTAGCTCCTGAGCCCAGCAGCAGCCCATGGCTACCAGGAGAGAGCGAAAACACAACTCTACAGCCTTGAGGCTGGAGTGGACCAGCTCCTGCCTGGAGAACTCTATAGTGCATACATCCTACAGTGGTGCTCCTAGGCACTACCATTGATGACGTACCTATAAACAAGTAACACCTCCTGAGATGCAATTGTTGTGCTAGCATTCCAACTAAAGCTAGTGTTGCGAGGGGAGGTTGCTCATCAGCTAAGAGCACTGGCTACTCTGCCAGAGGATCTGGATTTGATTCCTGGTACTGATGGAGTGGCTCACAGACACCTGAAGCTCCAGTTCTGGATAATCTAATGTCCTTTTCGGTCCTCTAAGGGCACTAGGCACATATACGGTGCACAGATATACATACCAGCAAGATACTCATACAAACAAAATTAAAAGAACAAAACACCAAATTTCTAAGTGTGGCAGAGCAAAGTGCTGGGGTGGGGGCGTTATTGGATCAAGGGATACACTGTAGAAGGGACAGGCTGGATGAGACACCTGGAATCCACTTCAATAGCACTCAGCCTCTCAAACTCCCCCATATCTTTGCTTGTCCGGCAAGCTGTAGCTGCTTCTATGGGTGGACAGCATTGTCACTGGGGAAGGAACAGTCACTTACAAAGACATGGCTGAGGGAGAACTTTCCTCTACTCACAGAATGACCCAAAAGGAAGGCACATTCCAAGCCGGGCAGTGGCAGCGAGTGCCTTTAATCCCAACACTTGGGAGGCAGAGGCAGGCGGATTTCTGAGTTCAAGGCCAGCCTGGTCTACAGAATGAGTTCCAGGACAGCCAGAGCTATACAGAAAAGCCCTGGGGTTGGGGTGGGGGGAATGAAGGCATATTTCTGTATCTGGGGAATGGAAGGCATAGAAGGAGGAAAAATGGTCCCTCTTCAGACTCTGGAGTAGGCCTCTCCAGTGAGGACTCCTTCCCTGTAGATAAGGACAAGTCTCATGCATTCCTAAATAGATAAAGCTAGAGGCAATAGTAAACAAGAGGACACCTTTCAGCACTAAGACCTCAAACTCTACTGCACACATTTCAATAAGGTGAGCTAAGCAATCAAAAGAAGAGAGGTAGCATAGGACTCAGCAGAGACACACAACTTCACATCGGAACATCAAGTACAGCTTGCTAGCCAGCAAGATCCAAGGTGAACCAATGGATAAATAATATGAGGTCTGATTATTGGAGCAAGCATGGGATTTGGGGTGAACTTTTCACCCAGGAAGATTTCTGAACAAGGGCTGGTGAGATGGCTCAGTGGTTAAGAGCACCGTCACCGTCTGCTCTTCTGAAGGTCCTGAGTTCAAATCCCAGCAACCACATGGTGGCTCACAGCCATCCGTAATGAGATCTGACGCCCTCTTCTGGTGTGTCTGAAGACAGCTACAGAGTACTTACATACAATAATAAATAAATAATCCCTTTTTTTAAAAAAAATCTCTGAACAAAAAGATTCGGTGTGTGTATGAAGCTATGAAGAAAAGCAAGATAAAAGGATGTGTGCTGGACCACTGGCACCCAGGACGTTGTGGGCCAGAGTGAGGACTAGAGTTTGATCGTAGAAAGCCATGGAAGGACCTAAGAGAGCATTCATTCCGTCACACTGTAACGCCTTGAGCCCCTCAGGTATGAATACTTGTCCAAGTGAGAGGAAAACTTGTTGAAGCAGTCAACCTGTCAAGTCTCAATCCTTACAGTCTAAAAAGTAAGGAGAAATAGAGAAAACAAGTGTTTGTGAGGATGGGAGAAACTGGAGCCCTTGGGAGCTATTGATTTGGATGTAAATGGCACAGCAGTTCCTTAAAAAGTGGAGACACTACAGGGGCTGCAGACAGGGCTCAGTGCTTCTGAGCACTAGTTGCTCTTGCAGAGGATCCAGTTTGGTTCCCAGACCCACATGGTAGCTAACAACCATCTGTAACTCTAGTTCTCTAGTTCTATGGGATCTGATGCCCTCTTCTGGTCTCCAAGGGCACCAACCATATACATATTGCACAAACATTCAGGAAAAATATTTATAAACAAACAAACAAACAAACAAACCTCTAAAAAAACTGGGACTGGAGAGATGGCTCAGCAGTTAAGAGTGCTATTCCAGAGGTCCTGAGTTCAATTTCCAGCAACCACATGGTGTCTCACAACCATCTGTAATTGGGTCTGGTGCCCTTCTCTGGTGTGTCTGAAGAGAGCAATGGTATATTCATATATATAAAATAAATAAATCTTTTAAAAAAATTTAAGTAAAGCAGGGCCAAGCAACACATGCTTTTTTTGTTTGTTTGTTTGTTTGTTTTTGTTTTGTTTTGAGACAGGGTTTCTCTGTATAGTCCTGGCTGTCCTGGCACTCACTTTGTAGACCAGGCTGGCCTCGAACTCAGAAATCCACCTGCCTCTGCCTCTCAAGTGCTGGGATTAAAGGTGTGTGCCACCACGCCCAGTGCAACACACGCTTTTAATCCCAGCACTCAGGAGCAGAGGCAGCAGATCTCTGTGACTTCGAGGCCAGCTTGGTCTACAGAACAAGTTCCAGGGCAGCTAGGGATACACAGTGAAACCTTATCTCAGAAAAAAAGAAAAGAAAAGAAATTTAAGCAAAAAACCTGTGAAGTTACCAGGTGGAAATGTAATACCAATTCACCCTACTTCTGGGTATATACCACTACGCAGCTGGGTATGGGGGCTCACAGCTGTAATCCCAGCACATAGGCTGAGACAGGAGGATGGCTGTGAATTCCAGGCAAGCCTGTGATCAAGTAGCCCACCATTTCAAAGACCCAAAAACAGGGATAAGAGGGAGTACTTGGAGCTAAAGAGTGCAGAGTACTCTTGTAGAGAACCTGTTCCCAGCACAAACGTCTTTTAGCTCACAACCTGAAACTCCACCACAGAAGGATCCAGTGCCCTCTTCTGTACTCAGGAATACACATTCCCACACAGACATGTATATAATGCACATAAACTCACACAGACACATAAAAATAATAAATAAAATAAAATGAAATGAAATGAAAGGGGCTGGTGAGATGGCTCAGCGGGCTAGATCACATGACTGCTCTTCCGAAGGTGATGAGTTCAAATCCCAGCAACCACATGGTGGCTTACAACCACCCGTAACAAGATCTGACGCCCTCCTCTGGTGCATCTGAAGTCAGCTACAGCGTACTTATGAAGAATAATAAGAAATGAATCCTTGGACTGGAGAGACCAACCGGAGCAAGTGAGGCTGTCTGGCGAGCGGAGCCGAACGGGGACGGCCAAAGCAAGCAGGGACGGCCGGAGCTAGCGGGGCCGGAGCGAGTGGGGCCGAACGGGAACGGCCGGAACGAGCGGGGCCAACCGGAGCAAAGAGCAAGCGGAGCCGATCAGAGCGAGCCGGGCCGGCTGGAACGAGCAGGGGCCGTACAGGGGCGGCCGGGAGCGAGTGGGGCTGGCCGGAGCGAGCAGAGCCGGCGGGAGCGAGCGGGGTTGACCAGAACAAGGAAAAAAAAAAAAGAAAAAGAAAAAGAAAAATAATAAGAAATGAATCCTTGGACCGGAGCGACCAACCAGAGCAAGCCAGGCTGTCCAGAGCGAGTGGAGCCGAACNAAAGAAATGAAAGCAAAACCTCTAATCCTAGCACTTGGCAAGCAGAGGTGGGCAGCCTGAGACCAGCCAGCACTGCACAACACAGACTCTGATTTAAATGGGAATAAAATGTGATCTGGAGAGAAGGCTTGATGGTTAAGAGTACATCTTGTTCTTGCAGAGAACCTGAGTTCTATTCCCAGCAACCACGGGGTAGTTCACAACCAATTCCAGTTCCAACAAATATAATGTCCTTTTCTGTTCTCTATAGGCACTAGGCACAACTGCAATACACATAAACACACACAGCAAAACACACATAAAATCAAGTGAATATGTCTTTTTTCCTTCAATAAAGGCACACATCTGTATGCCCACATTCAAATCATTGTTATTTATGGCACCTGAAACATGAATCTATGTATCCATGAATAGATACATAAAAATTTTTAAAAAAGGATATTACATACAATAGAATACTAGTCAGCCTTAAAGGAAGCAAATTCTAACATATGCCACACATAGACAACCTTGAGAACATTATGATCAATGAAATAAGCCAGTCACAATAAGGCAAATAATGTATGGTTCCATTTTTATAAGATATTTAGAGTATTCAAAATTACAGAGATGATGCTGGGTGCTTAGCTCAATGATAAAGTGCTCGCCCAGTGTACATAAAGTCCTGGATTAGATTCCAGAACCTCTCATAAAACTGAGTGTTAGTGCATGCACCTGGTCAGAGCAAGGGTCAGGAGAATCATGTACTCAAGGTCACTCTTAGCTACACGGGGGGATCAAGGCCACCTGGGATACATGAGACCCTATCTCAAAAAATTACATAGATAGATAGATAGATAGATAGATAGATAGATAGATAGATAGACATCAGAAGAGTAGCTACCAGAAGGTAGGGGAGGTGGCTAGAGAGTTATTTCTTCATGTATGGAGTTTGGGTTATATAAGATGAAAAATTAAGGAAATAAATATAAACAAGACAGTGATGCTGTATTGTCCAACATGATGAATGAACTAGCAACACTGAAATATACAATTAAAATAGCTATGATGGTAAAATTTGTGTTTATGCATATTTTAACACAACATACCCAAAGCAAGGGAAAATGGCTTGGAAACACACACATGCGTGCACACACACACACACACACACACACACACCTCCAAAACTCCTGACATAGAATACTTACAGAAACCGAGGCATGAGTCAAGCAAAGAATAATTAGCCTGGGAAAGGGACGACCCAAGGGTTGTGGTCCCCACTGTGCTGGCAAACATGAGGAAAGAGGAATTCCAGGAGAGTTTCTCTTAATCCTAGAGGATTTAGTTTGGTGACAAGGACATGGCCCTCTTCTGGCTTCTTCTTGAATCTCAGACTTCCCATCAGCAGGACTTAGTGTAGAAACCTGGGGACTTGGGGCTGGGGACTAATGAGGAGAGGTTCAATTCATCCTTCAGGAGAGCCAAAGACACAGAAGGGGGTTTCTACTCATCCTCCAGGTAAAGATGCTAAATGTGTTCCATTCACCACACAGCCTGAAGAGCTGGTGAAGATCCATGGAGGGTCAATGACCTGGCTTTTCCAGAAGAAGGCAGGGACACAAAAGGGAAGAAGAAAGGCACTGAAGGAGAGAGAGGGAGCTATTACCATAGTCCTAAGGCTTAGCATCCTACACAGACACAGATACAACACACACACACACACACACACACACACACACACACACACACACACACGTCCAGAGGTCACAGGCTATTGGAGAGGACAACAGAGCTGAGAAACCCAGATGGGAGGGAGTGGCCCGGACCCAGCAGGTGCAGGCTCCTGTGGCCCTCAAGACAAGAGACTTCTCAGGGAGAGACTTCCACCCTGCAGCCTTCTCCTCTTATGCCTCACCACCCCTCCCGCCCCCAGCCTCTCCACCAGGATGTCTTGGCCGCCTTCTGCGCGCTCTGGTCACAAATCCCAGCTCTTTCTCTCCACTCATCGACCTCTGTTCCGCTGGTCTGTTTCTGGCCTTTTTAGCCTAAGACCATCCTGTGTGTGGCCTCACTATGATAGTCTCTGTTTTGTTTCAGCCTTCTCCGCAGCTCCATCACAGCCCTGGTTGCAGTCCACGTCCATGTTCATCCGTGTCCCTCTATCTCCATGCCTGTCTTTCTCCATCCTGCTGGCCTCCTCTCTCTGCCAATCTCCATCTCCACCCCTGCCTTTCTCTTCTACCGCTTCATCCTTGTCTTCATTTGTATATCCCTTTTCCCTTACTTCTATTTCGAGGTCTGACTCCTTTTCTCTAGTCTCTCCATTCCCACGTCCCCTCCCTGTCCCTGTCCCAGGCTCCTGTCTCGTTCTCATCCTTGTCTCCATCCCCCTCACTCCAGGGCAGCCTCAGCAGTCCTCGCAGGGATAGGACCTAGCTGGGGGCGGGGCTGAAGGGCCAGATCCGAATAATTCGGTTATCTGGGAGAATTGAATTAACTTCTTCACACCAGCTCCGCGGGGCCTGCCTCCCTAGCTTCCACGGGGCCGCAGGTGGGAGGCCCAGGAACGAGGTCGGGACCCTCCTGCTGGGCATGTTGTGTAGAGATCGAAGGTCTAGGCCGGATTGGGACAGGATAAGGGACTCTCGGGATGGGGTCCCACGATGCTCCGCCTGCACCTCGGGAGCCCTAAGAGGGAGGCCCTTTGGGGTGGGGGGCCCGAGGTGGCTAGGGGCGGGGTCTGGGCCGCTCAGGCCCCGCCCCGCGGAGCTCGCCCCGCCTCGCCCCCTCCGCGGGGTCCTGCGCGTTAAAAGGCGCGCGGGCTGGCGGCACTGCACTTGCGTTGCACCGGGGCAGAGTGCGGGCCGCGACGGGGCGGGCGGACTCTCGGGCGCTCAGAGTGGGTCTCAGGTCCTCTGCGTCTGGAGCTCAAATCTCCATCCCGAACTCCACCCAGCCCGGGACCCCGACCCCGACCCCGACCAGACCCGGCCCGGCCCGGCCCCCGCCCCCGCCCCCTCGGGCCGATGGACTACTCCTACCTCAATTCGTACGATTCGTGCGTGGCGGCCATGGAGGCGTCCGCCTACGGTGACTTCGGCGCCTGCAGCCAGCCTGGAGGCTTCCAATACAGTCCCCTGCGGCCTGCCTTCCCCGCCGCGGGGCCACCTTGCCCCGCGCTCGGCTCCTCCAACTGTGCGCTTGGCGCCCTACGCGACCACCAGCCCGCACCCTACTCGGCAGGTGAGCGCAGTCCTGTCCCAACCCTACCTCCAAATCCCACCTCCAAACCCCATGAAACCCCAACTACCTTTCCTACTCTGCAAGAGATTGTGACTGAACCCACAAGCCACCCCTACCCATGCTGCTGGCTGGACTCCTCCAGTGTACTTTGAGACCCCCGGTAATAGGAGTTTCTTCTTGGCAGGGATGAGCCGCACCCTCTTGTTCCTCCGGTTCCTCTTTCTCAATGCCAACCCTACCCTGTGCCTTTCATATCAAAGAAACAGGTCCAGTCTTGGGCCTCTCACTAGGCCTTCCCCTCCCCACCTACAAAGGTGTCCACCAAACCTCTCCATTCCCTGAATCCTCAGAATTGGCTTCCAGCTCATTCCAGCCAACTCTCATTCTTAGCACCTGTGTCCTGGGTGATGCCACCCTCAACAAAGATCCCTGCTGCAGCTGAGCTGCCCAGATGGCATCCTTTCCACAGCTTCGATTCCTTCTTTCTAGCCTCACCTTGCCCTGTCTTAGACCTGTCCTGCCTGGGCCCAAACCTTACTGCACCACCAAAAAACCGGTTCCCATAGCCACAGAAAAGGCGCCTGTATCATTTGGACCACTTTCTTTTCCACATTCCCCCCATCTCGGACTACAGCCCTGGAAATCCCAGGAGCACATCCTCCACCCTCGAGCCCCTTTGATCCAAGCAAGTCCCAGTCCAAACCCTCAACATCATTTAGCCTTTTAGGTATCCCTATGCCTTCTGTTAGTGTCCCAGCATGCCCCACCAGGCTCCCTCCTTTCTTAGCGCCCCCTTCCCCCGGCAAAGATCACTGGCACCCGAAAGGAGGTCTGGGGTTTGTTGGGGAGATAAATACCTTAATTTAGAGACATAATGAACATTAAGAGACAGCCGTAGACCAAAACGGGGTTGGGGAGACTGGTGGTGCTGGGCCAGGCCAGGATGGGGATCCCATAAATGGGAACAGGAAATAGGGAGATAGACCCTTGAGAAAAGGGTCTGTGAGACTGTGAATGGGATAAGGTATGGAGAGATGGAAACACAAATGGAGACCCTGAGAGAAATGGGTACGCAGTGTTGGAAAACAGAGATAAGAACCAGATGGTAGGAACACACATTATGGAAGATGGGGACCAAACGAGCCTGAAAACAAATACTCGAGAGGGAAAGAAAGATGGAGTGCTGAGGAGAAGAATTTGGGAAGATGAGACCCCCATGAAAAACATGGAGATTTAAACCAGACAAGATACAAGGATTCAGAGATGGTGTCTGCCTCTGGTGTAGGAAGATAGTGAGGGAGGGGCTGGGATAGGACTTAGAGGAAGTGGGACAGAGGTGACTGGGTGGGAGAAAGGGGACAAAGAAAATAGAAAAACTTGAGTAAGAAAGAATAAGAAGCGGTCTTCTTGGGCACAAAGAACAGTGAGTGGATCCAGAGGGGAAAGTTGAAGAGAGATTCAGATGGAGGAAGGGGAAATATCTGGAGAACAATATGGACCAAGGAGGAGAGGCAGGACTGAGGGGGAAAAGCTTAGAAAGGAGAGAGATGGACTGAGGAGACGGGGTGAGGCGAAAGGGAACCCCATCAGTACATAGAGTCTTAAGTAGACTTGCCTAGAGAATCTCAATGGCAGAGCCAAGGCCCGAGACTGGTTAGTGGGGAGACTGGTGCTGATGCAGACATACCCTGCTCCTGTGATCAGGAAGAGTGTCTAAGGAGAAACGCCACCGTGAGGGTAGAAGGCCGGGAGAGGCCAATGGAGTGGTAGGGGTTGAAAGAAGGTGGGAAAAATGTGGAGGAACCCTTAGTTGGAGCTTCTGATTTGTTTCTGGGAACTCTTAAGCCCCTTGATGATTCAGCCTTAGGGACACTTGACAGGAAGCTATTGAGGACCAAATCGAGGGAAGGGAGGGAGGGAGGGGTTATATGAGATTTCCTCTAGGGCGGGACACAGGGGTATAGGGACTGAAATCAGCTTCTCACGCCCTCCTCCACTTTCATTGCCCCTGCCCTCGCGCACGCACCCGCAGTTCCCTACAAGTTCTTCCCGGAGCCGTCTGGCCTGCATGAGAAGCGCAAGCAGCGGCGCATCCGCACAACGTTCACGAGTGCTCAGCTCAAGGAGTTGGAGCGCGTCTTCGCCGAGACCCACTACCCCGACATTTACACTCGCGAGGAGCTGGCGCTCAAGATCGACCTCACTGAGGCTCGCGTGCAGGTGCGTGGATACACGTGCTGTGCACGCTCTTGCTAGAGGAGGGTGCTGGAGCCTGCAAGCCTAGACAGTCCGGGTGTGGCTGAGCAGCCAAGGGAGGCAGCGGGGCTGAGACTTGGGCTCTTAGAAGACCGGAGCAGGATCGCTTCAATTTGCCTCCGACTCCATATTCCTACATTTCCCCTCCCTAAGTCGGAGGTTTATAAATTTTTACCCTGAAGCTAGGAAGCAAGGCGGCTGGGTTGACCAGGCTAATCAGTACTTCTAGATGATGTACCTGAGTCAGAAGACTGACTCCTGATTTAGGAAAGTTTAAGTCTGGGACGGCTGCAGGTCGGACGAGAGAAACCTGGATATACAAATCCGGCTAGCCCGTTTTGACAGGGGGACCCTGTACAAATAGTCCCCCAAGCGCCCCGAGCCACTCTTCAGGGTCCTAGGATGCTCCAAGTGGGATGCCCCAGCTTCCTAAATAGTAGGGCTAGGGTGGTAAGATTGACTAAAGCCCCCTCCAAGAGACCAAAATGCAGGGAAGCCACGGGGTCTACGGGTGAGCAGATCCTAAGGACAAAAACCCAAGGGCCTGTTGGATGGGGCACCACAGACGGGAAGAATGGACGTGGTGCGGAGTGGAGCGGTGGAGGTCTGTAGATCTGGTCAGAGGTCTTACACGCACCTAGCGGCCTGGGACTGAAGTGTCCCGTGAGATCGTCCTCTGGGCTAACTGGCCCCTGTGCCCACAGGTCTGGTTCCAGAACCGCCGGGCCAAGTTCCGCAAACAGGAGCGCGCGGCCAGCGCCAAAGGCGCGGCGGGAGCGACGGGCGCCAAAAAGGGCGAGGCGCGTTGCTCGTCGGAGGACGACGACTCCAAGGAGTCCACGTGCAGCCCCACGCCCGACAGCACCGCGTCGCTGCCGCCGCCGCCTGCACCCAGCCTGGCCAGCCCGCGCCTGAGCCCCAGCCCTCTGCCCGCCGCGCTGGGCTCTGGGCCCGGGCCCCAGCCACTTAAAGGCGCGTTGTGGGCAGGGGTGGCGGGCGGTGGGGGTGGCGGCCCCGGCACGGGCGCAGCGGAGCTGCTTAAGGCCTGGCAGCCGGCGGAGCCCGGGCCAGGTCCCTTCTCTGGAGTTCTGTCCTCCTTTCACCGGAAGCCCGGCCCCGCCCTAAAGACAAACCTCTTCTAGCCGCGGGCGTCTGTAGGCAACCAGCCTGCCCCGAGAGAGACACCCCTCCCCTATTGGACCTGGCATTATCCCTCCCTATCCCGGCAGCCTGCCTGGAAGCTCCCCGTTGTCCCCACTACCCAGTGTCTGATCCCTAGACCTGGCCCCCCTTCGTTGTAAAACAAGCCAGGGCCACTCTGGTCTGGAGTACTAATAACCATGCCGCCCCTCCGGGGCGGCCGGAAGCCCTTTCTTGCTAGGCTTTCTTAGGAACAGGGATCAAATTACACCTGTCCCCCCCCACTCAGTGCCCAATCATAAAGGGTCCTAAGAAGCCGAGCCAACAGCTCTTACGGCTTTTCAGCTAGCTGGGCCACTCCTTGAAATCAAGCAACCTGAAGAGTCCCACCGCCAATCCCACCCTAACGAGTCACCTCCCGTCCCTAGCCAGTATGGCGCAGAGGTTAGACACTAGAGGGGGAGAGCCATCGGGGAACGGAACAAAATGGTTTTTCTTTTCCTTTATTTTTTTCTTTGAAAAACGTGTAATTTATTAAGGTGATTTTGCTCAATCCAAATAAAACTTAATTTATTGAAGACAACAAGCCAACCACCTTTCTGAGTACCCAAGGTGGGATAAACTGCAGCACTGTCCTCTGATGGGGTGGCAACTGAGACGCTCCCTCCCTCTATCCGCAGGCTGCCAAGCGTTCCCTGGGCAAGGGCGCTTCTTCGAACCAGAGGAACAGCCAGAACTAGGCAATTTGACATTTTATGGCCGAGGTCCTGCCCCACCCCCCAATAAAATTACCGTGCCCTCCCTTCCCAAAACCCACACAGAAAAACTTAAATAAATCCAGCCCGGTCCTGGGCTCTTCCTTCATTTCCGGACGGATGGATGTCCCCAGAGTAGGAGTTGCAAGGAACACTTCCCCTGTGGTTCAGGCTCGAGGGAGGGAGGTGAAAACATCAGTGGGTGAGGACCCAGGTGTGCCCAGCCATACCACCGAGCTTCACAATTACCACAAGCTACTCAGCCGCCCCCCACCCCCGCCCTCGCCCCTGGGCCTAAAAGCTAGGTTGGGAGCACGATGTTCTAACTAGAACGTCCCAAACAACTGGGCAGTAGGGAACTCTGATCCCCAATAAATAGAGATGCACAGCCACACTGCTCCGAACTTTCAACCCCTGGTTGCACATGCCCGTCCAGCTCTGCTTTTGCAGCTGGGCAGCATCTCTGCAATCATTTGCTGAGCTGCAAGGTGTCCAGAAGAAGGCGCTTGTGAGCAGGATCCTGCACCCCAGCTTCCTCAAGGTCTTCCTCGGTGATGTCACTGCAGGAATAAGAGAGGCTCTGGGAGATGGGCTAGGAGGTCCTAAAGGGCCCGAATCCCCACCCTTGCGGCCACACACCCCGCCCTATCCACCTCCAGACCCGCCCCCACCTGAGAAACTCCAGGTCGTCCCAGCCATTGTGCACCAGGCCCTCCTCATAGCGCTCCAAGCCGATGGCCCGCAGCCAGGCACCCATGCCCGCCTCTCCCAGCCCGCTGGCCCGCCCGCCCTGCGGGCATGGAGCCTAAGGGAATAGGGCATGTTAGGAGGGAGAACTAAGGGATCCTCACAGAAACACATGCAAACAGCCACATTCTACCCATGCTGGGGGGGAATGAGGCAAGGAATGGAGCTGATTCATGTGTCCCCAAAAGGCCCATTACTCAGCTACAAGCAAAGGGGGTTGTAGACACCAGTGAGTTCTGAGTGGAATAAAGGAACACCTATCAGGTACACATAACCAGCTAGCTCCGGTCTAACACACCTCCTCTGCCAAGTCTTCTTGGATGCTCTCCCGGATGCGGGGTGGAGGGAAGCTGAGGGGCCGGCCATAGTCCGAGGGCCCTCGGGGAGGCTGCAATTCCAAGGGGTTGGGGAGGAGTGCTGAGCGTCCAGGCCCTGGGGCATAATCTACCTCACTGAGTGTTTTGGCCATCTGCAGTACCGAGCAAGACCGGTCATCCCCACTTGCGACCTCTCCCAAAAAAGTACTGGCAGGTGAGGTGCCTGGCGGTAGTGGTGGTCTTGGATGGGCCTTGGGAGGTGGTGGGCCACGGGCCTCACCCCCACTTCGGCCTCTGACCACTGGCATTGACAAAGGATCCAGGTTAGGGGGCAGGAAGATGGCTGAGTCTGGCAGTGGTGGAGGTGGGAAATCTGGAGGAGGCAGCGTGCCCCCAGAGTCCTCATCCGATGAGCTTCCCTCTCCCACACGAGGGGTCCGGTGGCGCCCAAGCTGAGGAGCAGCAGGCACTGTGATGGCCACTTTGTTCTTGGTGGCAGGTGGGAGAGGGGCCCTGGCAAGTGAGGGTGGCTCCGGGGGCAGCAGCTGATGTGGGACCCCTTCGAGGACGTAGTAGGCGGGGTTATTGAAGCTGTTCTTGGGTGGGGGGGCTGCTACTCCTTCCTGCTCAGGTGTCTCTGACTTCAGCCTGGATGGGGAACAGAAAATCCAAGGTAAAGGACTCAAGGTAAGGGCAGTCAGTGGGTACAGGGGAGGGAGCTGGGGAAAAGTGACAGGGGCCTGCCCTGCTCCCAGACTTGCACTTGACCTTGAGTAAGTCACTTGCTCTCTCCAAGCCCTTGAGGCAAAGTGGTGAAGGTAAAACCCTACCTCCTTTCCCCACTTACACTCTTTCTCCGTTCTTTAACGATTTTATAACGGAAACGTGACCTCAAACGGGTGATAGCAGCCTGAGAAGGGTGACTAGAGATCAGAAAAGCCTCCAGGAGAGAATCCTCTGCAAAGCCCTACTCGGGCCCTCACGATTTAACCCAGACTAACCTCAAACTTCTCAATTTCTTTCTTGCCCACACTCTTGGAACCTTTGCAAATGGACATCTAAAAAGAACAATCTACAGAGCAAGTCCAGTATAGCCAGGGGTATTACACAGAGAAACCCTGTCTTGGAAAGAAAAAGAAGAATCTAGCAGCCAGGCAGTGGTGGTGCATGCCTTTAATCCCAGCACTTGGGAGGCAGAGGCAGGTGAATTTCTGAGTTCAAGGCCAGCCTGGTCTACAAAGTGAGTTCCAGGACAGCCAGGGCTATACAGAGAAACCCTGTCTCGAAAAACCAAATAAATAAATAAATAAATAAACAAACAGAGAAACCCTGTCTCAAAAAACCAAATAAATAAATAAATAAATAAATAAATAAATAAATAAATAAATAAATCAAAAATCTAGCAAGAAGCATTTCTCAATTGTTGGGCCATGAGCTTAACATCAGAGCCTTTTGTTGGGTAGAGCCTCATAAGATGGACCCTAAGAAGTCTCAGGGTGAGCCTGGGCCACCTTCAAATAACCTCAAGCTATGTCCTTTTTTTGTTTGTATTTGTTCATTTGTTTTGTTTGTTGGGTTCAGTTGTACTCAGTGACTGTGAACATCTCTTCTTCCTGCCCCATCTCCCAAATCCTGGGATTTACAGGGCTTGGCACCTTGCCCAGCTCCAGGACCAATATCTACATCTAAGGCAGAGCAGAGAGAAAAGACTCACTGGGTTCCCTTTAACTCTGAGGTCAGAGTACTCAGCCCTGACAGCCATAGTAACAGAAACTCAGGGCAGGTTTCTTCTTTCACCTTGGGTTCAAGGGCTCCTCCCTAGGAACTGCCCGTGGTGGGGCCGGGGGTCTGCCAGTCGGTGGTGGCTTTTCAGGCTCTTCAAACAACTTGGACAGCGGACAGGAGGTCTCTGTGGAAGCTGGCTTTCGGCTCCCAGATCTGCATGGAGTTCAGAACAGAGAAAAGATGATGTGGGGCTGATCAGGGGCTTCCAAATGTCCCCCCCTGGGAGAACATAAACCCAGCTCACCTGTGCTCCTGGCTGCCTCTTGACACTGAAGGAACCTTGCTTTTGGCTCCTGTATCATCCTTATCAATGCTAATCCATTCTGGGGAAACACAGAGAAAGTAAACGGAGAGGACTTGGGGTCATGAAATCCCAGAAATCTTAATGGACACTGGAAATGCCTACTAGTCCCTTCTTAGCTATTCCTCGAGGTAGACCCAACTTAGTCAAGACTGCAGAACTTTCCAATACCACAGGATTCCAACACACTGCCACCCTGGGTCTGCTTCTCCTACACCTGCCCCACACCACCACATCGCATGCCCCACCCACACCCTGTCCAATGGAACCCCCACCATAGAGCCGCTCACGGGTGCCCAGGCGCTCTGTGGGCACCCGCACCTTCATGGAGCCACGGATGTTGCCTGTCTCCTCTCCTCGGTGGGACAGGAAGGTCAGGAACTGCTGGGCTGTGCTGCCAATCATGGACTTGAGTGCAACCACACACTCCCCTAAGGAGAAGATGCAACAGACCAGCAAACTGTCAGACCTTTCTAGGGAGCTACCTGGTTTCTTGTACCCCCTCTCCCCCCCAGGTACTTCTTGTCCCTTACCATATGATTCGTAGCCATCCATGGACTTGACTGTGAGCAGGAGATGCTGATCCTGCAGGTACTCAATGTCAGCCAGAATTGGCTTGAGCTGAGGAACAGAGAGGCCCAGTGAGAATCAATCACCCAGATGGCCCATCTCATCCTTCCCGTAGCAATCCCTGCCCCACTCACTCCTTGCCCTAAGGCTTGTCCGTGTTCACTCTTAAAAGACATAGCCCTGTGTGGCCTTTCAAAGCATTTCACATCATTACAATTAATTTTCTGTGCCTTCAGTGGACAATACTAGACATTTACCAAAGGTTCTGGAAGCATTTATTAAACAAATGAATAAGCAAACTAAAACTTGGCTCCACAGTTGCCAAAGATAAAACTTTCTTTATCCTTGTGTGCAAAACCATACACTGGCATCCCCTCCACCCTCACTGGCATCCCCTCCACCCTCACCGTCCTCCCAAGGAGCCCCTTCGTGTGCTCTGTCTCTCGCTCTTTGTAATCCCTTCATCTACAAGTGTGGGCCCAGGCTATAGCCTCACCGTGGGCAGCTGGCGGGAGGACCACTGCACCTTGAGAAAATTGATGTTGTCACTGCTCTGAGCATCATTCTCGAAGCTCTTCTTGTACTCTGGGGTGAAGCAGGAGGACATGACTAGGGCTGACCACTCTGGGAAGCCTTTGACATCCCATTCTCTCCTGCCCCACAGCCAGCAACGGCCCCCTCTGACCTTCCAAGCAGGTAGAATAGAACTCAATGAAGAACTTGGTGCGGCTGGCTGTCTTCACAATGGCTTCAATGCTCTCAAACTCAATGTAGGCCTGGTCTGAGGTCTTAGAGAGACCTAAGGATTGATGGCAAAAGAGTCAGGATGCTGACACTTAGGACAGAAAGATGAGGGGTCCTAGCTGATCCACAGATAAGGCAGAGAGGAATCTCCCAATCCTAACTAACAGCAAGACCTACAGGTCCGTACAGAAAGACAGACATGCTGAGGGCTGGAGGGACGGCTCAGCAAGACCTACAGGTCCGTACAGAAAGACAGACATGCTGAGGGCTGGAGGGACGGCTCAGCAAGACCTACAGGTCCGTACAGAAAGACATGCTGAGGGCTGGAGGGACGGCTCAGCAAGACCTACAGGTCCATACAGAAAGACAGACATGCTGAGGGCTGGAGGGACGGCTCAGCAAGACCTACAGGTCCATACAGAAAGACAGACATGCTGAGGGCTGGAGGGACGGCTTAGCAAGACCTACAGGTCCATACAGAAAGACATGCTGAGGGCTGGAGAGATGGCTCAGCAGTTAAGAGCACTGACTGCTCTTCCAGAGGTCCTGAATTCAATTCCTAGCAACCACATGGTGGCTCACAACCATCTGTAATGGGATCCGATGCCCTCTTCTGGTATGTCTGAAGACAGCTACAGTGTACTCAGATAAATCAAATAAATCTTTTAAAAAAGAAGAAGACATGCCAATCATGGAAGGTTTATGGCATAGGATGTGGATGTGAGAACCAGAATGTCCCTAGACTTATCTGTCAACACCATGCCACATCTGCGGGCATACTCAAGGCACATGTGTGACAGATAAAAACACACCAGTATACCATTCCTCCAATGATGACAAAGGCATAAACAGCCTCACATATCAATAGGTTCAGAACCACTCCTGTGTTCATAAGAACACACACACACACACACACACACACACACACACACACACACACCTAGGTGTGGTCGGTCAAACCCATCACTCCACTAAGCCCCTGTCTATGCCCTCCCATACATCTTTATATCAGAACAGGTACCTTTCTTGGAGATGAACTGGGAAGTAACTCCAACCTCAAATGTCCCAAACACAGGAGAATGGTCACTGGTAACAATGTCATCAGTGCAACCTATTTAGGGGGACAGAAACAAGAAGAGAACTGTCTCTGCTCTCTGCCCTACTTCCTGAGGCAGAATAGTAACCACCCAAGTGCCTCCCATCATCCTGTCAAGGCGCTGACCATAGGAATTGCAGATGATGTGGGTTTCAGGATAGGATTTCCATAGAATCCGGTCACACCACGAAGGCACATTGGTCCGGACCTGTGGCAAGAATAGCAATGTATCAGCCCTGTCCTGTCAGTTGGAGATCCTGCCGTGGGTCCCACCCAGAACTGACAAAATCCTACCCTTCCTCTGTTCCTGGACCCAGCACCTGCCTCTTCCTTGGATTCCCAAAATATCCAACAGCACCCTCCAAGGCTTCAGGGAAGCCACAGAAGCCTGAGCAGCAAATGCAGAAACCCAGTTCCTTGATGCCCACTGCTAACTTCCTGAAACCTGAGGGAGGCTCCCCCAGTCTATATTTTTCACTCACCCCAGTTGGCTTCTGTTTGTGCCAAGCGTATGTGTCCCGGGAACCCCGCTCATAGCGGTAGGTAGGTGGGAAAGATATCTCCTCCTCACCTAAAGAGAGCAGAAGGCACATGAAGTTCACAGCTCCAAAGACCCAGGCATCCTCCACACCCCAGGACCATCCGGGAACACTGCCAGGCCCTCACTCACTAAATCGAAGGAAGACCTTATGCTTCTCCCGCTCCAGGTTGAGTTGGTCCACTCTGAGCAGGGGCTCAAACTCTCTTCTACTAATGTAGTTCAGAATCTCCTGGGATACAGATACAAACACCAGAGGCTTGCCTCTCAAGAAAGGCCATACAAACCTCCCTCCCAATGCCCTCCTTTATAGCCACCCACCAGGCCCTGCCGGCACCTGAATATCCATGTCTAAGCGGTAGTTAAGGTCCCCAAACCAGAAGAGATGAGTGAACCGCAAAGAGATGTCAAAGGCACTGAGTTGCCGATCACCCAACGAGAGGAGACGCAGAATGTCCAGATAATTCTGGTTCCGCCTACAATGGAGGAGCCAGGGCAGATCTCCAGAGTCAGGAAGGAGGAACAGCATAAAGGTAGCAAGGCTTTGGGGTCAAGGATGGGGCAGGGATGAGGGTCCCTAGAAACAGAGGAAGCAGGTAGGGACAGGGCCATGGTCAGGCATAGGCAAGAGGAGTCCTGAGACAATGGGAGTCTCTGGGGATAGGAATGGAGGAAGTCAGGCCCTGGGCTACGGGGAAAGGAATGGGTCTCAGGAGAATGGAGGGTAAGCAAGGAGACACAAAAATGGTGCCTCTCACCGAGTAGTCTTCTCATTCCCTGAGGTGAGATGGCAATTCACGAAGCCAAACGAGGTGCCATTGAACATGAAGGACACACCCACGGCTCCCTTGTTCCCTGTCAGGACAAAAAAGAGGAAGGCTGAAAAAGGGTCACCTAAAGAGGGAACCCAGCTGTCCTCTATCCCTCCAGGCAACACAGTCAGCGTCACAGTATCCCTCCTCCAGAACACACACAGACTATTATACATACAGAGAACACACACACACACACACACACACACACACACACGTTCATACACGCATATGCACATGCATACACACACCTCTCCTCTAGTGATCTTTCTTGGGGCTGGAGGAGATTCAGAATGAGAACATACAAAGTTCAAAGAACCCTGTTTATGAGAAAACTGAACCACATAAAGTGGAGAACCCTGGAGAAGAGGCAGGGGCACCTTTCACCCGCAGGGGCCCACCTGCCCTGCTCACCCAGGGTGTTGGCGATACCAGTCTTCACACTGGACGTACTGACATGACTGATGCGATTCTCATGTTCTGGCTTGACCAACACAGCCACCTTGATGTTCCACAGTGACTGCATAGCAATCTATGGAGAGAGTGTGGGGTCACCCTTGCCCCAGGCCAAGGTCCCTGCCTATACTCCCTATGCCTATCAATTACACTGTCTTGTCAGTCATGGGCTAGGAAGGCTTGCTGTCCCTTTCTAGTGTAAACAAGAAGAGCATCCTCTCCTGTGACATGAATAACTCATGAAATTCAAGTTCAGTCTCCCAACGGACACATCAGGGCTTAGAGGAAAAGCCATGAGAACAGAACAATACATCCCAGGGCTAGTCATGAAGTCAAACAGAAAATACCAGGTCTGTGACAATAAGGGACAGGCAGGCTGGAGAAATGGCTTAGGGGTTAAAAGCACTCGCTGCTCTTCCAGAGGTCTAGAGTTCAATTCCCAGCAACCACATGGTGGCTCACAACCATCTGTAAATGTGATCTGGTGCCCTCTTCTGGCCTTCAGGAGTACATGCAGGCAGAACACTGTATACAGAATAAATAACAAATCTTAAAATAATAAAAAAAATAAAATAAAGGGGGATCAGGCAAGATAACCCCCTCACCGGACGGTAATCCAGATCTGTAAGCTCCTTGAGGCCCCCACGCAGCAGATCCAGCCACTCTCTGTCACCCACTGAGTTCTCCTGAGTCCCAAAGACATAGATATCGTGGGGTATAGTCACTGTGACCTCATCCAGAGCTTTCCCCAGTCCCTTTGATGTGAACCAAGATGTCACGTTTTTAGGTGGTGGTACACTTCCTGAAGGTGGAGGGGAGGCAGCAGGAATCAGAGTTGTGGGTCATGCCCCTGTCCCGGGGCTAGCCTCCTCTCCCACCATAATTCCAGCCTGGGCCTGACCCATGTTCCAGGTGCCTATGAAGACAGAGATCATGTCGGGCTCGTCCTGCTTGGAGTGCCTGTTCTTCATGAGCTGCAGAAGCTGGCAGAAGGCTTCTCGCTTCTAGTGGAGGTCGGGGAAGAACAGGGAATACAGTAGCCAGTCAGGGACAGTAGGTACTCAGCAAGCCCACCCTTCCACAGGGATACCCTGCTTTGTGGTGGGCATCATGAAAGAAGGATAGGGTCTTCCCTGAGGTTCCCCACTGCACACACAGTATGAAAGTACTAACAAGTGCTATCTACCCTCAACATACTCCCTGCCAAGAACGACAGGTCTGCACCTCCTATTCCAGTAGGAGATATCCTAAGGAGACTCCAGCAGCCCCCAACACCCTGGCACAGGCAGCAACTCACCCGGGCACTGACAAAGATGAAGTCCTTGCGCTGGGTCCGATCTTTCTCCTTTTCAAACACAACACCCAGCTTGTTCTGCACACGCTGGGATTTAATGAGCTGCCGGACTAGGGGAAGGAAAGAGGAGTCACCCAAAGCCGTGCCGGCCAGCAGGCTGAGGAGGGCCTTGCCCTGCTCACTTCTCCCAACTCTGGCCCCAGCTCACTCCGGTCATGTGTGAAGGTTGTCCAGTCCTCCTGGGAGTCACGCTGTCTCCTCAGCAGAACCAGCCTCCCACCCTCGACGTCCACACTCAGCGTGAACTTCTGGGACTTCCCAATCTTGGTCAGGTCACCCAGTGTCACATCCAGCTTCACCTGAAAACCAGGAGTGGAAAGGCTGCTGACAAGACCTTAGACAGGCAGAGCCCTCTTTACCTCCAGCTACATTTTGCCCCACGAGGCCCCATCTGCCATGTACCTCAAAGGCCTGCACGGGGATGGTCTTGGCCTTGCGTGTGGAGGGCTGCAATGGAGCTGGAGGGGCTGTGGAGCTCATGTCCTGCAGTGCCTTTAGGGCCTAGAGAGAGTAGGGAAAAGGTGAGGTAAAGGGACCTGCAGAGGGAGGGATATGACAGGGAGGGGCACCTCAGACGCTGGGATAAGTCCCTGCAGGGCATTGTAAGGGCGGTCCACCCACCTTCTTCTGGATGCCTGACAGGAAGTCCTTTAGCACAGATAGCTTCAGCACAAGGCTCTCCAGCTCCTGCTCTCCAGTCTGTGGTAAGCTCTGCCAGCAAGAAATAAGGGTGGTACACAAAGTTCCTAAGCAGAAACCACATACATAGCTCCGAGATATGTCCCATCTCCTGGAGGCCTCCCTACAGTCCTACCTGCTGCTGTAAAAGACGGGTCACCATGGGCGAGCTCTGCTGGTCAAACACCTTCGACAGGATCTCTAGGCCTGACAGGACCTTGTCCACCTCGCTAGGGGAGACAGTGGGTTCAGATGGCACAGAGTGTGGCACTCTCTGTGTCCTTCAGCATAGGAACAGGGTACAGTGGAGGAAGTTGGGACACAGCGGATGTCTGATACCTGAATGGGGCCCACAGGCTCAGCCATCCTTAGTACCTGTGTAGCCTTCGGCACGAGGTGACAAGGGTTCTGGTGAGATGGGGCAAGTTGCTGGCTCCGCCTCGTACAGCCTCCAGGTCCAGCCCATAGCTGCCCTTCAGATAGTCATGTGACACAGTGCTGAGTCCATTAGGAGTGCTTCCAGGAGAGATGAAGAATCAGGGGAGGTCCTGCTGACTGTCAAAGCACCCGACTCTACCCAGCACATCAAGTACTGGAGGCAAGCAGAGTACAACATGCCAGAGAATCTCTCCCTGGGGCTGATTTGGGATGGGGGGGTCCTTAGGAGGGGGGCTTAGAAGATCAGTCAGCTGGGGAAACAATTCTCAGAGAAGGAAGTTCCTGCTCAATAGAGGAGGCTGGGAGGTTCTCACCTCTCAGCTGCTGGAGTTGTGGGAGTCTCAGGGGTTGGCAGGGGGCTGCTGAGCCCCACAGGGGCAGAAATGCTGGTGGAGCCAGAGCGCGGGGGTAGTGGGGGCTTCTCATCCTCCACATCTGTGGATAGGGAACAGTGGGACAGCAGCGTGAACTCATTGTTATGTGACAGCGATATGCCATAGCCATAAGAGACTTCCCAGCAGAGAGGGTATAGTGTGGGCATTGTGGTTACAAGAAAATGGAACTTCGGGGCAGGTAGGCCTGGGAAGAGGGGATGGGAAGAAACAAGGGAGTCAAGGAACTGGCAAGGAAGGGGTTTTCTTTTCCTCTCTGCATATGCACATACTATGCATGCACATATGTATATGTGTTATGCATGTGTGAATACATGTGCGTGCGTGCGTGCGTGCGTGCGTGCGTGCGTGCGTGCGTGTGTGTGTGTGTGTGTGTGTGTGTGTGTGTGTGTGTCTAGGCTTGAAACTGATAACTCGCTTCCTCCATTAAATTTTCCTGATTTATATACTAAGGGATCCCCTGCTTGAGGCCACCACACCTACCCAGCTTTTAGGCGGGTTCTGAGTGAGGACCTGAAGCCTACCCTGCTCCTGGCATTTAATGCAAGCAGGTGCTCTACCCACTGAGCCATCTTCCCAGCCCAAGGAAGGAATTTTTTTTTTTTCATGCTGTAAGATGAGCAATACCTGAGGCATCTCGGTCATCTGGTGGATCTGGCTCTCTCTCCCCCTCTACAGGCAGCAGCAGAGCACAAACTAGACCCTGGTTGGGCTGGGCATACAGGCCTATAAGCTCACCCAGGGTCTGGAAGCGGCGCACAGGAACACCCTGTGAGGTCTGAACCAACAAGGATGGGAGAGTCAGCCAGCAGGTCGCCAAGCCTGAGGCTAAGCCAAAATTAGAGGTCACAGGTCTGAGCTCCTACCTGCACAGCCAGGAAATCCTCTCCATCTGGCAGAATGCGGTATGTGTGCACGTGCTTTTGATACCTAGTGGCAAAGAAGGGACCAGAACCTGTCACCCTTAGGCTACAGTCTTCTTCCTACTTATGCCTGCTACCAGGCTCCGCCACAGGCCCATCATCTTGGATTTTCTAAAACCATCTGTCCAGGCTGCAGAGGGTTAATGATGGGGCCAGTTAACTTCCACCCTCTTAGTACTGCCAACAAGAACAGAAATAACCAGCCCCCCCCCCCCCCAGTCCCAGACCTACAGAGACTCTACACCCACCACAGAGCAACAGGCAGCTCTTTTGTGGCCTCTACAGCTGTCTAAACAGCCCCTCTGGGCTGTGGTACCAGTCTGGGCCCCCCGCCAGAGTAAAAGCCCTCAGAAGACTGGTTAGCTCCTATTTGCATGCATGGGCAATGTGCTAACACACGCCTGAGACTCTGTCTGGGTTTATGTTGGTATCTCGCTCCACTGGAGTCTGGTGCGTCGCGGGTATTTTTACAGAGGATTGGGGGGGGGGGGCTATGCTTTCTCTCCTCAAGCATCAGGAAACTGGAATGACCCAAAGGGGATCCCGATGGGAGACTCAGCCTCTAGGAACCCCAAGCCAAGAGGGGTGCTGACAGATGGCGGCAGCAGCTGAGCAGGTGACAGCTGAGCCAGACACATAATAAGTGGGGGATGGAAGGCTCCCTTGGCCTCCACACCTCAAATAGGCACTGTGGTCTCTGTCTATGCTGGGCAGAAGTGGGTGTTGGCTCTAGAGAGGACCAAATACCACAAGGTCATTTTCTCCCTAAAGCTAGCCCTACCTTACTCAAGGTACATTACTTTGTGATATCTGGATCTGTATTTATGACAACAAGAACATCCCAGTAACCAAACCCTGACTGTGTTATGCATTCCACATAGCTCTTTTCATATTCACACTGTATAGCAGATACATTAATATTTCCATTCTCCAGATGAGAAAACTGGGGCTCAGGAAGGAAAAGAAAGATTTTCCCAAGGTCACAGAACAAACAGAAGGTAGGGCTGGCTGGTACCTAGTACCAGAGCAGAAGCTAGTTTGTCTGTCAGGGTAGGGGTGTGTCTTGAATGTTCTTTGTGTACTGTGATGTGTATATAGGTAAGCATGTGTTTGGGAAACCTAAGAAACCGCCCACTTCTGATCCCTTCTGCCAGGCTCCTGAGAGCTGAAATCTGCCTCCGTATAAACACACACACACACACACACACACACACACACACACACACACACTCCTGCTGACAATGGAACCAGCATCTCTCTTCACTGGGACAATAGTTCCTTACCCATAGAAGGCCTCAGCTGTCCCCCTCCCACTCAAGACAGCTGATCCAGCACCTGCCCTGTCCCCTCCCTAATTAAGGGATCTGTTTAGAGGTAGCCAGGAGGCAGAGTCTTGGGATTTTTATGGACATAAGATGTCTGGCTTTAGTCTCTCCACACTAGGTGGGCCTCCGACTTGTTGCAGAAGCTGAGGTTCACAGAACCCCTCACTCAGCAGGTCAACTGTCTCAGCCAGAGTTCTCACTGTCTACACTACTACTAGCCTTTGGAACCCCCAAATCCTTTGTCATCTTAGGTACCATCAAATAAGTAGCAATATCTTTGGCTCCTCTCCACCAAATGCCCACAGCCCTATCCCAAGAGTGACAATCAAAATTGTTCCCTGTAGGCTGGGCCAGTGCGTTCCCAAAGATGTCAGAAGAAAAGAAGGGGAAAGATGGGACAGGAAATGAATCGTTTAAGAGTATTTTCATTAAATCTAAACTCAAGCCCCTGATGCTTGTCACAGGGGCCCACTCAGTGTGGAACTGTGGGGCAGGGAGGGAGTAGAGGTCAGAAAGAACACTACAAAACAGAAACCACACACAAAACATTACCACACACAGCTGCCAGGGACAGCCACAAGACCAGGCCCACTGAGAAGACTGCCAAGTCTAGTTTTAGGCTCAGCACTTATCCACTGCCAGATAACCAGAGCTCAATCCAGAGCCAAGAGAAACTCACTCATTGATTCATGAAATGAAGATTCTGAGGGCTGGAGAGATGGGTCAGCAGGTAAGAGCACTGACTGCTCTTCCAAAGGTCCCAAGTTCAAATCCCAGCAACCACATGGTGGCTCACAACCACCCATAATGAAATCTGATGCCCTCTTCTGGTGCGTCTGAAGACAGCTACAGTGTACTTATTTATAATAAATCTTTGGGCCTGAGCTAGTGGAGTTGACCCGAGCGAGCAGAAGTCCTAAATTCAATTCCCAACAACCACATGAAGGCTCACAACCATCTGCACAGTAGTGTACATAAAATAAAATTTTTTTCATAAAATAAATCTTAAAAAGAAGGAAGGAAGGAAGGAAGGAAGAAAGGTAGGTTCTGTCCCACACAGCTTCACCCCGTTGCCTCCCCCAAGTCTTCCTCCCAACCCACACTATTCAACCCCACCCTACAATCATATATAGCCGCAGAATTGCCCAGGAGCCAAACACTGGTCCCTCTGCCCCCTACTGCAGTGCTTTAAAACGAACTGCACTCATGTGGAGCATGCATCCCTTTCCCTGTGCATCTGGGACACTGGGAGAGTCTAAGCTGGTCTACCACGGTCTGCCACCGTTTCTTGCCATCACACCCACCCTGGGCTTTAGAACTCTGGCCTCGGGCCTCAGAAAGTGCTCCAGACACAGCAGGAAGTGCTCCCCTGTATCTTTCCTCCACCCAGCGATAAAGTCAAGGTCTCCAGGGTGGAGACAGGGCTGCAGCCCCTCAGCTACAGTCACCCCACTACCACGATTGCCACCACAACCAAGGAACACTCGGCGTGTGCCCGCCCTACTCACAGGACGCAGAGTGCGAAGGCCCCCGCCACGCTCTCGCTGTCTCGCACCAGGAAGCTGCCATCGCGGCCCGCCCGAGCCAGGAGCTCCTCCGCAGCAGCGCGGCTCAGATCACGGTGATACCAGGCAGGGGCCGGACTGCCTAGCGCGCCCCCGGGACTCGGTGTCCCACACACTGAGGCCATGGCCCGCGCAGGGCTCAGCGCCACCGATGCCTGCCGCTCCGCGCCATCTGCCCTGGGAAGCTTGAAGTCGAGGCTGGGCCCGGGCCCGGGGCCCGGGACTTAGAATCCACCAGCCCGAGAGAACCCGGTATCTGGGCTCCACGCTTGGCTGAGCCAACCGCCTGGATCTCCGCGCAGCCGCCGCCGCCCGCAGCGCCGGCCTCAACTTGAAGAGAAAGAAAAGTTTGTTCAGAGGCGGCGGGGGAGGGGCGGGAACGGAGCTAGGAGCTGGCCGGTCCCCTCCCCCTCCACTCGGCCCAGAGCCCGGGCCGCCCCTGCCCCCAGCCTCTCGGCAAGGACGATGCTCCGACAGCCCTACAGGACCCGCAAGACCCGCACCTCCCAAGTCCCACAACGATCGTGTCCCCCCCAACCTCAAGAGGATCCAGTTCCCCGGTACCCGCTCCCGGACAACTTGTGAGTCTAAGTTCTCGTTGGTGAATTCAACCCTTCTAACGATTCGCAATGAGATGACCCCTAATTCCTAAGCAAGTCTGATTCTACTACACATCTCTTCAACTCGGTGCCTCCACAGCCTTGCGAGATCGAGGTTCGCAAAGCAAGGTTCCAGGATAGACATCCACAACTTCTACCCCCCTCATCCAAGAGAACAAGTTCTCCCAACTCCTGTAAGGTCAGAGCACCTTCAGACCTGAACCCCTCCCAAAACGGTCCCTGACACATCCCACAAGATCCCAAAGAGATCCGATACCCCACCCCACACATACGCGCGCGCACGAGGTCCAGTATCTTCAAGCCTTTCACGCAGCGGTCCCCGCAGGCCCTCCAGCCTGGATGAACCCTTCCCCCATCTCCGCCAAATTGCCTGGCACCACGCCCCACACCCTCAGGCCCAGGTTTTGCAGTTCCAGACCAGGAGGACCCCTTAGACTACCTAGAAAAAAAGTTCCCTCAAGTCTCAGCGCCTCAGCTACCGAGCGCAGGCCCCACCTCTGGGGCAACTCGGGTTGACTCCTAGCCCGGGGAAGCCTCCCTGGACTCCCCGCGGCCACTTAAGATGGCCATCCGCCGCCACCGCGCACCCCGCGCCTTCCGCCCCGCCTGCGCCCCGCCCCCCGGAGCCGGGGCTGCCCCGCGCCCCGCCTCGTCCGCCCGCGTCCGGGTCTCCGCCGCACGCCCGCAGAGTGACCTCGGGACAGTCTTGGCTCTTCTGTGCGCCTGAGCTTCTCGCTTTCGATAACTGGGGTAACGTTACGAGGGCGGGCTCATTGGGGCTCTGCCTGTAAAGCTCAGGGCCTGGCATGCAGCGTGCGCTCCAGGACGGCGGCTATTTTTATTATTAATTAAGGAGTAACGAAGGTGACAGCTGTGTAAACTGTAAAGCGCGACTGGGGACTGAACGGGTATTATTAGCACCGCCCCCGCTCCGGCTACTCCCTCCAAATCAACAAACTTGCGCTTCCGTGGGCCAGGTGCGAGCAGGGAGCTCCTAAGACCTAGGCTGCTAAGACCTCCCATCCACCTACCCCTGGGGCGGAAAAGGGGACCCGGCGGGAGAAGATGGGGCGGAACCCAAACATGGCTTTGGCCCGCCCCGTTTCCCCCCTAAAAAAAGACCTGGATGGTGGTGGCGTCTCCAAGGATTTCTCTTCCTGCCCCGCCCCTCTGCCCCCTGGCTCCTTAAAGGCGCAGGCCTCTAGCCGCTTGCCTACAACCACTAACTCCAAGGGTCTGTCGGGAGCATCCCTTTAACCTGAGAGAGAACTTTCGCTTTGGTAAATTGAACCTGTTGACCGAGCCTGGGGTCAGCCCTGAGTTTTCCTCTGTTTAAAAGATAAGCCAATTTGCATTGGCTTAACCCATCTAGAACAAAGCCTGGGACGTGACGAGTCAGTGGGGACCTTCCAGACCAGATAAATACAAAAACAGAGATCCTCCACCCACCTACCTGTTTCTCTTGGTCCTGCTAGGGCTTAAATAAAATAACATCCTCCAATCTGTCCCCAGCTCCTCCCGCCCGGAATGGAGGACACCCACCCCAGATCCCGGGGATGTGCAGTGGGGGTTTTACTTGCCTATGCCTGTATTCCCGACCCTCAGGAGGCAGAAGCAAGTGGAACTCTACCTAGTTGTAAGCCAGCTTTCTTGGTCTAGAGTTCCAGACCATCCAAGGCTACATAAGAGATCTGGCCTCAAAGAAAGAAGGGAGAACAAGTTGGAGAAAAGCTGTCACGACCCTCCAAAATCAATATATTTACAGTTTCCTGAGAGGACAGAGATGCTAAAGAATGTGTCATTGAGGTGAGATGGCTTAACATGTAAAGGTGCTTTTGCCAAGACTTTGAGTTGAACCCCAGGGACCCACATGGTTGAAGGAGAAAGCTCCTGCATATCCTCTGACTTCCACACCTGTGCCAAGTCATCCATGCAGCACACACACCCATGCACACACTCAGAATAAACACAAATACAGTTTAGCCAAAGGATAGAGGGTGCTTCTGCCTCTGGGAAGCCGCTAATGGTTTCTTTGGCCTCATCAGTAGGGTACAGCGTTGGGTGAAATGCAAGCTTTTGTTTCTTCTGTATCCTCCAGATTGACTTCCTAATGGACTATCTTTGTCCAAGGGACCCAAGCCCAGGCAATCTATATCATGGTAGGCAGTGTGAATTTTTACGCCTTTCTCCAGAATCTTTGCTGGACTCCCATTTCCAGCTTCCCATTTGTAAGCTGAGAACAGAGCTAAGCAGACACATGATGAGAACAGAGGGTGTGGGTTTGGTTTTGTTTGTTTGTTTTTAATTAATTAATTAATTTAATGTATATGAGTACACTGTAGCTGTCTTCAAACACATCAGATCCCATTACAGATGGCTGTGAGCCACCATGTGGTTGCTGAGAATTAAACTCAGGACCTTTGGAAGAGCAGTCAGTGCCCTTAACCCCTGAGCCATCTCTCCAGCCCCCAGAGATGTATTTTTGTTGTTGTTGTTGTTGTTGTTGTTGTTGTTGGAGACAGTGTCTCTTATATCCCATCTTGGACTCAAGATCTCCAGGTAACCAAGGATGACTGAATTCTTCTCTCCTGCCTCCTTCTCCCAGTTGCTGGGATTACAAGCCTGTGCCATCACTTAGGGCATCCAACTGAGTTCTGTTCTCAGCCCATGATGGGATAATGCTTGAGAGTGATATAAATAAAAAATCCTGCATATTCCTGTTATTTGAGAAGCAACTGGATTCCTACAGACTACTGAAGCACAGATGCTCAGTTCATCCACCTTCTAGGAGGAGGGAACTTACAATGAACATTTATATAGTGATGGTGGGGATTGAAACACTATTTGCTCTGACTGGAAAGGATCTGTCCCCACCCACTCACAAGCTCACAGTGACAATAGTTCATTAGGCCCAGATGTGTCATAGATTTATTGAAAATGATTGTGGCAGAAACTCCAACCCCCAACATGGGTCAGGAACTGGACGTCAGAGGAGAGGGGTAGAAGCAGGCTCAAGACTTCCTTATTCTTTGAAGAGTTGAACCGAGACCAAGGGTAGATAGAGGAGAAATCTAGAGAGAAGACTGACCTCAGCCAGGGAGCCATAATGACAGAACTGGTGCCAGGCTGGGCACAAGAAGTACTGCTGCATGGGACACAGTCCCAGATGTCATAAAGGAAGCATAGAACTTCACCACTTCCTCATTGGGATTGCCCTGGGTTGGGTCAAACCACATCTGGATGCATCGGCCACTCCCTCTGCTGTAGTTGCTAACCTTGTAGGAGTGACTCCAGAGACCCTCGCAAAGGCTGGCTGGTGTCGGGAAGTAGTACTGAAATGTGCGACAGGGTGCTGTGTTTGGGCACTTGTTAATTCCTGCAGGCAGAATCATAATGGGCACAGACATTTAGGCCTAGGGTCAAACCTCACCTCTGGTGACCCCAGACATCTTTAATCTCCCCCTTTCCAAACCCTACCTTCACCTCGCTACCCCGAGGTCCTTACCTGAGGTCCAGTCCCAGCCTTTATGCCAGTCTCTCTTGCAGGTAAAGGAGGTACGACAGGCTTCCCACCACTCGTGACAGTCCTCTTTGCATAAAGGCACATGCAGGAAACGCTCCTTACGCCAGCTCTGGTCCACCTAGGTAAAGGAAATGTTGGCAGCTATAGCTGTAAAGAGACTGAGCCCAAGGTTAGCCTTTCTGAAGTGTGTGAAGGAAGCACCCATACTTGCTGAATCCAAGGCCCAAGGTTGGGGGAGCACTCATACAGGCAGGAGTCTTGGATGAAGTGACTCTTACAGGCAGGCTCCATCTTGCCACAGTGATCCCAGTTGAAGTACAGACGGGAGTCGTCCTTGTGTAGCTCCTGACTGGTATTGACTGAGCAACAGGCATTTTTCTTCCATGGACTACACTAGTTGGGAAAGACACAGGGCTGAGTCCCTCTACCCTACTCTGCCCCGCATGTCACCTTCCAGACTTGCTTCACCTGGTCCTCACTTCTCCCCTGCCTCACAGAGGCTGTTCTGTGAACACTTACCACAAAGGCCCCTCTATCCTAGACCCCCAGAAGTCCCATCTCTAGAGAGATATAATCATCACAATATAAGAAAGAAGCTAGAGGAGCCTTGTCTTCGGGATAATAGCTCATTTATGAAGCATCTCTCACACTTTATAAAAACTCTTTTCAGCTGGGCATGTTGGCAACATGCCTTGAAATCCCAGAATTCAGGAGGCCAAGGATGGAGGAGGATCATGAATCTGAGAACAGCCCAGATAGCATTGATGAGACTCTATCTCAAAAACAAATGATACATACCCATCATGGTGGCACATGCTTACAAAACCAGCACTGGGGGGAAAAGTAGAGGCAAGAGAATCAGGAGTTCAAGGTCACCCTCAGTCACATCCTGAGTTCAAAGTCAGCTTGGGCTGTGTAAGACCCTGTCTCAAAAAAAAAAAGAAAAGAAAAAAGAAAAAAGAAAAGAAAAGAAAAAGAAATAATCTTTTAAAACTCTAAAATGGGGTTGGAGAGATGGCTCAGCAGTTAAGACTGCTCTTTCAGCAGTTAAGACTAGTCTTCCAGAGGTCCTGAGTTCAAGTCCTCGCAACCACATGGTAGCTCACAAAAATCTATAATGGGATCCAATACCCTCTTCTGGTGTGTCTGAAGACAGCTACAGCTACAGTGTACTCATATATATAAACTGAATAAATAAATCTTAAAAAAAAATACTCCAAAATAAGCCAGGCATGACATGGAACATACCTTTAATCCCAGCAGTGCATTTGAGAGGCAGAAGCAGCTGTCTGTGATTTGGGCACCAGCCGGGTAGCCTAGTCTCCATGGGGTACCAGTCTCTCCATTCATTCATTTACTCATTTATTTCATTTTATTTTATATTTTAGAGACAGGATTTCTCTGTGTAGCCCTGGCTATCTGTCTTGGAACTCTCTGTAGACCAGGCTGGTCTCAAACTCGGAGATCCACCTGCCTCTGCCTTCTGAGTGCTAGGCCCACCACTGGCTTCATTGTTCACAAACAAAACAACAACAACAACAACAAAACCAGGCCAACAAGATGGCTCAGTGAGTGAAGAATGACACTGGCCACCAAGCCTGATGACCTGAGTTCCATCTCCAGGACCTGCATGGTAAAAAGAACTGACTCCTGAAAGTTGTCCTCTGACCTCCACACATGTACTATATGGCACATATGTGTGTTCACATGATTAAGCATGCGTGTGTGTCACACATAAACAGATAGATAAACACATGTAATAAAGCTCAAATGTCATATCCTGTGTTCTTATTTTTATTTTTTTACTATTTTAAAAGATTGATGTGTGTGTGCCTACATGAATGTACGTACCAGAGGAGGGCATCAACCCTTCTAGACCTGGTAGGTCTGGTACCTCATAGGTAGTTATGAGCTGCCGTGTACATACTGGAAACTGAACTCGGATCTTCTGCAGCAGCAGTAAGTGCTCATGACTGCTAAGCCATCTCTCCAGCCCTAAGTTCAATACCATATGTATATATCAGTCCTTCTGGGATAGATAGAGCAATAAAATGAACTGTTATACAATGAAATAAATAATTACCAATAGGTTTTGCTTTGTTGCTTGCTTGTTTTTGAGGCAAGGTCTTACTCTGTACCCATGGCTGGCCTAGAACTCAATTTGTAGACTAGGCTGGCTTTGAACACAAAGATCTTGCCTCTGCCTCCTGAGTGTTGGGTTTAAAGGTATGTGCTGGAGAGATGGCTCAGCGGTTAAGAGCACTGACTGCTCTTCCGAAGGTCCTGAGTTCAATTCCCAGCAACCACATGGTGGCTCACAACCATCTGTCATGAGATCTGGCGCCCTCTTTTGGAGTGTCTGAAGACAGCTACAGTGTACTTACATATAATAAATAAATCTTAAAATAAATAAATAAATAAATAAATAATAAAATAAAGGTATGTGCCAACTCACCTGGCCAGGTTTTTGTTTTTAACCTTTGATTTTTTTTCCAATACATAAAAGAGGATCTAAACATATTTGTGACAAAAGGCTACATTGAGCTTCTGTCTGTTGGCATAAATGCTTACAGACCATGTGAACTGCCGTCCCCACAGAGGGCCTTCCCACTTCTGCACTTGGCACTCTTGAGGAATTGAGGGTAGAAACCCGTCTCTTTGGTGGCCTTTCACCCTCCAATCTCTAGAGGATCTGTCCACAATCCTACCTGAACCCTACCATAAAAGCTAGTCATATTGGAAGCTGGAAAGATGGCTCAACGGTTAAGAGCACTGGCTGCTCCTGGGTTCGATTCCCAGCACCCGCATGGCAACTCACAATTGTCTGTAACTTCAGTTCTAGAGGATCCAACACATATGTAGGCAAAACACCAATGCTCTCAAAAAAAAAAAAAAATCAGGTTGTGTCTAACCTGTGAGAGTGAGTCCCTGTGCTTCCATAGGCTCTTATTTGAGAGATTTAGAGATTATCATCACCTGGCCTCACGTGGCCTCTAATTAGAGGCTTCTAATGATCAACTGCTTCATTGCCACCATTGTGTCCTCTTCTGGGGACAGCCCTCAGAAAATCACCTCACTACTTCCCAACAAGCCATCTCTGGCAACAAGAGCTCAGGGTGTGGGGATGTCTGGCTCACCAGCCCCACCCTGCCTTCTATCACCCTCCCATCAGGACCACACTCCAGCAGAACCTGGTCATGCAGCTTGTCCTCGGGGCCCGGCTTTGTCTTATGGTGCTTGGCATCCATGCAAACGTTGAGCAGGTCTGTTCTGTCCTGGGCACTGCCTGTTGTGACCATGTAGACAAAAAGCAGGAGTGGTATCTGTTTCCAGGCCATGTCTTTCTGTCTGTGCAGAGGGAGCTAAAGTTAGGGAGACCTAGAGGGGTGGAGGGGGGGGCTTCATTTATTCCCTGACTCAGACTCTCTGTCCCCATAGTGAAAGATAAGATCAATCCCTTCTCCTTCAGCATACATGTCCTCAGGCTCCCTGAAGCTGGAATAGAGGTCAGCAAGAAGGCTCTCTTACCCCATGGCCCCATGGCATGGGGGAGGGGGGGGCTTATAAAAGGAGCAAAGCTTTCCAAGCTAGAGAAGATGGGATGCCCCATGCTCTCTTATTTCCAGACTTTATGACACATAGTTAAATAGTTCAGGTCCCTGCTGCTTGCTACCTTGAAAAGGGCCAGGGACACACAGATCCTTCATCCTGTCACAGGAGGTTCTCGGCACTCCACTCTGTATCAGCTGGGTCATCATGTCAGCCTAGAAATCCTGTTAGCCCTGAGGGAGGTGGTGACCCAGCCCTGTCAAGTTCTCCAGATTGGCAGGAAGATCAAGTGACAGCCCGCAGGATGGTGTGGTTAGAGGGTACACAAGAAAGAGTGTTGCTTTGTAAAGTTTTGCTTCCTCAGTCTTTTCCTTTCCTGTTCTCCAAAGCCATTCTGCCCTGCACCCCATCCTGACAGTGGCATCTGCAGACCAGACCCGACCAAAACCTCTCAGAAGGAAACGCACACAAAACAAATTCAGCTGCAATTGGTGATACATGCCTGCAATCCCAGTACATGGAAGAGCGGGAAGGGGGAAGGGTTGTGAGGTTTAGACCAATCTGTGATACATAGAATTTGTCATCCCCCTACCCCAAAAAATAATGACCTGGGCTGGTGAGATGGCTCAGTGGGTAAGAGCACCGGACTGCTCTTCCGAAGGTGATGAGCTCAAATCCCAGCAACCACATGGTGGCTTACAACCACCCTTAATGAGATCTGACGCTCTCCTCTGGTGTGTCTGAAGTCAACTACAGCGTACTTATGAAGAATAAGAATAAACGAATCCTTGGACCGGAGAGACCAACCGGAGCGAGTGGGGCCGACCAGAGCGAGTGGGGCTGGCCGGAACGAGCAGGGCTGAACAGGGATGGCCAGAACGAGCGAGGACGACCAGAGCGAGCGGAGCAGATCTGAGCGAGCGGGGTCGAGTGGAGCGAGCGGGGGTTGACCGGAAAAAGGGAAAAAAAAATAATGACCTAAAGAACTGAAGGAAGGTATAAAAGTCTCTTGGAACTGGCAAGATGGATTAGCATGTTAAGACACTTGCCACCAAATCTAATGACCTGAATTCAATCCTGGAACCCATGTGGTAGCAGTAAAGAGCTGAATCCCCACATATACTTAAACATACATGCATACATACATACATACATACATACACAAACACAGCCAATCAACTATTCATTCAGTAATATAATGTGGGAAGTTTTTAGAGGTTTGAATTTTGACTGAGAGATATGTTCCTTCTTAGCACAAACGTGCCAAGTCCCCCATTTGTCCTTGTCATCCTCTCCCCACTTGGAAGATCTTACCTTAATGTCCTTAGCTTCTAGGAGCACACGTAGAGGTGTCCAAGTTGGCCTCTCCCTAGGTCAGACTCTGGGCAGTCTCCACGGTCTTTGTCCACAGCCCGGAATAAGAGCTTTGGTAAGCACGGAATCAAATATCCCCATTCAGCACTTGCTTTCTTCCTTCTCTGGTTGGCCCCACCCTGTACTGAGCTCCTATGAGTCATTTGGTTTAGTCTTTGCTGTTTTCATTCATCTCTTCACTTTAATTTTTTTAAATTTTACTTATGTACATGTGCCGTGTGTATATGGATGTCCATGATGGTCAGAAGAGGGCACGGCATTCACTGGAGCTGGAGTTACAGGTGGTTGTGAGCTACTGCTAACTGAGCAACGCTAGGGACCAAACTCTGGCCCTGTGGAAAAGTAGGATGTGCTCATGACTGCTGAAGCACCGTCCCTCCAGCCCCTTTCCTCTTGTTGAGTTGCTCACTCCAGGATTCACACACTCCACAACCACTAGCATCTGGTCAACTGCCCATCCCAAGCGAATCTAAAGTGTACTCAGGGTGGTTCCTGCGACAAGACTAGCTTGACAGAGGTATCCCTCACCCCCTCCCCCACCCTGGCTGAGGGGAAGCCAGGCTGACAGAGAGAGGTACACCCTGGCTGAGGGGAAGTCGGGCTGCAAGGTCATGCCAACAGGGCCCTGTGAGAGATCTCAGGATTCACTAGACCTTACCAAATTGTAATTGGCTTCCCAGAACATTTTTGAGAAACACACATGTAAAAGCCTGATGCATCCTGCATAGGCTTAAATGATTTCTGCCAACTTACATTGAGAGTGGACATGGATAGAAGTTGACAGATTTTCTCTGGGATACAGAAAAACTTAAATTGTCTTTAGTTTAAATTAATTTAAATTGTCTTTGTGATAATAACAATATCTTAACCATTTTCATTATTTTTATTATTATTATTATCATTATTATTTTGGGTTTTCAAGACATGGTTTCTCTGTGTAACTCTGCTATCCTGGAACTCACTCTGTAGACCGCTGGCCTTGAACTCAGAGATCTACCTGCCTCTGCCTCCCTAGTGCTGGGACTAAAGGTGTGCGCCACCACTGCTTGCTATTTATTTTTATTTTAAAAGTATGAGTCGCACGCCTTTAATCCCAGCACTCGGGAGGCAGAGGCAGGTGGATTTCTGAGTTCGAGGCCAGCCTGGTCTACAGAGTGAGTTCCAGGACAGCCAGGGCTACACAGAGAAACCCTGTCTCGAAAAAAACAAAAACAAAAACAAAAAAACAACAACAAAAAAAGTATGAGTATTTTGGTATGTGTGTGTCTTAGTTAGGGTTTCTATTGCTGTGAAGAGACACCATGACCATGGCAACTCTTATTTTTTTATTTATTTTTTATTTTTTTATTTTATTTTATTTTTTTTCGGTTTTTCGAGACAGGGTTTCACTGTATAGCCCTGGCTGACCTGGAACTCACTTTGTAGACCGAGCTGGTCTCAAACTCAGAAATCCACCTGTCTCTGTCTCCCAAGTGCTGGGATTAAAGGCATGTGCCACCACGCCCGGCTTCTTTTACTCTTTTTTTTTTTTTTTTTCATGGCAACTCTTATAAAGAAACACTGGGGCTGGCTTACAGTTTCAGAGGTTCAGTCCATTATCATCATGGTGGAAAACATGGCAGCATGAAGACAGACATGGTAAAGAAAAAAGGGCTGAGAGTTCTATATGTCTTTTTTTTAAAAATATTTATTTATTTATTTATTTATTTATTTATTTAAGATTTATTTTATTTTATTATATGTAAGTACACTGTAGCTGTCCTCAGACACTCCGGAACAGGAAGCCAGATCTCAGTTACGGATGGTTGTGAGCCACCATGTGGTTGCTGGGATTTGAACTTATCACCTTAGGAAGAGCAGTCGGGTGCTCTTACCCGCTGAGCCATCTCACCAGCCCAAAATATTTATTTTTATATATAAAATATGTATATTATTTATCTGCACACACACACACACACACACACACACACACACACACACACACACGTGTGTGCTCTATCTGCATGTACACCTGCGTGCCAGAAGAGGGCACTAATCCCATTACAGATGGTTGTGAGTCACCCTGTGGTTGCTGAGAATTGCACTCAGCACATCTGAAAGAGTATCAGTCCTGGTAACCGGTAAGGCACCTCTCTGACCCTGAGTTCTACATCTTGATCCACAGGTAGCAGGAAAAAAAAAAAAAAAAAAAAGATGGGGCTGGTGAGATGGCTCAGCGGGAAATAAATCTTTAAAAAAAAAAAGTGGGTGGACATGGTGGCGCACGCCTTTAATCCCAGCACTCGGGAGGCAGAGGCAGGCGGATTTCTGAGTTCGAGGCCAGCCTGGTCTACAAAGTGAGTTCCAGGACAGCCAGGGCTACACAGAGAAACCCTGTCTCAGAAAAAAAAAAAAAAAAGCACACTTCCTCTAAAAAGGCCACACCTCCTGTAGTGCCACTCCCTAGAGTCTATGGGGACCATTCCTATTCAAACCACTGCAACATGTATGTGTACTACAGACATTCAGTGCCCTCAGAGACCAGGAGAGGGTACAGGATATCCTGAAACTGCAGTGAAAGACTGTTGCAAATTGACAAGTGGTTTCTAGGAATCCAAGAGAGCCATCCTTCTAGCGCTTGAACTCTTCACAGCTATATTTATCCTGAGTTGTCATTCACATCACTTTGGAGCCCAATCACCCTAACTTTTGCATTCCACAGAACTGAGAATCTAGAGCTAGACCTGGAGGTGCACACCTATAATCACAGCTCCTCAGGAGGCTGAAGCAGGGGAACACAAGTCCAAGACCAGTCTGGGTTACAGAGAAAGTTCAAGATCAGCATGGGAAACTTAGTAAAACTCTGGTCTCAAAATGAACACTAAAAAGAGGGCTATGAATATAGTTCAGTAGTGAGGCCACAGATTCGATCCTCCATACCTCCATGTGAGTGTGTGTGTGTGTGTGTGTGTGTGTGTGTGTGTGTGATCATATCTACTGTAAATATCAAAAGTATAGCATAGTGGTGGTGCATGCCTTTAATCCCAGCACTTGGGAGGCAAAGGCAGGTGGATTTCTGAGTTTGAGGCTAGCCTGGTCTACAAAGTGAGTTCCAGGACAGCCAGGGCTACACAGAGAAACCCTGTCTCAAGAAAAAAAAAAGTATAGCATAGTAAGCCAGGCATGGTAGTACATGTCTGTAATCCTATATAGGATACAGAATATAACCATCTCAAAACAAACAACAAAAACCATGAAAGGGCTGGAGTGTTTTTCTCCAGGTAAAAGAGCTTGCCACTCAAGCCTGATGACCTCAGTTTGGTCTCCAGAAGCAGAATGGAAGAAGAAAACAGACTCCTAACAGTTGTCTCCTGTCCTCCACGTACACATGTGTGCCTACCTAATAAATAAAATTAAGGAAATGTAATTCATCTCATGTATATTCATTGTCAGTTTATAGGTGTATAGCTTACCCTGGGGTAGTGTTATATTCAGTAAGCAGGACAATCATGATGTTGAGTCCAACCTTGGCCATGTAATGACATTTTCTCAGAGTGGGGGGCAGGGAAGCTGGAAAAATGGCTTAGCATAGCAGAGTACTTCCTGCTCTCCCAGAGGACCCAGCAGGCTTCCCAGCTCTGGGGGGATGGCCTTTGAAGGCACTAAACTTGTGTGTGTGCCTCTGTGTGTGTGTGTGTGTGTGTGTGTGTGTGCCTCTGTGTGTGTGTGTGCTTGTGTGTGTGTATGTATGTATGTGTGTGCTTCTGTGTGTGTGTGTGTGTGTGTGTGTGCGTGCGCGTGTGTGTCCTGGAACTCGCTGTACAGATCAGGGTGGCCTTGAGATGTTACATTTTTTTATCCTTTTAGCTGTTCCCACCTCAACCCGGTGCCATGATTGCAGGTCCTGAACCACATGGATTTCCTCCCTTTATTCTAATAATATAATCAAATGGTTTGGGGTATTAACCTTAACTTTCTTCCCCAGGATAAATCTTGGTAGTAGAGTGAAATACTTTGGACATACTGTAGAATTTAGTTTTCTCGTATTCTATTGAGAATATTGGCAACCTTATTAATGGAGGATACTGGCCCTCAGTTCCCCTTCCTTCTGGTGTCTTCGTCCAGCTTTGCGTCAGGATAATACAAGGACAACGCGTCAATTTCTCATCTACTTATTTGGAAGAGTTCCCGAAACGCTGTACGTTTGTGTGTGTCGTAATTGGTTCTTTTCTGAGATTGGTACTGAGATTTGAACCCAGGTCTTCACATATACAAGGCAAATACTAAAGTCTACAGAGTGAGTTCCAGAACAGCCAGATGTACTCAGAGAAACTCTGTCTCAAAAAACCAAAAAAACCAAGAAAAGCAGGATAAGAAGGAGGAGGAGGAAGGGGAGGAGGGAGAGGAGGAGGAAGAGGAGATGATTCACGTCATCATTCTCCACATCATCATCATCTGTACCTCTGGGGGATATAACTCAGGGGTAGAGTGCATGACCTTCTGTCCTCCTCAGGCACCAGGCATTCACATGGCACACACACACACTGGCAAAATAAAATAAGAATAAATAAAACTTAAAAAAGAGAGACAGACAGTAAAAAAGGTTTTATGTGAGTGCATCTGGTTTTATGTGAGTGCATCTGGGCTTTTGCAGAGATAGCTTCTACTGACTACCTCTTCCTTATGTGTTTGTATATAACCTCTCCTTTTTTTTTTTTCTCTTGAAGACTGGCTTTTAAGATAATTAATTGGGCAAAAGCAGTTTGTACTGCTTTTGCGGTTCTTCCTGACAGTGCTGGCCGGCCTGAGGACCCCTGAAGTTCAGAGTCTTCCTAGGGCTTCCCTAGACATGCGGGTTACTGAATGTCTGTGTAGTTATAGATCTCCAGGGTTGCACCAAATGTTTCTGCAGCCATCTCACTCCCTTAAGTCTTTTGTTTTGCCTCATGTTTACCTTATCCTCATTCCTGCTTTTGACAGATGGAAGGTCAATTTTTGGAAGGTCAATTTTTTTGTTTGTTTGTTTTTTTCAAGACAGGGTTTCTCTGTATACCCCTGGCTGTCCTGGAACTCACTGTGTAGACCAGGCTGGCCTTGAACTCAGAAATCTGCCTGCCTCTGCCTCTCAAGTGCTAGGATTAAAGGCGTGTGCCACCACGCCCGGCTGGAAGGTCAATTTATGGTTGTACAGACATTGATGGTTTGTACAAACACTATAGACTTGTTCACCATGTGTGCCACAAGTCAGGTCAAATAAAGACAAGCCTTGTGAATGGTGGCTAATTTTATTTTTTTCTTTTCTTTATTTATCTTAAGACAGGATCTCACCATATTGCCAAGGCTGGTCTCTAATTCCTAAGTCTAACCAATCAAGAAGACAGGACTTCATGCACCTAGAATGAATGGGACTTTTAAAGGGGACAGCAGGTGGGTTGAGGAGCATGAATAGTCCATAGACATGTGAGACTCCAAACCCATTCTGCCCTTTCTAGTGGCTGCCAGGATGTTACCACAGCAATGGCACCAAGACTTATTTTTTGAAAGTGTCTACCATGGAGTTGAGCTTCCAAAACACAAAGAAACAAGCACTACTGCACTGTTCACTACTCCTGCTGAGATTTAGCCATTTTTCATTCTTTTTTATTTAAGATTTGAAATTTTCTATGTAGATGTGTGTATGCAGCACAAATTCCTGATACCAATTTCTGTCTCAGTTGCTTTCCATAGCTATGATAAAGACCATAATCCAAAGCAACTTGGTGAGGAAAGAGTTATTTCATTTTGCAAAGTCCATTTGTCATCATAAAGTGAAGTCAGGGTAGGAACTAAGGTCAAGAATTCAATCTGGGACGATGGAGGGGTGCTGTTTACTGGCTTGCCCTCCAAAGCTTGCTCAGTTGGCTTTTTTACACAGCCTAGGACCAGCAAGCCAGGGGCATGTATGTGTGTGTACCTCATGCATACCTCATGCCTTCCGAGCTAAGAAAAGGGCATTAGATTTCCTGGAACTGGGATTCTAGATGTTTATGAGGCACCATGTGGGTGCTGGGAACTGAACCAGGTCCTCTGCAAGAGCAGCCAGTGTTCTTATTCACTGTTGTAGATGAGCCAGAGATAAGCAATCAATTGTCCAGGCCCTAATATTTTCTGTTTGTTTGTTTGTTTGTTTGTTTGTTTGTTTGTTTGTTTGTTTGTTTTTCAAGACAAGGTTTCTCTGTGTAGCCCTGGCTGTCCTGGAACTCACTCTGTAGACCAGGCTGGCCTCGAACTCAGAAATCTACCTGCCTCTGCTTCCTAAGTGCTGGGATAAAAGGCGTGCCCCACCACTGCCTGGCTCCCTAATATTTTCTTGAGACAGGGTCTCCCTGTATAGTCCCAGTTGGCCCATAATTCTCTATGTAGACAAGGCTATCCTCTGCTCCACCATACCTCTCTCCCCACAGCCCTATTTTTGAAAATGGGTTAATGTCAAGAGTTCTGGAAGCCGGGTTTGGTAGCACATGACTTTAATCCCAGCACTCGGGAGGCAGAGGCAGGCAGATTTCTGAGTTCGAGGCCAGCCTGGTCTACAGAGTGAGTTCCAGGACAGCCAGGGCTACACAGAGAAACCCTGCCTCGAAAAACCAAAAAGAAAAAAAGAAATAAAAAAAAAAGAAGTATAAAGTTTTAAATGATATTGGTAGCCCAGAGTATTGTCTATTATTAACAGGAAAAAAAAAAAAAAAGTACTTTTGTTTCCTGTGTGTTTTCCCCTGACTACAGCATTTACATCCTTACGCAACCTAAAAGTGAACTTTCACTTCTCAAAATATCCATTATTTTTTAGTTTTCTTTTCTTTCTTTCTTTCTTTCTTTCTTTCTTTCTTTCTTTCTTTCTTTCTTTCTTTCTTTCTGTATGAGAGAGACTCAAGTTCTCAGATCATGCTTTAATATAATCCAGTGGGAGAGCTCCCTAATTTTATAGAAGTGACAACTGTTTGTGTGTTTCTTTTGCTTGGGATTGAGCTCAAGGATTTATGTATGTTAAAGTTTTACCACTCAATTATATACAGCTGGGTGTAGTGGCACACACCTTTTAATTCCAGCACTCAGGAAGCAGAGATAGCTGGATCTCTGTGAGTTTGAAACTAGTCTGGTCTACACAATGAGTCCCATGACAGCCAGGGATACAAAGAACCCCCATCTCAAAACAAACAAACAACAACAACCACAACAGAAAAACAAACAAACAAACAAACAGGGGGGCTCATCCCACTAGATAGTTATATAAATGGAAAATATGACTGTGATTCTGGGTCTTCCTAGATAGATAAGAGCACCCTCATGCTCACATGCTGGGGTTTACATGATCACTATCAATTCTAGTGCCAAGCTAAATAAAAAGCCTTTTGAGATTTGAAAAAATCTTGGGTTTATATGGTTGCATAGTTATATAGTTGTAATTTATATTTGCTTGCATGTATGTCTGTACCCTGTGTGTATGCAATGGTTGCAGAAGCTAGAAAGGGGCATTAGATCCTCTGGTACTGGAGTTTCAGACAGTTGTTGGCTCCATGTGGGTACTGAAAACAGAAGCCAGGTGTGGCGGTACACAACTGTAATCCCAGCACTCAGAAGGCAAACACAAGATTAGAACTTTGAAGCCAATCTTACAATATAGTAATAAGCCGGGCACTGGTGGTGCACAACTTTAATCCCAGCACTTGGGAGGCAGATTTCTGAGTTCAAGGCCAGCCTGATCTACAGAGTGAGTTCCAGGACAGCCAGTGCTACACAGAGAAACCCTGTCTCGAAAAACCAATTAAAAAAAAAAGTAATAAGGGAGTTGGAGAGATGGCTCCGGGGTTAAGAGCACTGGCTGCTCTTCCAGAGGTTCTGAGTTCAATTCTCAGCAACCACATGGTAGCCCACAACCACCTGTAATGGGATCCAGTGCCCTCTTCTGGTGTGTCTAAATACAGACACTGTACTCATATACATTAAATAAATAAATCTTTAAAATCTTTTTAAACAAACAAACAAACAAACAAAAGAATGTAGTAATAAGCTTCCAGGGATGGTGCTCAGAGGTCTTCAGGATAGTCAGTCATACCTGTGACGTACCACTGTAGGATTTCCTACAGTACAGCCTCTAACAAAACTAGGCTGGATAGTTGACATTTACCCCAAGAAGGCTGGGAAAGCACCGAAATCCACATGCAGTGTGTGCCCCGGCAGACTTCCAGGGGTTTGTGCTGTGAGACCCAAAGTCCTCACGAGCTGGTCTAAGACAAAGAAGTCTTAGACCTATGGCAGGTCCATGTGTGACAAGTGTGTCCATGACAGCATCAAGTGGGCTTTCCTTACTGAGGAGCAGAAAATCGTTGTGGATGTGTTGAAGGCACAAGCACAGAGTTAGAAATCAAAAGAAATATGCAGCTTTTTTAAAGTAATAAAAATCAAGACTTGGTCTACAGAAACAAAACAATGTAATAATAAATTGATTAAATTGGATGAGAAGTCTTCTTCCTCTTTTTTTTGTTTTGTTTTTCAAGACAGGATTTCTCTGTGTAGCCCTGGCTGTCCTAGAATTCATTCTGTAGACCAGGCTGTCCTCAAACTCTCAGAGATCTACCTGATTCTGCCTCCAGAGAGCTGGGGTTAAAGGCATGAGCCACCACTACCTGGCCTCTTTTCACTCTGATATTGGAAATTATCAATAGGTGGTTTCTCTTCTCTCCTCCAGTCTATCTAAAGATTCCTCCCACAGTGTACTGACAGGAAACAGGCTCATGCAACTGACATCACTGCCTTAAACTAACACTTGGATGAATCAAACTCTTTGAGGCCTGAGATCTGAGTTTTCAGAAAATTTCCAGCCTCTAGGCAGAAGACATGGAGAGGGATGCTTAGATGCCTACCCAAGAAATAATTTTAAAGGAATGAGTCAACTTAATGAGAGAGATGAGATTGTGGTTATCATCTTGTTATTTTGGGTAATGTACTTCATATTTATGTATTTTTTTGATTAGTCATATGATAGTCTTTTTTTCCCCCTGGCTCTGGTCTATAACCCTCAATTTAGCAAGCTATACTTGTGCCAGCTGGAATAAACAATCTCTTTTTAAAAGTCCTTGGTCAGTGGGCAACTCCCCTAAACGTCTGAACTGGATCTGTCTACAACCTACTCTGAGAACAGAGTTCCTCCCTGACCAATTGCTCCAATTGCCACTCTGTACCCCCTTTTCCCCCACCAAGGCCTTGTTCTTCTTCTTTTTTTTTTTTTTAAAGATCTATTTATAGCCAGGCGTGGTGGCACACGCCTTTAATCCCAGCACTCGGGAGGCAGAGGCAGGCGGATTTCTGAGTTCGAGGCCAGCCTGGTCTACAGAGTGAGTTCCAGGACAGCCAGGGCTACACAAAGAAATCCTGTCTCGAAAAAAAAAAAAAAAAAAAAAAAAAAGATCTATGGGGTGGTGAGATGGCTCAGCGGATAAGAGCACCCGACTGCTCTTCCAAAGGTGATGAGTTCAAATCCCAGCAACCACATGGTGGTTTACAACCACCCGTAATGAGATCTAACGCCCTCCTCTGGTGCATCTGAAGTCAGCTACATACTTCATAAGTACTATGAAGAATAATAATAAACGAATCCTTGGACCGGAGAGACCAACTGGAGCGAGCGGGGCCAGCTGGAGCAAGCGGGGTCAAGAGGAGCGACCGGGGTTGACCAGAACAAGGGGAAAAAAATCTATTTATTTATTATATGTAAGTACACTGTAGCTGTCTTCAGACATTCCAGAAGAGGGCATCAGATCTCATTACGGATGGTTGTGAGCCATCATGTGGTTGCTGGGATTTGAACTCATCACCTTTGGAAGAGCAGTCAGTGCTCTTAACTGCTGAGCCATCTTACCAGCCCTTGTTCTTTTTTTTTTTTTTTTTTTTTTTTTGGTTTTTCAAGACAGTGTTTTTCTATGTAGCCCTGGCTGTCCTGGAACTCACTTTGTAGACCAGGCTAGCCTCGAACTCAGAAATCCCTCTGCCTCTGCCTCCCAAGTGCTGGGATTAAAGGTGTGCACCACCACTACCCGGCTACTCTGCTTTTAAAACATGTTGATATCCAGGTTCACTGAGCTAACCCTTCTCAGGATCCCACTGGAAAGTCACATGAGTAACTTGGGGTTGGAGAGATGACTGGCTGGTTAAAATTATCCCTGCTCTTCCAAGGGACAGGAGTGTGGTTCCTACACCTCATCCCTTGACAGATCACAACCAGTTGTGACTTCAGTTCCAGGGCAGCTGACCTGTCTTCTGGCCTCCTGCACTCACATGATGCACATAAATTCATCCACGGTCATACATACACACATAAATTGGTCCATGTGTAGTGGTGCAAGCTTTAATGCCAGCACCTACGAGTCAGAGGCAGACAGATATTTTTATGAATTTGAGGCTAGTATGGCCTGCATACAAGCCAGCTTATATAATAAGCTTTTCTCTCAAATAAATAAAAGTTAATTTAAAAAAGAAGAAAAGAGCCGGGTGTGGTGGCACACGCCTTTAATCCCAGCACTTGGGAGGCAGAGGCAGGCAGATTTCTGAGTTCAAGGCCAGCCTGGTCTACAAAGTGAGTTCCAGGACAGCCAGGGATATACAGAGAAACCCTGTCTCGAAAAACCAAAAAAAAATTTAAAAAATTAAAAAAAAAAAAAAAGAAGAAGAAGAAAAGAATCATGTTGAAAACTTGGACTTCTAGCCAGGCGTGGTGGCGCACGCCTTTAATCCCAGCACTCAGGAGGCAGAGGCAGGTGGATTTCTGAGTTCGAGGCCAGCCTGGTCTACAGAGTGAGAGAAACCCTGTCTCAAAAAACCAAAAAAAGGGGGCTGGTGAGATGGCTCAGCGGGTAAGAGCACCCGACTGCTCTTCCGAAGGTGATAAGTTCAAATCCCAGCAACCACATGATGGCTCACAACCATCCGTAACGAGATCTGGCTCCCTCTTCTGGAGTGTCTGAAGACAGCTACAGTGTACTTACATATAATAAATAAAATAAATCTAAAAAAGGGAAGCAACCTTTAAAAAAGGACTTCTGTTAGTTCTACTGAGGAAGGATTAGACCATGATAGCTCTGAGCTAACCAATGAACTCATCCACTAATAGGTTAATAATATGACAGCAAGCTGGACAGGGTGGCTCGCACCTGGAATCTCAGTACTTGGGAGGCTGAGGGAGGACTCAATGGCCAACCTGTGCTACATGTCGGTTTTAGGGCAGCTTGAACTACAGAGTGAGACTCTGTCTCAAAATTAAAAATCAAAAAAGTTTAATCCCAGCACTCGGGAGGCAGAGGCAGGCGGATTTCTGAGTTCAAGGCCAGCCTGGTCTACTAAGTTAGTTCCAGGACAGCCAGGGGTACACAGAGAAACCCTGTCTCGAAAAACCAAAAAAAAAAAAAAACCAAACAAACAAACAAACAAACAAAAAACTGGAAAATGAATAACCCAATGTCTCTTTTAGGAGGTAACAGAAAGGAAGATTGTGAGACTTCAGTTAGTTGGGAGCGGGTCACTGGGGTGCACCCTGAAGGATCCAGTCACTTGCTCTGTATTTCCTGGCCACCATAATTCACAGTGATCCACTTCTTCTGGGACATGTTTCTACTGTCCTGATGTTTTGCCTCAGCACAGGCCCAGAAACAGTGGAACTGAAAGATCCTGAGAAAAATGTAACAGGTCTCAAAGACCCCGAAACTGGGAAAGAGATTTCATTATTAGTAGAAAGACTTTACATAGCTAAATATAATAGCCTGAACATTTCTTGAATCTGTGTGCTTGCCCCTACTGTTCTTTGAATGCATGTATTTGCCAACTGCTATAGCTCATTGCCAAGAGTTTGTGGGTTAGTTGATGGATTGAGATGCAGCTCACTGCCAAGTGTTTGTGGTAAGAATTTCACTTTGCACCTGTGCACCCGAACATAAAAATCTTCTGTGTACCCATTTCTTCTGTAGAAAGAATGGATATTGTCAGATATTGTCAGATCAGAAAAATCCCCTACTCCCTCCTCCTCCTTCTCTCCCTCTTGAGGAACCATAAAATCCGGGTCCTCTTTTCCCTCAGGGTTGACTCCTCTATCCACTTCCGGGATATGAGTCGTCCCCAGAGCTCTGGCTTTCCCCGAATAAAGCCTCATGTAATTTGCATCAAGCCTGGTCTTCTGTGAGTTCTTGTGGGGTTCGCCAATATCCCGTGACTTGAGTGGAGGTCTCCCTACGGGGGTCCTTTCAGAACTACCTCAGTTATGAGCCAGAATACATGTCTTCTCATAAGCTGTTTTCTTGTTATGTTGTCACAAAGAGGCTAACACACTCTTCCAGAAGCATGAACTGGTTATAAGATAGGAAGGTCTTTGTAGTGTCCATAAATTTTTTGACAGACCTGATGATTCTGCTCCTTCTGGAACATGATATAGGACTAGGATATTTTCTGGACTTCCTGGATTTTCGACTTGGTCATGATTTCATTTAGCCAACGAAACAACAGATGGGTGGAAGTGTGTAGGGATTGTACAGAATTCAAGGTCTTTTACCTCTTGGAGTGTGTGATAAGATAGAATCACCCTCCCTCCACCAATAGAACACCTTGTCTCTCACCCTGAGATCTGAACTAAGTAGCAGAAGGTCCCTAACAATCCACAGCAAAAATAATATCTTAATCAAGTTGATAGGTTATTTCTCCACTGTCATTGAAATGAGCCAATTCAAATTAGATTAGATTAGATTTAAAGGCAGGTTTTTTGGAGAAGCTGTTCTTGGGCGGTTCACTAGCCCCAAGGACTGAGGCCAGGGAAGTTGCCAAGCGGAAAGTGGGTGAGGGAGAGAAAGGACACTCTTGCACAGAGAGAAGAGAGACCAAAATGTCTGGATTATATCGGGAGGAGTCTCTGCGGGGAAGGGCAGCCCAAGCCCTGCTCTGGAAAGTTCAAAGTTGGGAGCAGGGTATGACAGGTAGGGACTGAGGGATTCTGGGAGATCCTGAAGGCCTGGAGCAGGTCTGCTCTGATAGGTAAAATAGGGTCCCTTGTCCCTGGGTCTGAAACTGAACATAAATGTTAGTTGTACTAAAATTCTAGATTATTAGAAATGTTGCTGGGAAGATGCCTCCGTCAGAGACGCTCCATTGGAGCACTCGCTGTTCTTCCAGAGGACCCAAGTCGGCACCTATGGCAGGTGGCTCACGACCACTCCAGCCCAAATAATTCATAAGGCACATGTGGAATGTCTGGTTTATTAAAGAGGCTGTCAGAGCCCCACCACAAAGGAGGCTGGGAGCTGGGAGGCTAAGCCAAGCAGGGTGGCTCCCCAGACAACTGAAGGTAAAACAGGAACTCAGCTGATCACCCAGAGCAGCACTAAGGACAGACTGCACACAAGTGGCCAGGCCCCATGAAACCCCGCTCCACTCATGGCCTCGGCATAGAACCTCGCCACTTCCTCATTGGGGTTGCCTTGCGCTGGGTCGAACCACATCTGAATGCAGCGGCCGCTCCCTCGGCTGTAGTTGCTGAGCTTGTAGGAGTGACTCCAGATTTCCTCACACAGAGCAGCAGGTGTGGGGAAGTAGAAGGTGAAGGGATGGCAGGAGGCTCCCACAGGGCACTCGTTATGCCCTATATAAATGATGGAAGACCGTTAGTCATTGTGCCCAGCGCCATCGCTGGTTATGCCTCCCTCAAAATCCCAGATTTTCACACAACAGCTGCACGACCCCCACCCCTGCACTGTTAAATGCCCACTCCACCCACTCCTTACCGGAGGACCAGTTCCATCCCTTGTGCCAATTGCTCTTGCAGGTATAAGAGCTCTGGCAGTCCTCCCACCACTGCTGGCAGTCTTCTTTGCACAGGGGAACATCAAGGATCCGCTCTTTGCGCCAGCTCTGGTCCACCTGAGAGAGGGTATGAGAGGTTTTGAACTCAGGAACCTCAGAAATGCAGCCTGAGTAGAATCGGAGCTGCAGACATAGCCTGTAGAGATTTGGAGAGCACAGCTACTCCGCTGGCACTGGGGGACACTGGTACCTGCTGGATCCAGGGTCCCAAGTTTGGGGAACACTCATAGAGGCAGGTGTCTTGGATAAAGTGCCGTTTGCATTGCGATGTCATAGTTCCGCAGTGGTTCCAGTTGAACCGGTACAAGTAGGAAATGTCCTTATGTGCTTCCTGGCTTGTGTTCGTGGAACAGCAGGAATTCGTCTTCCAGGGGCTGCACTGTGAGGTGGAAATCACAGGACTCATAAGTGGCCTCAGACTCTATATGTAACCAAGGATAGCCTTGAACTCCTGAACATCTTCTGCTTCTCAAGTGGTGAGATGTGTGCCACGACATCCAGGTTTAACTTTCCTTAGTTAATTAAAAATTTAAAAGCCAGGTTCAGCCGGGCGTGGTGGCCCATGCCTTTAATTTCAGCACTCAGGAGGCAGAGGCAGGCGGATTTCTGAGTTCGAGGCCAGCCTGGTCTACAAAGTGAGTTCCAGGACAGCCAGGACTGTACAGAGAAACCCTGTCTCTAAAAAAACAAAAAAACAAAAACAAAAACAAAGCCAGGTTCTCACTAGATAACCCTGGCTGGTCTGGAACTCACTATATAGACCAGATTAACCTAGCATTCACAGAGGTAGGCTTAACACCACCACAGCTGATAATACATCTAGTTCTTTAATTCTAGTCTTTATGAGCTCCGACCCACCCCAAACCAGCCACTTTCCTAGGAAATAAGGGATAAAATGATAAACCCAACATGCCAACTGCTTTGGGGAAATAAATAAATAAATAAATAAAAGCAAGAGAAAGGCATGTGGACTTGCAGTGCCACCAGATGGTCGCATTAAACTTCACCGAGAAGAAGACAGAACACACGCAATATTTGAAGTTACTCGAGAAAGTCGACTCTTGGCCTTGAACTTAGTGCATAGAAAAGTTTAAAAACACACCTTCAAAACAAGTTTTATGTTGTTGTTTTATTCTGTTTGTTTGTTTGTTTTTGAGGCTGGGTAGCCCTGAAACTTGCTATGTGGATCACGCTGGCCTCTAACTCACAGAGATCTGTCTCCCTCTGCTCCTCAGAGTGCTAGGATAAAGGGCATGTGGCACCATGCCCAGTTTAAAAAACAAAAATAAAATAATCCCTAAGAATCTAGAGAGCTGAGTCAGCATTTGAGAGCTGAGTCAGCATTTAGTAGTATTCTGCCCAGCACCTATGTCCTGCCTCAAATACGCCTGTAGCTCTAGCTCCAAAGGACTTGGTGCCTTCCTATAGCTCCACCAGGACTCATACATACATGTGTGGTATTCATTCACACAGACACACACACACCTACACTAAACAAAAACATATACATACACACACACACACACACACACACACACACACACACACACACACACATATATACTGTATACACACACACACACATATATATACTAAACAAAAACGTGTGTGTGTGTGTGTGTGTGTGTGTGTGTGTGTATAGGTTTTTTCTTTTTCTTTTCTTTTCTTTTTTTTTTTTTTTTTTTTTTTTTGATTTTTTGAGACAGGGTTTCTCTGTATAGCCCTGGCTGTCCTGGAATTCACTCTGTAGACCAAGCTGGCCTCAAACTCAGAAATCCACCTGCCTCTGCCTCCCAAGTGCTGGGATTAAAGGCATGCGCCACCACTGCCCAGCTATTTATTTTTGATACAGGGTCTCGCTATATAGCTCTGGCTACTTGGAACTTGTTATGTAGACCAGGCTAACCCTGTGGTTCAGTGGATTCACCTGCCTCTGACTCCCAAGTGACAAAAGTAAATTTTAAAAAAAGAAAGAAAGGAAGAAAAGAAAGAAAGAAAGAAAGAAAGAAAGAAAGAAAGAAAGGAAGGAAGACTTGAATCAAATTTGTTAAGTCAAGGTAGCCACTGCTCAGTCTAAAACTAACAACCTTGTTGCTCAGTGCTTCAAAATAGCTCAGGTATGGAGGCACACACCTTTAATCCTTTATCCCAGGAGGCCAGCCTGTTCTACTTTTTGAGTTCCAGGCCAGACAGGCTACAAGAGAGACCCTATCTCCCAGATACAAACAAATGAACAAATTAGCAGCAACAGGTTAGAGAAGGACATAGGAACCTCATCCCTAGCTGAGGATCTATTGATAATTGGTGATTCCCAGGGAAGAGTCAAGTGTGGTTCAAGATAGGCTGACCATGCTCCTGTGGGAGGAAAAGACAAAGTAGAACCCAAAGGGTGGGTGTGCCTGGGCTACACATGATGGAAATGCATTGTATGCACGTATGGAATTCTCTCTCTTTTTTTTTTCTTTTTTTGGTTTTTCGAGACAGGGTTTCTCTGTATAGCCCTGGCTGTCCTGGAACTCACTCTGTAGACCAGGCTGGCCTCGAACTAAAAAATCCGCCTGCCTCTGCCTCCCGAGTGCTGGGATTAAAGGCGTGCACCACCACGCCTGGCTTGGAATTCTCAAGGAACAAATCTTAATTTTTATTATTATTATTTAGGCTTATTTATTTATTTATTTATTTATTTATTTATTTATTTACGGCACGGTTTCTCTGTGTAGATCTGAGTGTCCTGGACCTCACTCTGTAGACCAGTTGGTCTCAAACTCAGAAATCTGCCTGCCTCTGCCTCCCGAGTGCTGGGATTAAACACATGCATCACCACTGCTTAGTTTAAGTATTACAAAAACTAAATAGAGCCTGGAGCGATGGCTCAGGGGTTGAGAGCACTTGTCATTCTTGCAGAAGACTTGGATTCAGCTCCCAGCATGCACGTGGAAGCTCACAACCAATAACTCTGGTCGTGGAGACTCCAACACCCTCTTCTGGCCTCCGCATGCACTGCACGCACGTCCTTGATTGACAAATGTGCATGCAAAATACCATAAAAATAAATGCATAAAAACAAACAAACAAAAAAAAAACAGCAGCAAATAGAACTTGACGGCTCTCAGCTAATAGAGTCAAACATGGTCATTTATACGTTGATACTCATGATACAGATTGCTTTTCTTTTGCTTTTAAAATTTTTTTTTGTGGTGTGGTATGTCCACCTTTAATCCTAGCACTCAGGAGATTGAGGCAGACAGATCTCTGTGAGAGTCAGGCTAGCCAGAATTACATAGTAAAACCCTGTCTCAATAAATAAATAAATAAATAAATAAATAAGTAAAAAATAAATAAATAAAGTCCCCTCCCTCTTCCCCTCTTTCTCTATCCCTTTCTTGATAGGGTTTCATATATTCCAGACTGGCACTGAACTCACTATGTAGCTGAAGGTAACCTTGAACTTCTGACCCTACTGCCTCCAACTCCCAGGACTGAGGTTACACCTATGTGCCAATACATCTAGTTTCATATGGTGCTAGAGATTTGTGACTGCTATGCAGGTACTCTATCAACTGAGCTACATCCCCAGCCCTATTTGCTTATTTGCTTATTAGCTTATTAGCTTTATTTATTTTATATATATCACCTGCACACCTGGTGCCTGCAGAGGTCAGAAAAGGGCATGGCATCCCCTGAAAGGGAGTGATGGATGGTTGCTAGCCACCACCTGGATGTTGTAGATCAGACCTTGGTATTCTGCATGCTCAACCAGTGCTTTTCACCACTGAGCCAGCTCTCCAGCCCTCATCTTGGCTGGCTTTTTTTTTTTTTAAGATTTATTTATTGTTATATGTAAGTACACTGTAGCTGTCTTCAGACACATCAGAAGAGGGCATCAGATCTCATTGTGGATGGTTGTGAGCCACCATGTGGTTGCTGGGATTTGAACTCAGGACCTTTGGAAGAGCAGTCAGTGCTCTTACCCTCTGAGCCATCTCTCCAGCCCCATCTTGGCCTTTTTGAGACACAATCCCACTTTGTTGTCCGCACCGATTGTACCTCCGCAATAGCCAACCTCCTGCTGGTTGACTTTAAAGTTGTTGCATTACACTGGTTTTATTAAATGTTTAGTGAGCTTTGGGAAAATAAAAGTGTTATGGCAAACAACTGTTATAACATAGAGACCTCAAGCCCTCAAGTTGAGGACCACAGTCAAAATGTTCGCTAGATGCCTGGCTCCAAAGGCTTCTCAGGTAGACACGAGAGTCTCCTTCTCAAGTCTTCAAAGGCTGGCAAAAAAGTGACAGTGGGCAGTGTACAGCCCCTCCCCTGAGACTCCCAGAGGTGTCCTTCTCAATCAGTTTAAATCTAAAACCAGCACAATGGTCTGCCTGTTCCATTTCCCAAGTTCCTCTGTGAATCTACTTCCTTATTTATGCAACGTCAAAACTCAGCTACCAAGAAGATGAGCTGATAGTATTATGCTGGCAGTTGTCAGCCAATATATACTGTCAATGTCACCCACACTAGAGAGAACCGAGGTCTCCTCAGGCAGGTCTGACCACCTCCGCCATAAACTGGGACTAGATACTTCTTTCTCCTGACCCACTAGTCCTCAGTCAGCCATACATCACCCTTCGTCCTACCTGGTCGTGTAAATTGTCCTCAGGGCCCGGTTTTTCTTTATGGTGCTTGGCATCCATGCAGACATTGAGAAGTTCAGTCCTAGCCCGAGAAGCTCTGGACTGGGCACATTCGGCCATCCACACCAGCAGGAGCAACCACTGCACAGTCATCAGGTGAGCCATGTCAGACCCTGAAGGCAGAGCTAAGGTAAGTGGAGCCTCCAAGTGTGAGCTCAGCTCCAGTGGGTGGAGCCTGCACTCACAGACCTTGGGTCACCTCCTCCTGTCAGTCTTCCCAGACTCTGTGAGGCTCAGATGCCCTAGAGACAGTCACTGGTCACAGCCTGTTAAGATTTAGTGATCCTGCCGGGTGGTGGTGGCACACCTTTAATCCCAGCACTTGGGAGGCAGAAGCAGGCGGATTTCTGAGTTCGAGGCCAGCCTGGTCTACAGAGTGAATTCCAGGACTGCACAGAGAAACCCTGTCTCGAAAAAAAGATTTAGTGGTCCTGAGACTCACACAGGGCAATTAAAAAAATAAGAGATGGGCCATTTGCAAGAACAGAGTTTACTCACGTTCACATTCAAAACCTTTGGAGGCAGATGTTTCAGTGTGAAGTTTTGTAAAGATTTTTATAAAAGCTGATACAGGTTTAGGTGTGGGTTAAAAGTCTAAAAATTTAGAGAGGAAACCAAGACTGAAATATTAGGCGATGAGAAAGGAGGCAGGCAAAAGGACAGAAGTCATGAAGGAGGACATAAAGTTCATTTCCCCCCATGTTTCAACTTCATGACCATCACTGCAATAGGATCTAGACACAACTAGTCACTGAAACCATTCGTCACACTGATGCACTCTGCATGTATTCTATACACCACATGCATGCAGTATACCCAGAAGACCAAAAGAGGGTGTCAGGTCCCTTAGGACTAGGGTTAGATGGCTGTGAGCCACCATGTGGGTGCTGAGAATCGAATGTGGGGCCTCTGTAAAAATAGCCAGTGCTCTTAACTCATGAACTGTCTCTCCTGTCCTCAATTTGTGATGTTTTGCATTGAAATTACTATGTCAAAAAGATCTATAAAACAAAAATTGCTTCTAATCTGTAAGCTTAGTGAGGACATATAACTTCTTGGAATGCTGGGGACTATTGTTCATAACAAGTCACAAGTTCTTAACTTCTGTAAAAAGAGCTTGGCTGCCAAAACTGTACCAATGTGCTTGATCACACATAGGTGGGACACACTTAGGCAGGAAGTAGGGCAGAATGTATGTTTGCCCCTGGTTGGACAAAGATGGAGATATTGCCTTTGTTTGTTTGTTTGTTTGTTTATTTATTTATTTATTTATTTTCTCAAGACAGGGTTTCTCTGTATAGCCCTGGCTGTCCTGGAACTCACTGTGTAGACCAGGCTGGCCTCGAACTCAGAAATCCACCTGCCTCTGCCTCCCGAGTGCTGGGATTAAAGGCGTGCACCACCACGCCTGGCAATATTGCCTTTATAAGCACCTGTCTAGTAATTCAGTGCCATACTCTGGGAATCCTGGGTATGGGTTTAGCCAGTGTCTGCTGTCCTGGACAGTATTTAATAAAGCTTGCTTCAAATTTGGCTTTTAAAAAAATGTGGTAATGTTTTAATTCTTTCCCAGTGGGGGTTAACACATTCTGTTTTAAACTACTTAAAAATCCTTTGACTTAGCTGGGTGGTGGTCTACAGGCCAGCCTGGTCTACAGAGTGAGTTCCAGGACAGCCAGGGCTATACAGAGAAACTCTATCTCGAACAAAACAAAACAAAACAAAAATTCTTTGACTTATAGTGTTATTGACTATGTAAATTGCATTGCTATATAAAAACTATACAATATGGGGCTGGTGAGATAGCTCAGTGGTTAAGAGTGCCGACTGCTCTTCCGAAGGTCGTGAGTTCAAATCCCAGCAACCACATGGTGGTTCACAACCATCCACAATGAGATCTGATGCCCTCTTCTAGAGTGTCTGAAGATAGCTACAGTGTACTTACACATAATAAATAAATAAATAAATAAATAAATATTAAAAACAAAAACAAAAAAACTAAACATAATCCCTATTCACTTTTTTAAAAAAGATTTATTTATTTATTATATGTAAGTATACTGTAGCTGTCTTCAGACACTCTAGAAGAGGGCATCAGATTTCGTTAAGGATGGTTGTAAGCCACCATGTGGTTGCTGGGATTTGAACTCACGACCTTCGGAAGAGCAGTCGGCACTCTTAACCACTGAGCCATCTTGACAGCCCTCCCATTCACTTTTTCCAGGTCAGTTTTTTTTCTTCCTTAAAAAACTTTGACTAGAGCCGGGCGTGGTGGCGCACGCCTTTAATCCCAGCACTTGGGAGGCACAGGCAGGCGGATTTCTGAGTTCGAGGCCAGCCTGGTCTACAAAGTGAGTTCCAGGACAGCCAGGGCTATAAATAGAAACCCTGTCTCGAAAAACCAAAAAAAAAAAAAAAAAAAACCTTTGACTATGGGGCTGGTGAGATGGCTCAGCAGGTGTCTTAGTCAGGGTTTCTATTCCTGCACAAACATCATGACCAAGAAGCAAGTTGGGGAGGAAAGGGTTTATTCGGCTTACACTTCCATACTGCTGTTCATCACCAAAGGAAGTCAGGACTGGAACTCAAGCAGGAGCTGATGCAGAAGCCATGGAGGGATGTTCTTTACTGGCTTTCCTCCCCTGGCTTGCTCAGCCTGCTCTCTTATAGAACCCAAGACTGCCAGCCCAGAGATGGTCCCACCCACAAGGGGCCCTTGATCATTAATTGAGAAAATGCCTCACACTAGATCTCATGGAGGCATTTCCCCAACTGAAGCTCCTTTCTCTGTGATAACCCAGCTGTGTCAAGTTGACACAAGAACTAGCCAGTACAGCAGGTAAGAGCACCCGACTGCTCTTCCGAAGGTGATGAGTTCAAATCCCAGCATCCACGTGGTGGCTCACAACCATCCGTAACGAGATCTGGCGCCCTCTTCTGGAGTGTCTGAAGACAGCTACAGTGTACTTACATATAATAAATAAAATAAATCTTAAAAAAAAAAAAAAAAAAAAAAAAAAACTTTGACTAGGCCGGGCTTCGTGGCGCATGGCTTTAATCCCAGCATTTGGGAGGCAGAGGCAGGTAGATTTCTGAGTTCGAGGCCAGCCTGGTCTACAGAGTGAATTCCAGGACAACCAAGGCTATACAGAGAAACCCTATCTTGAAAAACCAAAAAGCAAACAAACAAAAACAAAACCAAAAACCTTTGCCTAGTATCTAATATGTATTTAATTAATTTTGGGTTTACACTTATGCATGCCTGAACCTGCATCTAGAGGTGGAAGGACAACTTTCTCCTTCTAGCATAAGGGACCCAGGGATTGTTCTCAGGTTGTCAGCAAGTGCCTTTATCGACTGAACCATCTCTCTAGCCCCAGTATAGTAATTAACTCAGGGAATTCTGTTTTATTTTGGTTTGGATTTTTAGGTAAGGTCTCACTATGTAGCCCTGGCTAGTCTGGAACTTGCTATATAGACCAGGCTAGTCTTATAGATCAAGCTGGTCTTGCAGATCAGGCTCGCCTTGACCTCACAAGAGATCTGCCTTGTACCACCATAACTGACAAATCAAATTTTGATACCAACTGACTTTGTATAAAAATTTTAAAGATAAAGTATTAGTTTGGAGGTACATGCCTTTGATCCAGGCACTAGGGGAGCAAAGACAGACAGATCTCTGAGTTCAAAGACAGCCAGGGCAAACACAGCAAACACATTGGGACCCTGTCTCAGAATAAAATAAAACAAACAACAAAAACCTTAAGAAGCGACAGATAAATTGAAGATTTGTAGAATTTGTTTGTTTGTTTGTTTGTAGGCCCAGGGTATCCTTGAAATCCTGTGCTAAGGCCAGGCAATAATGGTGCACCCCTTTGAGCCAGCACTTGGCAGGTACCTGATATAGAGAGAGTGACAGGGGAGCCCAGGCTACCCAGAAAAACCTTACCTTGAAAAAAAAAAATCTGAGCAGAAGAAATTCCCCTGACATCCTACAGAGCAGAAACTATAAATATGTTCAGCCACACCCAAGCCTTTTCTTTCTTTCTTTCTTTCTTTCTTTCTTTCTTTCTTTCTTTCTTTCTTTCTTTCTTTCTTTCTTTCTTTCTTTCTCTTTTTTTAAAGACTGTCCTCGCTATTCTGTTTTTTTTAATTAGATATTTTCATCATTTACATTTCAAATGCTATCCCGAAAGTCCCCTATATCCCCCCCCCCCCGTTTTGTTTACACTGTTTCTCAGTGTAGCCCTGGGTGTCCAGGATCTCACCTTGTAGACCAGCTGGCCTCAGACTCAGAGAGATCCACTTGCCTCTGCCCCCTGAGTGCTGGAATTCAAGTCCTTTGCTGCCACGCCTTTCTGCCTTTTTTAGGTCAACAGTTCAACAGGCCCTTCCCAGAGATTCTTGGGAGACTTCGGAGCCCTTGGCTGTCAAGCTTACAGTTTACAGCTTAAATCAGCAGCTGACTTAAGACACTGATTTTGGAAAGTGACTGGCTGTACCTGCCCCCCCCCCCCCAAATTGCTAAAATGTTTCAAATCCTTTCCACCTCCCTGTAAGTCCATGATCCATTCAGGAGTTGATAAAGCTGTCTCAAAAGTACTTCCTGTCAGGGCCAAAAGAAACTCAGGGCACAGGACTATCTGTGGTGCCTATTAGCATAGCAGGGTGCCTGCTGGCCTCCAGGTTCCCTCATTACCGGTGGCTTCTCTCAGCTCTGGGTACCCTGCCCCCTCTCCTAAACTTCTCTGACTCATAAGCTTTCCCCTCCCCCATCACTCCCTTACAACTCTGGTATTTCAGCTATGTTCTCCTTTGTCTTCCTCTCTTCCCCGTTCAACACCTTCCCCTTTCTTCTCTCATGGCCCAGTTCAGTCCACTACCCATTTTTAATCTACTACTTTCTCTCTGGCTGTGCTCTCCCTTATACCTACAATAAAAACCATCCCCTCGACCGTACCTTGAAGTGGTAATGTCTTCAGTTTGGACTTCCCAGCTCACAGGCCTATCTTACCTCCATATTACCATATTTCCCTTAAAATGTCGGTCCAGCTGGTACGCCGAGCATACCAATAATAGTCCCAGCAAAGGCAGACAGATCTGATTGGCTTACAGAGCTAATACAGGGACAGCCAAGGTTACAGAGATAATCTGACTACTTGAGAATAAAATAAAAAACAGACCCAAAAGACCTTGGTATCTGGGACTAGAGATATAGCTCAGTTGGTAGTGAATTCTCAGAAATTAGGGGCAGGAGGATCAGAAATTCAAGGTCATTTTCAATTTCATACCAAATGTGTAATCAGCCTGGGATGGTGAAATCCCAACATAAAAACATCAACAAGCTGGGCAGGGGTGGCACACGGCTTTGATCCCAGAAGGCAGATGGATCTTTGTGAGTTCAAGGCCAGCCTGGTCTATAGAACAAGTTCTAGGGCAGCACAGAGAAACTCTGTCTTTAAAAGCAAACAAGCAAAACAATAACAAAAACTTTGGGTGTCCTGACAGGATTCTCCAACTGCTTAGGCACAGCGAGGCACAGAGTGAGTCAGGGATTGAGTGCCCACCCAGCTCTGCTCTCTGCTCCACAGCACATTATCCTGCAACATTCCATCGCCCTTCACCTTCTGTAGAAGCGAGTGCTGAATCTAAGGGCTTGTACTTGCTAGGTAAGTACTCTACTGAGGACCACCACAAAGCTTCCTTTCAGGTTTCATTTTGGGACTCGCTCAGTCACCCAAGCTGACCTTGACCTCACTCTGTGACTAATTTCCTTGCCTCGGCCTCCAGAGCAGACAAGAATACAGCTTTACACCACCAGACCTAACCTGCGCATTCATTCTCTCACTGAAATCATTCATTCTGGGACCCAGCCAAGTGGCTGTTAATCTACTTACTCTAATCGCCACCACCAACTCCAGGCCCAGGAAGTCAGTCCGGTGGAAGTCTTCAACTCCTGCTGGGTCAAATATGACCCACCTACTCGGAGCACAGGTTAAAGCCCAGAAAACCTGGCCCAGCCCAGGCTTTTCTCCACTCCCTGCTTGACCATGCGGAAAACAGACACAAATATCTTCAGGTCATTTCACCCGAGGATTAAACATGGACGAACAAACCCATCTCCAAATAAAGGCCAATTTTATCTATGTGCAACCAACTGGACCTAGTTTGAGGGGCATGCTCCAAGTCCCCCAGCAGGGACTACCTACCCAAATCTGACCCTTTGCCCCAGCCCCTCCCCCCTACAAAATGCTCCAAATCACTAAAATGTTCTGAGTCCTTGCTTAGCCCCCCTCCCCCACTTGGATCTTGACCAGTCCGTGGTCTTTCTTTCCTTTTTAACTCCCTCCAGTCCGTGTTCTCCGTCTCCTAGTGAGCCACAACCCTGCAGACTTCACCACGTTCCTAGTCACGCTTTCTGATCCTGGTCCACATGGGACACCACCCCACCATTAACACACCTGCATCCACGTAGGATCCCCAGACTGGGAGAGCTGTGAGCTCAGCGCTAGGCTGAAGAACAGACACCACCTACACTACCTTACAGTTGACCCTTGAAGGGCCGGCTGTGCTCTGACCGATCTGGGCGTCATCATTTCCAAATCAGCAAATTCTTTTAACACATGCTGGGAAGTACCTTAGGGTATGTGGTTCCTGCAGAGAAGTGTCAGGCAGCAAACACGGAAAAGGTGGCCGCTCTCAGAGTGCCTTGGGCTTCTTTGTCTCCACTCTAGGCTTCCTTTGCTTTCTTTATTCCAGGAGAGGTTTAGTGGCCTAGGAGACAGAGCTGTGGAGCAGGTAGTGGGAATGCAGCCCCAGGAATGGAGCCTGAGATTGGGCGAGGACACTCAGCTCTTAATTATTGCATGTGTGCAGCAGCAGGCCTCTGTAGGGATGCGATTAATAGTACAGGCTCCGTTCTTGGCATGTGTATGGCAAAGGCTGGCCTAGCATGTGTGAAGCCCTGGGTTCAATCCCCAGCATTGTAAGTAAACAAATAGACAAACAGCTGGGTAGTGGCACATGCCTAGTATGTGTGAAGTCCCCGGTTTCAATCCCAGCATTGCAAATAAACAAACAGCCCGGCTGTGGTGGTGCATGCCTTTAATCCCAGCACTCGGGAAGCAGAGGCAGGCAGATCTTTGTAAGTTTGAGACCATCCTGATCTACAGAGAGAGTTCCAGGATAGTCAAGGCTCCACTGAAAGACCCTGTCTCAAATAAACACCTCACGTTGTGTCTTGAGCTGCTGAGATCCTTTAAGATAATCCATCCACTACCATCACCCATGTCCTGTTATACACTTGAATAGAAAAGCCCCAGAGGACCACACCAGAGCCAATGGCAGGACTGTCACTAGAACACAGGCTTCCAGCTTCCAGGCCTGTTGTAAAGAATCAGAAGATCCTATGTCCCCAACTTCTCACAGATACAAGTTCCCCTTCCCTCACCAGCCAGGCTGTCACCCACTTCCAGTCACAAGAGCACTGATGGTCTAACCTTTCTGACTGGAGCCTCAGTGGTGTGGAAGCCCAGGCTTCCTTCCCTTCTCCTCTCGCTCACCTCCTACTCCTGTGACAGGTCTTTATGGGTGTGGGGGAGTGGGGGGAGCCCTTAAGGATCTGAGCTAATTTTGATATCTCCCACATTCCACTGAAGCCAAAACAGAATCCCCCCTCCCACACACACACATCCATCCCTTACTGGGAGCCCAGGATGGTGCTGCTGTTGGATGAAGGAGTATGGAGTAGATTTGAGCAGGAGAAGATGTGGGGTTGTTCATCAGTTACCTGTGCATGTGTGGCCCCAGAGGAAGGCTCCAAGTTGGACATAGGTGCGGGAGCTGTCTCAATTGAAATTTAAGTGTGATAGTAGAGACCAGTACATTGGTGAATGTCAGGAGAAAGAGAAAAGGGAGGAGGGGAAGGAAGACACGGAGGAGGGGAAGGAGGAAGGAGAGAGAAGTGGCAATTTGGCCTCTGGAGGAAAATTAGCCAAAGAACAAGGCCCTACAAAGAGAGACAGTCTCCCAGGAGATCCCTGATTCTGTCTCGCTGCCCTTCTCTGTGGCCACTGACATGTACCTGAATCCCGTGACACACCAGGAGTGTTTGTCCACTGAAGATCGCGACAGGTTGGGGACTTCTAGAGCCTTTAGTCTCCTTTCTTGTTTATACTTCCAGATCAGCCTGCTGACTGGGGAAGGGTGGGCCAGGTATCTATGAGGCCTAAAGCTGGAGGCCTTTCTAAGCTGTCTCTGCCTGGGGCTGATTATTAACTAACTGGCCTTTATAGCTCCTCTATTGCAAGAGTGAGGATTGCCCCCTGGGTGATGCTCCTGAGCTCTACAGCTTCTGAATAAGTAACCTTTCCAGTGAGGATTTGAGGTGAAGATTGAGCTCAGGGCCTGGAGTGAACCCCTGCCCTGCCTCAGCATCCTGCCTGAGTGAGGGAAAAAAAAAAAGACATAAAAAGGAGGCCATGACTGCCCCTAGGTATGGTGGAGGAGAAAGTCTATTGTAGATATGGGGAAGAGCCTAGCCAGAAAAGCATCTGGAAGGGTCCAGAGTGAACAAGACACTGAGCTGGGTCATGGGAGGAGGGAAAGGTGAGGGGAGGGGGGAAGGGAGGGCCAAGAGACCAAAAGTGCAAAAGGGTAAAAAGACCAGCGTTGCCAAAATGACTGCATTCTATAGAGAAGAACCACTAGAAGAAGGGTGGCCGAGGCCCTGGGCTGGAGAAGGTTTAGGTCAGGGAACCAGGCACGCCAGCAAGGAGGATCCTGAAACAAGCAGAGACTGGGGGAATGCTAGGAGAGCTAGGCGGCCTGCGTAGGACCTCCATCAGCTGTTCAACTGCATTGGAGACCTAACACTGCCCTAAATGTTCAAGTGTTGTTCCCATCCGGAGCCCGATGGGATCATTTGACCACTAGGGAGGGACAGAATTCCATAGTCACCTTGGAGCCAGTCCAAGAAGTATCTCCCTGAGATAGCAGCTTATTATCAGCAAAACTGATGGTCAGTGTCTCGTCTGGCCCAGCCTTCTAGTGTCTTGTGACAAGGCTGAAAAATAACAGGAAGGTGTTTGACAACCCCCCACATCCATCAGTGGGATTAAGGGCAAGGAAGCAAGAGAAGGCCTCCAGATTGCAGGGGAGAGAATCCTGAGCTTTGATGAGTATCAGCCCCCCGATGTGCGCCATTCACACTGTTCAGACCTGTGGACACTGGAGTTTGTCTACAAGTCTGGTGTCCTTTGTTTGCTAGAGAGAAGTCTGTCAGGCATCCTGGAGCAGCATTCATCCACATTACTTCTGCCTGATTTTTTTTTTTCTTTTCTTTTCGAGACAGGGTTTCTGTGTGTAGCCCTGGCTGTTATGGAACTCACTCTGTAGACCAGGCTGGCCTCGAACTCAGAGATCCACCTGCCTCTGCCTCCCAACTGCTGGGATAAAAGTCTGCATTTCTTATAACTTCCAGCTCAGTTGGCTAGAATTCTGCTTGTACCTTTTTTTTTTTTTTTTTTTTTTTGGCTTTCGAGATAGGGTTTCTCTGTATAGCCCTGGCTGTCCTGAAATTCACTCTGTAGACCACGCTGGCCTCGAACTCAGAAATCCGCCTGCCTCTGTCTCCTGAGTGCTGGCATTAAAGGCTTGTGCCACCACGACTGGCCTGCTTGTACCTCTTTACAAGCAAGCCCCACCTTATTGTTGACTCTTGGCTGCTATATCTGTCCCTACTGTCTCCATAAGACCTTTGCAAGGGATTCCTTCCAGTCATTTCCTGTCCATTAAGCTGAGCCTATCATTTGTGTTCCATTACTGACAGGATGAACACCTGGATTCCTTAACTCCCCAGCACCTTTTCTCTACGATAAAATGGCATTGTCTTGTGCCTGCTTCCGATGTGCACATTTCTTTGTTGTTGTTGCTGTTTTTTGTTTTTTGAGACAGGGTTTCTCTTTATAGCCCTGGCTGTCCTGGAACTCAGGCTGGCCTCGAACTCAGAAATCCGCCTGCCTCTGCCTCTCTAGTGTTGGGATTAAAGGAGTGCGCCACCACACCCGGCCCCAATGTGCACATTTTGAGAGGTGGGGAGCAAGGATACAGTATGACATCTCTTCTCAGAGACTAGAGCAGGTGGCTTCCTTAGATTGATGGTGAAGTTGTTTTAGTGGGCAGCTGTAGGTTGAGGTCTGTCTTTAGTTACTTTTCTGTTGCTGTGATAAAACATCATGACCAAGGCAACTTATAGAAGGGAGGGTTTATTTGGGGCTTACAGTTGAGAGGGGTAAGAAGTCCCATTGTGGTGGGGGAGTGTGAGAACAGGCAGGCCTGGATGCTGAGAGCTCACACCTCAAACAGCAAACAGGGAGGAAGGAGGGGAGGGGCAGAGAGGGAAGGGGGGAGAGAGCAAAGCTCTGGCTGGTGTGAGTAACTGACAACTCTGAAAGCCCTGCCCCAAGTGGCATCCTTCCACTACCAAGGCCACCCTTCCCAAGCCTCTCCAATCAGCCATCAACGTGGGATCATGAAGTCAAAGTCCTGGTTTCTTTGGAAACTCAATTGTGGCACGTGATCTTTTTCTGGAAGCTGTCTTCTTAGAGGGCATGTGTAGTTTCTCTGGTGAGAAAGCTGTCTGGTGAGAGGATGTTTTGCTGAAGCAGACGCTTGAGAGGGCACATGATATTTGGAAAGGGTATAAATAGAATCCCTCAGACAGCGAAAGGATGCTCTTGCATTACTACACCTTGCAATGTTGCCCTGGTCTTCACTGGCCATGCAACACTTTGCTGGTCTTCACTTCGTAGAGAGAAACATGCCAATCACTTCTGGTGGTATTCCGGCTGGTTCTTGCTGCTCCCACTGACTCGGGCATATTTGGCTGAGCCTTTTGGGCTCTGCTGGATCAAGTCGCCGCTATTGATTCATATTTAGTATTTGCTATTGGATGGCACTGCTGATATCCTGACAACAAAGATTGAATTCGTCCCAAAGAACTACTTCTAAACAGGTCCATATCCTCCTTGTCCTATTAACCATCTTTCTTCCCTACCTTTGGTCTATAAGGGAGGTTAAAATGTTTAAAAAAAAAAACTAATTAAAGTAGGTTTTTTAAAAAATCTAAGCCTACAGGGTCAAGTATTCAAAAAGTTTAGACTAAGGGAGACATTTCATTCAAACTAGCTCAAGGTCAAATGGCCTGCAGGGATGAAAGAAGAACATTTAGGCACACAGAGAGGGGAAAGCTAGAAGGGATTCCAAGGCTGGGATGTGTGAGTGTAGCTTATTTGGGGGAGTAGAAAAGGGCATAATTTGAGTTGGGGCCTAAGAGGAGGTAGGGGGTTTCCAACACCACTGAAAAAGTTTGTGTTTTAGAAGGTACTACAGGGATGCATTAAGAGTCAACAAGAGCAGGATGGTGGTGGCACACGCCTTTAATCCCAGCACTCGGGAGGCAGAGGCAGGCAGATCTCTGAGTTCTGGGACAGCCTGGTCTACAGAATGAGTGACTACACAGAGAAACCTGTCTACCTGTCTTGAAACACAAACACACACACACACACACACACACACACACACACACGAAGAAGAAGAAGAAGAAGAAGAAGAAGAAGAAGAAGAAGAAGAAGAAGAAGAAGAAGAAGAAGAAGAAGAAGAAGAAGAAGAGGAGGAGGAGGAGGAGGAGGAGGAGGGAGGAGAGAGGAGAGAGAGCACATAGCCAGAGGGGCAGGGACATCTGGAAGAGTATGGGAGAGCTAGACCAAGAGACCAGGAGGATAAAGGCTAATTTAGATTGGATTATATATTATATAGTAAAGAGCCTCTGGGAGAAGGACAGCCCAACCCCTGGACTGGAGAGTTGGGGCAGCAGTAGAGAGAGGACAAAGTATGCTAGCCATTGTATGTAACAGGTAGAGAGACTGAGGGATGCTGGGAGAATCTCCCATCCAGGTCCACTTTGATATGTTAAATGGGTACCCCAGCTATTTGTCCTAGGGTTTGAAACTTAACATCTGTAAATACCAGCAGTTGGGAGTCAAAAGCAGTAGTAGGATTCTCTGCAAGTTCAAGACCAGGCACAGCAAGACCCTGTCTGGGAGGGAAAAAAAGCAATATATTAGGAATCCTGTCTATAATTCCAGTTACTAGAGATTTTGAGGCTGGAGAGTTTTAAGTTCTGCATGGGCGGCAGAAAGAGTTCAGTGTTAGGAAGTGGATTCCAGAAGAGGATTGTCAGTTAAGGTATATACATACACTTTTGATAGTTATAGCTTTAGGATGGTTATCAGTATAGCCCAAACATCAAAATATCTGCCTTTCTGTAGGTTTGTCAACACAGCACACTACAGCAGAAAAACCTTGATTTTTCTGTTAATCTGACAGGAAGGAAAGGAAAGGGCATCTCAGTACCCCTCTCTCCTCTCCTCTCCTCTTTTTATTTTATTTTATTTTTCTTTTTTTTCTTTTTTCTTTTTTTTGGTTTTCTTTGAGACAGGGTTTCTCTGTATATCCTTGGCTGTCCTGGAACTCACTCTGTAAACCAGGCTCGCCTCGAACTCAGAAATCCGCCTACCTCTGCCTCCCGAGTGCTGGGATTAAAGGCGTGCGCCACCACTGCCCGGCCTCTCCTCTTTCTGACATGGTCTCTTATATCCAGCTTTATACACCTTATTCAGAATATGCAATGCTAGAAAATAAACCCAAGACAGTGCATGCTAGTCAAACAAACATTCGTCACTTGAGACACATTCCCTGCACTCAATGTAGTTTTCTTTTTTTTTCCCCCCAAAGCTGAGGACTGAAAACAAGGCCTGTGCTTGTTAGTCAAATGCTCTACACCAGAGCCAAGTCCCCAAACACTCAGTATGGTTTTCATTTGCTGTGTGTATTATTATTTATCATAATATTGCTTTGAGAGGTCCAGAGACCTTGGGAATAAAAATTTCAATTCCCTGGGAAGCAGACAGGGCTCCTCAGAAGGAGCCACTGACAATGGGCCTTTAGTCAGTGACGGCCCTGACTTAGGGAAGGTAAGTCTGGGGCTGAGTCAGCTCCTGGGACAGCTAGCTGGAGGAGATAACAAGGCCAGAACTGAGCTGGCTTCTGAAACTCTTCAAGGTCTCACTGAATATAATGAAACTAACATAGTAGTAGCCAATTTTACTAATGCCATCTGCTTTGCTTCTACCAATCATATTAGAGGTTACCTAATTCTTCTGGAAAATTCACCTAGCCCTGAATAAAAAGGGGACCTGTGAACTTTATATGAGGTCTCTTGTATGCTGTAATTTTTGTGGCATTCCTTGGCCCTCTGGTCACTACACAATTCTTACAGTATAATATCTGCTGCTTTTCCCTGAGCAGAGGAAACTACCCTCTTGTGACTCTTCCAATGAGTCTTTTGTGTGAAGTTTGTTGTGGTATTGCTTGGCTCCCGACTGTCAAGACACCTTTCCCTCCAGAGCTCATAGAATAACTTTCAGGGGTCAATTTTTTTTTCCTTCTGCCGTGTGGGTCCTCGGGAGCAAACTTGAGTCCATCCGGCTTGAAGACTAGTGACTTCTGAGCCATGTGACCAGCGCTAAGATGATACTTTTTTATACATAGTTTTTCACGTAATATTAATATTTTTAAGGAGACATATGGGACATAGAGGAACATGCCTATGACCTCAGCACTTAGGAGGCTAAAGCAGGAGGATTCCCACACATTTGAGGGCACCCTGGTCTATACAGCAAGTTTCAGTCTAGCTAACGGTACATAGCAAGATCCTGCCTCAATAAGGAAGAAAAGACGGAGGGAAAGGGGATGGGGGTGAAATGCTGGAAGTGACTGAGTTAACACAGAGGTCTGAACTTCCCTTCCCAGAGGGTAAGGTCATGCCTCTGGAGCCTGCCCACACCACAGTCTCTCTCTGAACATTACCAGCTTTTTTGGTGATGTGAAACCTCTTGGGAGACAGGAACAAAGGCCTGCATCTCTTGTGAGCCTTGCGTTCAAGCGGAAGCTCAGCTGCTCAGAGCCCTTTCAGGAACCCTGAAGACAAGCTCAGACCCTGGCTTCCCCTCCCCTTTCCTCTGTGGCTCTGGCCACACCAAGCTGGCCACTGTTCTATGACACCCTCTGACCTGTGCATATGCTGTCCTTGGCCCAGCTTCCCTTTCCTCCTCTGTCTTCCTGGAAAATATTAATAATTCTCCAAGGCCAAGGTCAAAAGCTTCTTTATGAGGAAATCTTCCCAGGATGTCTGACTTGTAGTCTCTTCAGTGTCTAATGGAGGTGGGGCGCCCAACTCCTCTCTTTTGTCTACTGTAAATTACCTTGGGGGACATGTCTCCTCCTAGACCTGCCTTTGAGCTCTGACACATAAATAAGGCTAGGAAAGATCCCCCATTTCATCTCAATTCCCACATGTTCTTGTGCCCACTCTAGGCCTATTTTCTCACAGCGTAAGTGAAGATTACCACCCACCTGCTGCGTAGACCCTTCGGTCATATTCAGTGACATGGTATAAAGACAGTGCCTGACTCAGAGGGGCTTGTTGTGTGGACACTATACTACTACGGATTTGTTGGCATCCCGGGAGATGATGTTTTGGGATCATATCCTGCTTCCCTGTGCCCTACCCCAGCTGATCCATCAAACCCCCTAACTTCTTCCCTGTCATGATTAGACCCTTCCTCTTCTGAACCCTGCTCTAATTTCACCTGGTCTTATAGTGCTTGGTGTCTATTGCATTCATCCTGCCCCAAGCAATCCTTGGCTGGGCACCCCACTTGGCTGTCTCTAAAAGCAGAAGCAGTAGATGAGGCATCTGTGGGTCATGTCCATCTATTCTGCCCTGGCAGACATAGTCAGAGGTAGACAGTTATGGGACAGAGGCAATGGTCACTGGACTCTTACCAAGTAACTGCGGCCCCTTCAGACCAGATCTTTTGCTTTCCATAGACTGTGTATCCCACAGGGAAGCTCAGAGAATGAGGGACACTCAGAGGTCAGAATCCTGAAGAATGAATCTTCCATCTATATGCTACTCCCAATAGCTCTTCAGGTCCAGGTTTTGATACAGCTTTGTTCTGGTGATCTTCTTCGAAGGTGCCTCAGCGCCTCTAGACCCACAAGGTTCTTAAATGGACTCATGACTCTGTATGGAGTTACATAACTGAAAAACTAGTGTTCCAAAACTTTTTTTTTCTTCAAGACAGGGTTTCTCTGTGTAGCCCTGGCTGTCCCGGAACTCATTCTGTAGACCAGTTGGCCTCGAACTCAGAAATTCTCCTGCCTCTGCCTCCCAAGTGCCTGGATTAAAGGTGTGCGCCACCACTGCCTGGCATTCCAAAACTTTTGACAAGAGTAAAAAGCTTCTGAATGTCAACAACAACCAAAATGTAATGAACCATCCGAGGTATTTTCTGGCAGGTATTAGCTGTGTTACATCCCACAGATTCACTACAGACTTGGTTCTGAACAAATCACTTATACAAGATTGCTATCTGAAACACTTGTGCTCAGATCAAGACTGGGATGTGATGAATTACAGTGTTCTTACTGTGCATACATTTTCTGTTTGTTCTGGTGTGAATGGGAAATGTCTCCACAGGCCTACTTGTTTAAGCACCTAGTCTACAGCTGGTATTTTAAAGGGCTATGAAACTTTAGGAAGTGGGGCCCTGTTGGAGGAAGCACAACCCTTTGAGGTTTTATGGTTTGACCTAGTTCCTGGTCTCTATCTGCTTTCTGTGTGCAGATGAAATGTGATCAGCCAGCTTGCTGACTGCCAGCCAGCTGCACACTCCTGCTGCCATGCCGTCCTCATCATGATTGACTGTGTCCTCCTAGAACTGTAAGCCAGAACAAACCCTTTTGTCAAGGTATTTAATCACAACAGAAAAGTTACTAATACAATGTTAATATAGAAACATAACAGCTTAATTATAGGAAGCAAAGATTGAACATTTTCCTACAACATGTAAATGTACTTGTTAGATATCTTTCTGGGTGTGCTGTGTATGTCTGTAATTTCATCGCTGAGGATATTGGGGTCAAGAGATCTGCCTGGGCTACTTGAGCCAAGCATGGTGGTGAATGCCTTTGATCCCATCACTTAGGAGGCAGAGGCAGATCTCTGAGTTTGAGGCAAGCCTACACAGAAAATACACAGAGAAACCCTGTATTGATAAAACAAAAAACCAACAACAAACTATCCAAAACAAACAAAAATTACCCACCCCTGAAAAAGGAGTGTATCTTTGAATTATATTATATTAGAATGTGGGTTTTTTTGTTTTTTAATGTGTATAACTGCATGTGTGTGTGTGTGTGTGTGTGTGTGTACTCATGCATGCCTGATAACCACAAAGGCTGGAAGAGGGCATCAGATACCCTGGGGCTAGAGTTCTATTCCCAACACCTACAAGGTGTTTCACAGTCACCTATAATTCTAGTTTCAGGGGATCCAACACTGTCTTGTGGCTTCCAAAGACACTGCCAACATGTGATACACAAACATACATGAAGTCAAAACACTCATACACATAAAGATGATAAAATTAAATAACAAAACCCAGTTAAGAAAATCAGCCAGAGAAGTCAGATTCAAAGGAGGAAACAGGGGGCTGGCAGCTGAGTGTGGAGCCTGAAGCAGAGAGACTGCTGTGAATTTGAGGTCAGCCTTTCATACATAGTGAGTTCTAGGACATCCAGGGCACAGTAACATAAAACAACAGGTTGGAGTCTGGTGGTGGAGGTGCATACCTTTAAGTCCAGCACTTGGGAAGCAGAAGCAGACAGATCTCTGAATTTATGGTCAGTCTGTCCTATGGAGTACATTCCAGGATAGCCAGGGCTACACAGAGAGACCCTATCTAGGGAAGCAGGGAGGACAGGATGGTTGGGGGCAGGCAGAAAGGGTCAGGACACTGATAGACACCAGACACGACAAAAACAAACAATAACAAAACAAGTTGGAGTGATAGGCACAATAAAGCATGCTATAAGGTTCTAGGACACATCAAGGACGTGTCCCAAGGCCAAAAGGGTTTTTAGTGGGTCTGAAGAACTGAGGCTTGTTAGCGTATATCATGGGAAGATTTGATTCACATGAGGCTGGATTGGAAATCAGGGCTAGCTGGTTCGTGGTGAGGATTTCAGCTCTCCTGGTAATCAGTGAGAGCTGTGAGGTCGTGGGGAGTCAGTTGAAGATGCAGAGCTGGAGTTTTCAGCAATACCACAACAGAGGGTTGGCTGCCTGCTCCCACTGAACCTGCTCTTCACCTGAGTCTACTCTGTGGGTGTACCCCTGAGAGTCAGGAACGGGATATGGAGTCTATCTTTTCTCTTGGGGCGTCTGCGCACCAAGTGGAGAGGAGAGGCAGAGCCTAGGATGAGTGGAATCAGTCTGATTAAGAGCAAAGTGCAGAGAGAACCGGAGCGGCTGGTGGAGAGAAAGCCTTCCTCAGGAGTCTCCAGGTGTCATGCTACATAACTCACTGTCCATGGTCTTCAGTGGGGTGTCGTGGTTAAAGGTTCCAGAGCAGGCACACTTCTACCAGTCTCAGATCTCTGAGATTCCCCGGGTCCGAGCTCACTCAGCCTCATCAGTTCTTGTCTGTCTGGTAACACTGCCACCCATGCCCTATATTACTCTACAGCTGTCTGGGAATCTCATTGTGGTAAAAATATAGACAGTACATTGTGCCTTTTTTTTTTTTTTTTTTGGTTTTCTTTATATTTAATGTATATGGGTATTTGGCCTGTATGTATATTTGTGCACCACGTGAGTGCCTGGTGTCAGTGGAGGCGGACTCCTCCAGCGCTTGCTTCCCTAGAAATAGTTATGTGTCTGTAAGCTACTGTGTAGGTGCTGAGGACTGAATCCAAGAACTCTAGAAGAGCAGCCAGTGCTCTTAACCACAGAGCAATCTCTTCCGCTCCTGTTTTGTCTCCTCTTGCCTTTGAGACAGGGTCTTGCTACATAGATCAGGCTGGTCTAAAGCTCAAACTGTGTAGCCCTGACTGGAGACTCACTCAAGGATCGTACGGTCGTGAGCTTATGTGCCCGCATAGCGAGCCTTACTTTTGCATTTTTAAAAGTGGGATTTAGCAGCATTCAGTACATCCCCAGTGTTGTGAACTGTCAGCCCAGTTATCTTCTGGAATTTTTCATCATCACAAACTGAAACTTTGCATTCCTTCAAAGACTAATGCATGCCAGGCCGTGGTAGCACACACCTTTAATCCCAGCACTTGGGAGGCAGAGGCAGGTGGATTTCTGAGTTCGAGGCCATCCTGGTCTACAGAGTGAGTTCCAGAACAGCCAGGACTACATAGAGAAACCCTGTCTTGAAAAACAGAACTAAACTAAACTAAACTAAAACAAACAAAAAGACTAACTCCTCACTGAACCCTCCCAAGGCACTGACTGCTTCCATTCTTCTGCCTCTGAGCCCCACTCCTAGGAGCTTATATCAATGAATCATTTGTCAAAGGACAGTGTTGCCCTTTGGTAAGTGGGTGCCATTACCTTCTGAGTCATCTAGCTGGTCCATGTCTAGTTTCTTTACAGCTGACCAGGGGACAGCCTCAGCACTGCAGACACAGCCTGCAGCCTTGTTTCTGTCCAGATTCCAGTGAGTTCTTGCTGAGGTCTCTGGGCCTTCCTGCAGGTGTCCCTGTAAGAACACATGACAGTGTGATACAAGACACACCACATGCTTGCAGTATGTGTATTTATTTTTTCTTTTGTTGTATATTCTTTTTTTTTCTTGGTGCCATAACAAACTACTACACAGTTCATGAATGAAAACAACATAACGTATTTTACAGTTCCATGGGCTAAAAGTACAATAAGGGTCTCTCTATAGGCTAAAACCAGTGTGTGCACAGGTCCCTGTGACTTGCTGGAGGTTCTCAGGGGAATTTTACTTCCATGATTTTCTTTACATTTCTGGAGGCCACGTTCATTTGTTAGCCCATTGTCCCTCCTTCCATCTCAAAGTCAGCAATGGGACATCTCCCTGACATCCTCTCTCCTGGGACATCTCCCTGACAGCCTCTCTCCTGGTAACAGGTTGGAAGGCTCCCCTGGCTTGCAAGACTCACCTGCTGGCATAAGCTAAAACCAGCTCCTCATCTCAAGCTCTTTTATCTATTTTTTCACATTTTATTTGATGTCTAAGAGTGTGTATGTGCGTGATGCACATGTTAATGGAAGTCAGAAGACAGTAGTGGATTGCTCAAAGCTTGAGTTACAAAGGGCAGTGAGCCACCATGCAGGTGCTGTAGGTGGAACCAGGATCCTAGGCAAGAAAAAGAAATGTTCTTCTTAACTGCTAAGCCATCTTTCCAGCTTCCTTTTATCTTTATTGTTCTTGTTTTTCAAGACAGGATCTGCAAAGCGTGTTAACTTATAATTCCCTAGGTAGCACAGGCTAGCCTTGAGCTCACAATTCCCTTACCTCATTATTCTGAATGCTAAAATTACTGGAGTATGTCACTACACTTGCAAAGGTCCTTACCTTATTGTTTGTACAAAGTATCTTTTGTAATCTAAGACAGCACCCTTGGTCTAGGACTGGGACACAGACATCTTTGGGAGTATTTGTACCATCTCTTACCCCGATGTGATGAAGGTATGTGTTTAAGTGCATGTAAGTTTGGGTTTTCTCAGCCTTTGCTTCCAACACAGAAGGGCTCTCTTCTTACTTTTGTCTGTTTTGGTCAGAGGAAAGTTTGACTGCGGTAAGCAAATATATGCAAACCTATCATGAAAATAGAAGCCAGTGAGAGCTCCCTTCCTGAGACTGGCATTCCAGGGAATTGGGACTGAATTTAAACAGAGCCCTTCCAACTCATCCATCCATCTTAAAATCTATATGTGATAGTTTGAGTGAGAATTGTCCCCTCATAGGCTAGAGTATTTGAACATTTGATCCCCACTTGGTGGTTGTCGTAATCCCAATCTCTGTCCAGGAGAGATTGGGAATAAACGACACTCATGCCAAGGCAGGTTCAGAGCAGCTTCAGCCACTTCTCTTTATTTGGAGGTTTCTCACAGCTTTCCCAGCTTTCTCCTTGTTCATCGATCATCCTCCAGTCAATCGTCAATCATCAATCCTTTAATCCTCTGGGACTGTCCACAACTTATCCTCTTCCATTCACTCATGTCACCTCACACCACCCAATCACAGACGCACATGTCCAAGGCATGCAGGATTGGCTGATAGAATGGTATCTCAAGATGTTGCACTAACCTCTCCAATGAGTTACACGTGCTGCTTTTACTGTGCATGATTGAGACTGAGGTAAACAAGCTAGGTCACGGGGCTTGGCATAGAGCCAGGTGCCATCTTTGGCCCACGCGGCCCTGCCCACTCCCCACAGGTGGTATTGTTAGAGGAGATGATATACCTTTGCTGGAAAAGGTATGTTCCTGGGGGTGAGGTTGAGAATTTGTAGCCTTGCCCTAATTCCACTTTGCTTACTCTTCTTCATGCATGCAGTAGATGAGCTCTCTCTTTGGCAACACAGCTTTCTGTGCTGGTTGCTTTTTGTCACACTACATTACCATTATAGACTTTTATCCCTTTAGAACTCTAAGTTCCAAATAACCTTTCTCCTATTAATTACCTTGGTCATGTTATTTATTACAGCAACAGAAATGTAGTTAATGCACAGGTCAAGTCCTGAGAGACCTTAATGAGGTGTTCAAAAAGCCTGATGTGGAAGGAATCTTATTTTGGGCTATGGTGCATTCCTGGGCCAAACTTCCCTGTAGGGCCTCCCATCTCCACAGCATCCCTCGTCATAACTGCTGTCCAGCCTTGGCATTCTCCTCACTCCCCACAGCTCCATCCTATCCAGGAGGGTTGTTTCTGTCCCCTTTCTCTCTGATTCCCAACTATCTTTTAAGACCATCTCTTCTCTGCTCAAGAAATCTTGTGTGTGTGTGTGTGTGTGTGTGTGTGTGTGTGTGTGTGGTAGTATACTCCTTTAATCCTAGCACTCAAGAGGAAGAGATAAGTGAATCTCTGAGTTTGAGGCCAATCTGCTCTACAGATTGAATTCCAGGACAGCCAGAGCTACAAGGAGAAACACTGCCTTAAACAACAAGAACAAAACTAAAACAAAATGCCTTTCTCAGTGTCCCCTTATACTCCCACAAGATTATGTGCCATGCTTTGAAGACAGGGCACCATGTCTTGGGCTTGTTTCTCACATAGTACCCATTGCCATGGTGATGACACAGCAGGATCCCAGTCAATGCCATTCCCTGGGCATACCACACTCTTTAAGGACTTGCCTTCTCTTGACTGGAATGTCCTCTCCTGACTTTTAGCCTGTAGGTCTCTTTTCCTTCGAGGACCCTTCCACATCTCTCCCCACATGTTATTCTTCCCGATATCCCCATTTTTCTGTTTGCAGAACTGATCTTCATTATAGCATTCATCTCATGAATTAATGACTCAAACACATGAACCGATGGAACAGTCAATTCATTAGATCAAAGGAAAAACTCTAATACTGTGCAAACATTTACTGGGTGGCTACTTTGTGGGTTCTGGAGATCTGGAGATAAACCATTCAGATATCTGCCCTTAGAGCCCAAATGATCTGTTTTATATATCCAATGCAAGTCTGGAAACTTCTAGGGAATTAAGACTCAGATCTAGCCAAGCATGGTGGTGCACGCCTTTAATCCCAGCACTTGGGAGGCAGGGGAAGGCAGATTTCTGAGTTCAAGGCCAGCCTGGTCTACAGAGTAAGTTCCAGGACATCCAGGGCTATACAGAGAAACTATCTCAAACAAACAAACAACAACAACAACAACAAAAAAAAAAGACTCAGATCTATGGGTCTTTTTCATGAAGCATGGCATGGTGATGAAAATGGTCCGGTGTGTAAGGGGATTTACTGCCAACCTAAAGACCTACATCCGATTCCCTGAACCTACACAGTGGGAGGAGAAAAACAACTCCCATAGGTTGTCCTCTAACCTCCACTCAAGTGAGTAGTCATGTATATCTACACACATGTGCACTTGCAGGAGCACATACAAACACATAAACACTCTAAACAAATATTTAAAACAAAAATTTATACATTTATTTTTTAAACTTCTTTTAAAAATTTTCTTTTTATGTATATGAGCACACTGTCACTGTCTTCAGACACACCAGAAGAGGACATCAGATCCCATTATGAATGTTTGAGAGCCCCCATGTGGGGAATTGAACTCAGGACCTCTGGAAGAGCAGTTGGTGCTCTTAACCTCAGACCCTATTTATGTGTTTTCTATGTATGAGTGCTCTGTCTGCATGTAAGCCTGCATGCCAGAAGAGGATACCAGATCCCATTATAGATGGTTGTGAACCACTACCTGCGGGTGCTGGGAATTTAACTCAGGACTTCTGGAAGAGTGACCAGTGAATTCTCTTAACTGCTGAACCATCTTTCCAACCCAACAAATGTAACTTTTAACTTTTAAGACATTAGAAGAAAGTTTGTGAAATGGATTCAAGAATGACATTCTTTTTCTTTTTTTTTTTTTTTTTTTTTTGGTTTTTCGAGACAGGGTTTCTCTGTATAGCCCCGGCTGTCCTGGAACTCACTATGTAGACCAGGCTGGCCTCGAACTCAGAAATCCACCTGCCTCTGCCTCCCGAGTGCTAGGATTAAAAGCGTGCGCCACCACGCCTGACGACATTCTTTTTCTTTGTTTTGAGACTGGCACTCTTACATCTCAGGCTGGTCTCAAAGTCACTACTTAGCTGAGGATGACCTTGAATTTCTGATCCTCTTGCCTCTACCTTGTCAGTGCTGAGATCTGTGTAGTCTTGGCTGTCCTGAAACTCCCTCTGTAGACCAGGCTAGTCTGAAACTCACAGAGTTCTACCTGCCTCTACCGCCAGAGTGCTGGGTTTAAAGGCTTATGCCACAGCTGCCCAGCTTAGCCTTAGGTTTCTCATGGGCTTAGTTAGAGCAGGCAGGATTCTCCAGGGTTAGGGTGAAGCCGTGAGGAAACTATGAGTGTGGAAGCCTCTGTAGGCATGAAAAATGGCGACTGCCAGTTTCCTCTGTCACCTGCTCCAGGACTAGCCATGTTCCCAAGACAATGGGAGGAGTGAGTATGCAAGAACCACAGGCACTGACAGTCACATCACTTAGCCCTGGGCCCTCCTGGCTCCTGCAAACATCTCTGTGTAGAGTCACAGGTTTTCATCCAGCCTGAGGGCTCTGGGTTTGTTTTTGGGTATTGGGAAGTTGCCATCTTGACCCTGTTTTCCATTCTTCAGAGCTGGAAACATGGTCAGGATGTTAAATTAAAGAAAACAGGAAGCCGGGCGTGGTGTCGCACGCCTTTAATCCCAGCACTCGGGAGGCAGAGGCAGGCAGATTTCTGAGTTCGAGGCCAGCCTGGTCTACAAAGTGAGTTCCAGGACAGTCAGGGCTACACAGAGAAACCCTGTCTCAAAAAACCAAAAAAAAAGAAAAAGAAAACAGGAGCTTGGGAATGAGACATTGTCCCTTTGCGGTCCTTAAAGAGACCAATAGGACTGAGATAAGACCTCAATGGCCAGAGCCCATTCTTTCCTATTCATAGGAGCACCACCAAAACCCTACCCCATCTGAATCCTCTAACACTGTTGCTCTGTCCCCATCTATCTAGGTGTGCCCAAGTAGATTCTCACCAACAGAGTTAACTCCTCAAGATCCATTTAAATATTTCCTCCTCTGGGGGGAAAAGTATAAATTCATTTTGTCCAGAGTTCATTCATCTCTCCATTTTCAGTGTTCTCCTAATGTCTTCTGCACATATTATTTCAATATTAACCATCTTCTGTAATTGTTTCAGTCCCCACTGGGCTGCATTTTTTTTTCTCTAGGGCAGGATTTCTTTTGAAACTCTGTTTATCTTTCTCTCCAGAGCCCAACAATGTGTCTGACACTCAGCTGACATTCAACAAATGGCACTAGCTAATTAGTCACCATGACGTGTTAAACCTTACTGGGGACTTTGGAAAGAAACTCTAAACTACTGGGGACTCTCCATGTGTCCAGAGCTGTGATGAAGGGTCAAAGGGGAAGGTTGTCTGAAATAGAGAGGAGATAAAGAAGAGAGGAGGGACATCTGGGGACAATGATCATAGGAGAGGAAGTGAAATAGCCAGAAGAGTGGCCTTGGGGCTGGAGAGATGGCTCAGTGGTTAAAAGCAGTGAGTGCTCTTCTAGAGGTCCTGAGTTCAATTCCCAGCAACCAGATGGTGGCTCACAACTATCCATAATGGAATCCAGTGCCTCTTCTGGAGTGTCTGAAGACAGGGTCAGTGTACTCACATACATAAAATAAACCTTTAAAAAAATGGCCTTGAAGGCACAGAGACCATTCCATCTCTACCCTCTAGAAGCTTACTGTCTATGCGGGTAGCAAACAAATATAGTTTTGTACAAAATTGGGCCACAGTAGACCAAATCATCCTTTAAAACATTTTTGTACTTGTTTCCAGGCTAGCACCCAGTTCACCTTCTTTATCTATTTGGTTTACTACTTAACGTTGGTGGGAACTATTTTCCTCCTCCTTCATCCACTTTTTTTTTTTTTTTTTTTTTTGGTTTTTTCAAGACAGGGTTTCTCTGTATAGCCCTGGCTGTCCTGGAACTCACTCTGTAGACCAGGCTGGCCTCGAACTCAGAAATTTACCTGCCTCTGCCTCCCGAGTGCTGAGATTAAAGGCATGCCCCACCACGCCCGGCTTCCTTCATCCACTCTTGATGACCTCACTCCATTGTGTAGTTTAGAGACCATAACTGTCAGGCATGAAATATCCACCCAGGCTTTCCCATTGATCTGCAAAGCCACATGTCTCTGTGCTCCCTCAAAATCTCTAATGTAAAGTGCATGTCAAACTCAACACAGAGACTGTTCCACGAAACCTTTCTCAGTCTTTTCTTTCTTTCTTTTTTTTGGTTTTTTGAGACAGGGTTTCTCTGTTTAGCCCTGGCTATCCTGGAACTCACTCTGTAGACCAGGCTGGCCTCTGCCTCCCAAGTGCTGGGATGCCCTGCCAGTCTTTTCAACTTGAAAAAACAATGGCAACAGCAGTCTTCCAGTTGTTTGAGTCAAAATTTTGTGGTTCCTTTCTCCGTCAGATGCCCTATAATCCATATCCATATCCTATTTGTCAGCAAACATTGCTTTCTCTACTGCTTGTTTCTTTTAGAGAAAGTATCTCTGTGTAATTCTGGCTGTCCTGGAGCTTGCTATATAAACCAGGCTGGCCTCAAACTCAGAGACCTTCCTGCCTCTGTCTTCCACATGCTGGATTAGACATGTGTGCTACCATGCCCAGCTGATTTCTCTACTCCTAAGTTATTCAAAATTTATCCATTTCTCATCCTCTATCTCTGCTTTTTTAAAAGTGTTATTTTATCTTATGCGTATGAGTGTTTTGCTTGTATTCCTGGGGCCTGTGAAAGTGTTGAATCCTCTGGAACTGGAGTTACAGTTGTGAGCAGCCATGTGGATGCTGGAAATTGAACTAGCTCCTATTCAAGAGCAGCAAGTATTCTTAACCATAAAGCCATTCCTTCAGCCCCTTTATTTATTTATATATTTTTAAGACAGGTTCTCATTGTATATCCTGGCTGTCCTTGAACTTGATATGTAGACCAGACTAGCTCTGAACTCCTTCTGCTTTTTTTTTTTTTTTTTTTGGTTTTTTGAGACAGGGTTTCTCTGTGTAGCCTTGGCTGTCCTGGAACTCACTCTGTAGACCAGGCTGGCCTCGAACTCAGAAATCCACCTGCCTCTGCCTCCCAAGTGCTGAGATTAAAGGCGTGCGCCACCACTGCCCGGCTCTGTCTCTGCTTCTTGAATTCTGGGTTTAAAGGCATGTGCCACTAAACTTCGCTTTATTTTTAATTATTAGTATTGTATAAGTCTGTGTGTGGATTTGTACATGTGAATACAATGCCTAGCAAGATCTGATATGCCCTTGAGTTGGAACTCCAAATGGTTACCAAAAGATTCCAAGTGGTTACCTCTTAATAGATGCTGGGAACTGAACTTTGGTCCTCTGTAAGAGCAGTTCATTTAGCAGTATAACCCCCTGTCTTAGTCAGGGTTTCTATTCCTGCACAAACATCATGACCAAGAAGCAGTTGGGGGGTCTGGTGAGATGGCTCAGCGGGTTAGAGCACCCAACCGCTCTTCCGAAGGTGATGAGTTCAAATCCCAGCAACCACATGGTGGCTTACAACCACCCGTAACAAGATCTGACGCCCTCCCCTTGTGCGTCTGAAGTCAGCTACAGCATACTTATGAAGAATAATAATAAATGAATCCTTGGACCGGAGAGACCAACCGGAGCGAGCTGGGCCGAACAGGGATGGCCGGAGCTAGCAGGGCCGGAGTGAGCGGGGCCGAACAGGCATGGCTGGAGGAGCAGGGCCAACCGGAGCGAGCGGGACCGACTGGAGCGAGTGGGCCAGCCAGAACAGAGCGGGGCCGTATGGGGGCAGCCAGAGCGAGCGAGTGGGGCTGGCCGGAGCAAGCAGAGCCGGCCAGTGTGAGCGGAGCCGGTCGGAGCAACCGGGGGTCGGAGCAACCGGGGGTCGGAGCAACCGGGGGTCGAGCGGAGCAATCGGGGTTGACCGGAACAAGGGAAAAAAAAAAAAAAAAGAAGCAGTTGGGGAGGAAAGGGTTTATTCAGCTTACACTTCCATACTGCTGTTCATCACTGAAGGAAGTCAGGACTGGAACTCAAGCAGATCAGAAAGCAGGAGCTGATGCAGGGGCCATGGAGGGATGTTACTTACTGGCTTGCTTGCTCTGGCTTGCTCAGCCTGCTCTCTTATAGAACCAAGACTACCAGGCTCCTAAGGTGTCTCTCTGCCCATGTGGTTGTGCTCCCCAATTTTTTCTAAATGAGACAAAGTAACTGTTAAAATATAAAGCAGATTGAGTGCATCCTCTGTTTATAACCCCTCACTTGCTCCCTGTACAATAAAAAAGCCAGCGTCCATACATGACCTATCTGCAAAGTGGCTTCTATCTGATTCCTACTGCCTGTCTGTCTTCATCCATGTTTTCTTTTTCTTTCCTTTTTTTTTTTTTTTTTTTTTGGTTTTTCGAGACAGGGTTTCTCTGTATAGCCCTGGCTGTCCTGGAACTCACTTTGTAGACCAGGTTGGCCTCGAACTCAGAAATCCACCTGCCTCTGCCTCCCAAGTGCTGGGATCAAAGGCATGCGCCATCACACCCAGCTCATCCATGTTTTCATTACACTGGACACTGCACTGAAACCCTTGTAGGGCTTTGACATGAGGTGCTTGGTCTCTACCTATTTACCTACCTACCTACTTATCTATCTATCCATCCATCTATCCATCCATCTACTATCTTCTATCTACCCCTTTTTTCTCCTTTACTTCTTCCCTCCCCACTCCCCAACTACTCAAAAGTTGCTATTCCATTGATTTTCTTGTCCCTTCCCCAAACTATTACGCCTATAAATTTTGTTTTTCTGGAGCAGAGGACCAACCTAGGTTATATCATTGAACTAAATCCCAAACCCCTACTTGCAATGTTTTATTCTTGGTATTTACTCTGATCTTAAAACTGTTATCTATATTATTTCTGTGTCTTCTTTATTGTTTCTCTCACTAGAAGGGAAGCTGCCAGGATGGGAGGGAGGGTCTATTTGTTCACTGATGTATATTCACTGCTCAGAAGAGTGATGCACATATATTTGGTTTTGTGGGTTCATTTATTATTTTGGGAGGGGGTTTCTTTATGTAGCCTTGGCTGGCCTAATATTCACAGATATTCTCTTACCTCTGCTTTCCAAACGCTGGGAGTGGGGGTGTGGGGGTGTGGGGGGCATATGCTGCTTTACTTTCCAAGATGCCATACTTGCAAACCCCACGAAAACATTCTTACAATATTTCTGTGGGGTTTTTCTTTTTCTTTTTCTTTCTTTCTTTCTTTCTTTCTTTCTTTCTTTCTTTCTTTCTTTCTTTCTTTCTTTTTTTGGTTTTTCAAGACAGGGTTTCTCTGTATAGCCTTGGCTGTCCTGGAACTTACTCTGTAGACCAGGCTGGCCTCGAACTCAGAAATCCGCCTGCCTCTGCCTCCCAAGTGCTGGGATTAAAGGTGTGTGCCACCACGCCCGGCTTATTTCTGTGTTTTTAAAGAAACCAACATTGTCACTACATCTAGCTAACAATTTTTTTTTTCCTGATGCACATTTATTTGGTGTGCAAGGCAGCAGACAACTGTTACATTGTACACATGCAGGTCATAAGACAACTTGTGAGAGGCAACTTTCTCTACCATGTAGGTTCAGAGATTGAACTTGGGTCCTTGGTTTTGTCAGCAAGTGCTTCTACCCACTGAACTATCTCACTGTCTCTTATTTTGCACTTGTTTTTGTGAGAGACAGGGGCTTATTATACATTTCAGGCTGGCATTGAGCTTGCTACATAGCCCAGTCCAATCTTGAACTTCACCTCCTCTTGTCTCAGGTTCCTGAGTGCTACAATTTTAATAAGCAGAGCTTGCTAAAGTTTAAAAACGTTTTAAGCTGAAGCTGAACTCTTGGGCCATACAATTAGATTTGATAAGAACCACATACTGAACCTCTTGAACAGCTCAATCTCATCCACTCTTCACCATAGCCAAGAACAGGAGGAAAACTAGGCAGATTATCATGCTCGTTAAAGAGGAAACTGTGTAGACAAAGAATGTACAGGCCTGGGGAGATGCCTTAGAGGTTAAAGCACTTGTTCTAAAAGAAACCAGGACTGGTGTTTGGTCCTCAGAACCCACATGATTGCTGGATGGTTATGGCAACCAGCCTGCAATTTCTTTAAAGACAGAATTCCCAGAGGACCTGGATAGTCAGGCCAGCCATAGCAGGGACTATGTGGTTTTGAATAAGAACAAGATAGAAGAGCCATTGAGGAAAATTCCCAGCATCACTCTTGGGCTGCCACATACATACACACACATACGCATGCATACACACGCATACACACACAACGTTCAAACACACATATACATAAAATAAAAATTTAAATAGATAAAAAAGAGGCCAGCATGGTGGTACACAGCTTTTATACCTGCACGGGGCAAGGCAGGAAGATCTCTGACTTCGAAGCCAACCTGGTCTAGATAGTGAATTTCAGGCCAGTCAGGAATACACAGTGACACCCTGTCTCAAAAAATAAAAATAAATATTATGAATATGATGTAGTTCCGTGACAGAGGCTTGTCTAGCATGTTCAAGGTATCCTCTCAAAAAGAAAAGAATGGATGCCGGGCAGTGGTGGCAAATGCCTTTAATCCCAGCACTTGGGAGGCAGAGGCAGGCGGATTTCTGAGTTCGAGGCCAGCCTGGTCTACCAAGTGAGTTCCAGGACAGCCAGGGCTATACAGAGAAACCCTGTCTCGAAAAACCAAAAAAAAAAAAAAAAAAAAAAGAAGAAGAAGAAGAAGAAGAAAAGAATGAATGAGTTCAGAGCCAGGCGGTGGTAGCGCACGCCTTTAATCCCAGCACTTGGGAGGCAGAGGCAGGCGGATTTCTGAGTTCGAGGTGTGTTCCAGGACAGCCTGGGCTACACAGAAAAACCCTGTCTCGAAAAAACAAAAAAATAAAAAAATAAAAAGAATGGATCAGTTCAAACAGGAAACTGAGTCTGAGAGAAGAGAAGAAACAGATGTTTCTGGAACGCAGCAGCACACACGGCACCCACACAAGCGAACATTTCTGGAAACCATACTATTTTGAGGAGATTAACGTGCAAACACCGCGAGCGGCAGGAGGGCGGTCCTAGGCGAAGGGCTAGCCTGGAGAAACCCGGGCGCTGGAGATTCAAGGAGGAGCCAATAGGTAGGCGGGACAAGTGAATGCCCTCCCCCAACTAGTACGTAACCAGGGTATGTCAACGTCACTTCCGGTTTGGTGTTGAAGCGGGGAAACAAAAAAGGAGACGCAAGGCGCATGCGTTAGTGAGTCCCGGATTCTGGTGGGTTCTTCCGCTCAGGCCTGGGAAAGCGCTTCCGGGTCGCCGCCGGCTGCCGGCTCTTGGCGCGGTAAGTGCGGAAACGAGACTGCTGCCGTCTCCTTGCTTCTTCTTTCTTCCCGCTTCCAGAGGAACCCAGTTCCTTTGACTCGTCTCCCTAGCAGCTCATTTTCCCCCTTTTTACTCTTAAAGACATCCTGCTCATTGGCCGCTTCCTAGAGTCTAAGCCCCACCCATCGCACATGTTCCGTCATGCATTGGTTTTACTTCCTGTCACCCAGCATTTCTTTCAGTTAATTGGCTTCAGCCAGGCCGCGCGCATTTTGCTATTAGCATCCCTATAAGGTCAAAATCCTGACGGAGACCCGCCCCTGCCTCTTTCCTGTTGGTCAATCTCGCAGTCATTATCATAATGAGCAAAGAATGGGCGGTGGTGGGTAGGATTTTAGGGTACAAAATCTGTCAGTGCTTTTGGGATCGTGGTGGACGCTTTTTTTCCCCCATCACACGGACCTGGGGGGCTTTGGTCTGGGGAATGACAGCGTCTAGTTCTGCGTGGGTCAATTTAAGTTGGAACGAAAGCTAGAGCAGGGCCGGGTGTGGTGGCTGGTGTACGCCTTTAATCCCAGCATTCGGGGGCTGAGGCGTGCGGAGCTCCGTGAGTTTGGGACTAGCCTGGTCTATATAGTGAATTCCACTCCAGTCAGGGCTAAATAGTGAAACCCTGTTTCATTTACTAAAAATAGGGGGAAACACCAAGGTAGACACCAATTCTGTTTTTTCATGTGCCCTTCCTACACTGCTGGGCCAGGATCCCTGCCTTGCGTAGGATTTAAGCCCCCACTGAGTGTGGCCAAAGTTAAGCTCTCCATGTCACTGGGTTTGTGAGCCGATACGTTTTATTTCAGCTTCTTGGTGACCTTCCTGGTCAGCAGCTTCAGCCCACAGAGTTGATTTTGTTCTCTTACATGTTAGTCCATTCTTCATTTGTTTATTTACTCATCCCTCTGAGAATTTCTCCTATCCTTGGTTGTGCATACTGCAGTGTGACTGGTTGGTGAGAGAGGTGGTTCATATCCACACCATTTTGCACTGGTTGGATGTGACATGAATCAAAAGAGCAAAAATATAAGTTTTATGGTGCCTGTGTGTGTGTGTGTGTGTGTATTTAAAATGAATTTTACTAGGTCTCTTCTATTGCTAATCTAGTGCATAATCACAATGCCACATTCCATCTCTGGCTCCCAGTCTCTTCTCTCTTTAAGCAACATACAACTTTACTCATTATTTTCTTTGTTTGTCATAATAACTGAGGATGATATAATTTTAATTATCCCCATTCTTACAGATGAGGAAACTGAGGCCCAGAGAGGTTAAGTGTATTGGCCAAAGTCAAAGAGCTAGTAAGTGATGGAGCCAGGACTCAAACTCAGGTCTGTCTGATTTCAAGAGGGAAGGGCAGCTTCTCTGCTACCCCACCCCCCACTCCACCCCATCCCTAAATCAAATTACAACTGCATCAAAACAAAACAAAACATATTCACGTGACCCTTTCCCTCAGCTTAGGAGCCATGTCCACCTTGTTCCCTTCACTCTTCCCTCGTGTGACTGAGACACTGTGGTTTAATCTGGACCGACCCTGTGTGGAGGAAACAGAGCTGCAGCAGCAGGAGCAGCAGCATCAGGCCTGGGTGAGTGAGGACCCAGTGCAGCATGGAGGTCTACATGGGCCAGGACCTTGCCTTAGACTGGAGACCTGCTTAGAAAAAGTTTCCTCTGTGGGGAATAGTCAAGCTGGGTTCTTGGGGATAAAGTTCTTACTTTGTGGTACCCTAACTTGCTGAGGGACCATAGGACTTCGGGGCTAGGTTAGATAGACGTCAAGCCCCTGACAGCCTCTAGGATCTTTTCTATACATCACAGAACTTAATAATTTCATTCTCACCAGAATTATATGAAAAAACAGAGGCCCAAAGACTTTACATATGTCCATCAATTTTATAAGGAACAGATGACAGGAGAAAGAGAGATGGCATCTTCCTGAGAACTGAGGGAGGAGCTTTGCTTCAACATTTGGGGTCTCTTAAGGGGTAGAGGAAGCCAGTCCAGTGCTCCTGACCTGCTCTGCTTGTGCCTTGGCCCACAGCTCCAAAGCATCGCAGAGAAAGACAACAACCTGGTACCTATTGGCAAGCCGGCCTCAGAGGTGAGTGGTTCCTGTGGGTAGGGCCTATGTGAAGCCCAGTAGAACAAGGCTTTACTTTAATGGCCTTGCTTTTGGCTCAGAACAATTGTGGTTTTCAATTTGGGAAGACAGAAAAAGTGGGAACCTGAGGGGCTATGCATTGTGCCTAGTATTAAGGACCTTCAGGTCATGCAGCAGCTTGCCAGACTCAAGGCAGACAGGGTTGGGAAGGTGGAGGCTCCAAGTTGGCCAGCTCTTGACCTGGTCCAGGAGCCCTGAGGTCTACAGAGTCTTTCTGTTCTACCAGCACTACGATGATGAGGAAGAAGAGGATGATGAAGATGATGAGGACAGTGAAGAGGATTCAGAAGATGATGAGGACATGCAGGACATGGATGAGATGAATGACTATAATGAGTCACCTGATGATGGAGAGGTCAATGAGGTAGGCGGGGTGTAGGGGAGTGCCTTTGTTCCTAGGCTCCTGCCCCTGATCTAATTGATGGCCAAGGCATACAGAAACCCTGGCTGTACCCAGGGGCAGGATCTGGGCTGAGGCTGGCTGAGGCTCCTCCCCACCCACACCCAGCCTCCTCTTCAGGTGGACATGGAAGGCACGGACCAGGATCAGGACCAGTGGATGATCTAGTTAGACAGCCAAGGTGGCCTCAGCCCCTCAGCCTGCAGAGCCCCTCAGCCTGCAGAACCAGCTTGTGGCTGTAGTGCCTAAAGCTTTCCCTTAGGCACTTTCTCAGCTGCTGCCAGGACAAAGGTCTCCTTGGGCCCTTCCAGGCCATCAGTCTTCCCTTGAGTCCCAAGAGCCTGAGCCTATCCCATCTTCCTGGCTGGTACCTCACTCCTTGGTTGCCAGGTGTGGTCCCTTTCTAACCCTCTTTAATAAAGACACAGGACTGATTGTTTCCCCAGTGTCTATTCCCTGTTTGTTGGTGGGACCCAGAGTTCAGAATCTTTTCTTGGACATTGGGATGGGGTTATGTAAGGGCTCTCAAGCAAACCTAATGGACCACGTTGGCCAGGAACAGAGCCCAGGTTTCTGTGACTGATAATTCTTATAGCCTAGCTTGTACCCAGATGTTCCTATAGGGCCTCAGTGTCTGCAGCTGCCTCTGATCTCATCTGAATCTCATAGCTCTGGGCTTCTGCCAACCAGGAGTCTTTTCGTGTTTTTATTTATTTATGTTATGCTTAAAAGTGTTTTGTCTGCATGTACATCACATGTGTGCCTGTGCTATGTGAGTACTGGGAATTGAACCCAGGTCCTTTAGGTAGGGAGCATCTGGCAGTGCTCTTAACTGTTGAGCTATCTCTCCAACCCCTTCAGCCAGCTGTCTCGGTGTTAAGAGTAAACTGAATCTCAGAGGAGGGAAGGATTCACTTGGAGCAACCAATAACTAAGTTGACAGCTCAGGCCTCTTGCTTCCAGTTCCTGATTTTCTATGAGGGGAACTTGTAGGACCAAGAAGGCTGATAGAATTTGACACTTCAGATTAGTATGGAGGTTGGAGGGGGACAAAGTTGAAAAGAATGCCTCCCCAGCCTGACCATAGCATGTGTTGGATACTAGACAGAAAGGGAAAGGAGATATTCTGAGGTCTGCTTGAATGGGGTTGGGATTGTATTAGTAAATATCCCAGGTCCTGGACCTCAGCCGGGTCCAGTATAGGTGAGTTGGGCTATGCCATCTTTAATGGCAGGGAAGCCTGGGAGGCTGGTGTGGTGGAGGCGGCAGCGATAGCGACCACAGCTCTTGCTGTACTGTAGGAAGCGGGGTGCACCAGGAAAAAGCACGTGGTCAGCCAATACAGTGGCACCGTGTGGGAGCAGAGCGTGGGCCTCCAGTAGCTGCAGATCCCTTAAGTAATATCGAGGTCGGTGTGCCAGGAGCACCAGATCTGCACGATTGAGCTGGTGCTTAGCTCTTAGGCGTGGGATCACTTCCTCTGAGCTGCCTGCAATGAGCTCCACCTGTGGAGAAAGCCATAGCTCGAGGTGAGAGGAGAACTGCTTTTCCACTCTAGACCCCACCGGGATCTGGCTGATTTATGCTAGGTATTAATCCAGGCCCTCACAAGTGTCTCACGTTTCCTCTGACCTCAGAAATCCAGTAGTCAGTCTCAGTATTGTAATTCTATTGTGTGCCCATGAAGAAGCTGAGAATCAGAGGCTATGTGTTTCACTTGGGGTCACATGACTAACCAAAGACTAAGATTTGGACTCAGACTTGCTGAGCTATGGAGAGCTTCCTCTTAGCTGCTGCTTCTGTAATCTAGCAGGAAATAAGTGCAAATGACTCGGGATTGGGGGTAGGAGCAACATGCCCTCCAGGATGCCAGCTGCCTGAGTGGAGCTGCTTCCTTGAATGGGAGTCCCTCATAAAAGAGGCCTGGTCTGAGCAATTCCTGGGATAGCTGAAGAGAGATCAGCGTTGGGGAGATGGGGGCTGACCATTTGCTCATCGAAGCCTGCCAGCCGGATGACTTTTTCAGCCACTGCTGCTGTACGTGAGTCCCGCTCCACAGTGAGAAGGCGACTTCCAGGGGGCAAGGCTCGCGCAATAAGCAGTGTAGAGTATCCACAGTAGGTGCCCAGCTCCAGCACACAAGCAGGGGCCTTCTCTTCCACCAGCCGCATCAGAATCTGACCTATGGGGCAAGATGGCTATTTTAGAAGACATTCAAAACACGTGTGCCCAGAATCAAACATGCTGTACTTTCTAAATGTTGTATTTATATATGAGGCTGACAGACTGCTTTTGCCCTTTCCCACACCTATCTCCACCCACCCGGCCAGTTGTCAGTTTCATACTCAAATGCACTTCCCCATTGCTGATTGTCTTCTTGATTTTGGAATTGATAAATCTCTTAATCCTCAGAAGTACTTGGGCTGTCTCAGCAGACAGCTATCCTGAGTTGGTTGTGGAAGCCTCTTTGGTAGGGAAGAAAGTCTAGAACAGATAATTACAAAGCTCTGAGTTACGGTTATTCCCCTATGTTATGATCTCTTTGAGGCCAGCATTTGTGGCTGGTTACCCTCTGTGAACTCTGCCTCCCTCAGTACCTGGCACAAAAGAGTGGCAATAAATGTCGGCTGGATAACTGAATAACTTGGTCCAGACTCCTCATTTCTAAATGAGAGGGGAAAATCTCATAAACACAATCAAGAAGCTTCCTAATTTACCCAGGTAAGCAGTGGGCAATGCTAGGCTTTTCTTTACCATCTTGGGATTATTTCTCAAGCAGAAGGGTAGGGAAAGGAACACTGACCTTTAACAGGGCCCATGTGGCTCAGGTACTCGCAGCAGCTGCTCCAGTGGTCTAGAGTGGTGAGGATGTGACCAGGGTCTCCAGGCAGGGCATGGGTGAGCACATAGCTGAAGGCCCGCTCCTCAATTCGAAGTCCTGACAGGCAGTCTCGAAAGCCTCTCATCAGGACTGTACGCACCAGCAGTCGGAAATGGTGCCGGTATCTCACCAGCAGTGTTACCACCAGTGGCAGGAATGCTAGTGCAATGGCAGGGGACATTGTCCCTACCTGGGTCCTAGGATAGAGGGAGGCTGGGGAGATGGGACTGAGATGTACCATTTGCCTGTTATTTGTGCAGACTTACTTATGCAATTTCCACGCTATACAAACATGTCTGAGAGACTGTCCTTTGCCAAAGACACGGCAGAACTGGGATTTGAATCCAGCCTGTGCTCTTTCCAGCCTCCTGCTGTTTAACACTCAACCACAAACTATATCTCTGGTCCTGGCTGCAGATCTAGTACTGCATTGTTCCTGATTCCACCTACTTTCTGGCTTTCCTCAAGACCTTTTTCATCAGTTTCTTGGGGTGTCTTCCTCCTTCCATACTCAGTCTGTCTGGACTCCTCTGATCCATTATGGGAAGCAAAAGAGAACAGCTTTTTTTTTCTCCCCTAAGACAGGGTTTCTCTGTGTAGCCCTGGCTGTCCTGGAACTCACTTTGTAGACCAGGCTGGCCTCAAACTCAGAAATCCGCCTGCCTCTGTCTCCCGAGTGCTGGGATTAAAGGCGTGCACCACCACGCCCAGGCTTTCGACTAGTACTCTTAACCACTGAGCCATCTCTCCAGCTCCAGGAGTAGTGTTTTGATTGCCTCTTACTGTGACAAAGCACAGTGAGAATGTGAATGGATTTCACAAGAAAGCTGTTCTCCTTTAATCCCAGCACTCAGGAGGCAGAGGCAGGCGGATTTCTGAGTTTGAGGCCAGCCTGGTCTACAAAGTGAGTTCCAGGATAGCCACAGCTGTACAGAGAAACCCTGTCTCGAGAAACCAAAAAAAAAAAAAAAAAAAGCATACTTGTCGCTCTTGCAGAGGACCTAGTTTTGTTCCCAGTACTCATGTTAGTTCACAACCATCTAACTATATCCTCAGTTCCAGAAGATCTAACCCCTTCTTCTGACCTCCAGGAGCTCACACAAGTAAACATGAATATAAGCAAAACACTCATAAATTCTAACAGCAAACAAACAAAACATTTGACAGATGGCTTAGTGGTTAAGAGTACTGGCTGCTCTTCCAAAGGTCCTGGGTTTGATTCTCAGTACCCACAACTGGTTGCTTACAATTGTCTGTAACTCAGGGGATCTAGTGTCCTCTTGTGGTTTCTGTGGGCACTGTGTGTACATAGTGTATAGAAGTATATTTAGGCAAAGCATACATACATATATAATAGAAATAAATAACATCTTTTTTTTTTTTTTTTGGTTTTTTCGAGACAGGGTTTCTCTGTATAGCCCTGGCTGTCCTGGAACTCACTCTGTAGACCAGGCTGGCCTTGAACTCAGAAATCTGCCTGCCTCTGCCTCCCGAGTGCTGGGATTAAAGGCGTGCGCCACCACGCCCGGCAACATCTTTTAAAAATTAAAGAAAATACTATCTATGGTATTTTGGTGTACACTTGTAATCCCATCATGAAAGGCCAAGGTAGATGATCAAAGTTTGAAGCCAACCTGTACTACATTTGAGAACCTATCTCAAAAATAAATCCACCCTCTATGTCATGTTAGAGTGGAGTGTCTTTTTTCTATCCAAGGATTTTCTGTTTGCTTTTCCCTGGAAGTGTGGGTCCTCCCTGGTCCTGTGTATTTTCTCCAGTCCTATATTTTTATATTTGTATCCCCCTCCACAAAGTATTCTCTGTAAGTGCAAATATGCATATGCACACACCACACGTTCTCACCATTCAGCTTTCTTTTCCAGGACCACCTATAGGGGATAGCTGTCCTTTTCCCCCCTGCTCCTTCCCCCAGATCAGAGCCTGATGGGCTGTTTTTGCAAGACCCTTGGTTGGAAGAGGAGTGTATGTTAAAATCTAGAGTGTATGAAGGAATGTGAAGCATTTGTGATGTGGGCATGAATTGATGTACCTGGGAACCCACAAGGCCCTGCTTACCTGAGCTGAAGGCTCCTAAGAAAGACCAGGGTACCGGAATGGGAAGTCCTTCAGAGGAATAACCCCAAAGATGGAGGCTGGACCTGATTTCAATTATTGATGCTGAGGCTGTTGTTACCTGAGACCTGCAGTTCAGGTTACCAAACCCAGGGGAACTTCAGCTGTCTCCTATTCCTCAGGCCTTAGAGAAACTTAGAAGAACTCTAGGGTCTTAATCTGAAGAATTAATAAATACTGCTAGGTGACTTTTCTAACCCCTTGCAATCAGGACATGGGGCATGGTGTAAACCAAAATAATTAAAATTTATCTAGTGAATTCAAAACCCAAGTTTTCTGTAAGTAAGTGTTAGGGTATCAGTCACAGAGAAAAGTCAGACTTTGTTCTTATCTCTCAGTTACCTACATGTGGTAGAAGAAATGAACTAAAAACCACAACCATAGAATACACCAATCACCTAAGGATTTCATGGTCTGGATCTTGGGCTGTTTTCTGACCAGCTACCTATCCAAACTGAACACTAGAGTGGCACACTATAGACAGTAAATATTTGGGGTATGTCTTTTATATTAAGTTTATTTTATGTGTATGGGTGTTTGGTCTGCATGTATGTCTGTGCAGTGTGTGTGTGTGTGTGTGTGTGTGTGTGTGTGTGTGTGTGTATGTACTCTGCTGCTAGAAGCCAGAAGAGGCATTGTTTCTCCTGGGTTTAGAGCTATAGATGATTGTTATGTCACCATGTAGGTGCTGGGAATTGAACTTGGGCCTTCTGGGGGAGCAGCAGCCAGTGCTCTTAATCACTGCGTTGTCTCTAGTCCCATGATTTGTTAATTAGTAAGTTAGTGACACCAGATTAAGTAAAGAGAAAAGAATCAGAAAAGGCAATCAAGAAGAAAGGTTTGTATTGAGACTTTGAATACTCTAATCCTTGATTTAGAGAGAGAAGTGTCTGCCATCTGCCTGCTCAGCCAGAATTCACCTTAATCAAGAAACTGCCAAATGCCGGCATGGTGGCCCACGCCTTTAACCCCAGCACTTAGGAGGCAGAGGCAGGCGTTTTTCTGAGTTCAGTGCCAGCCTGGTCTACAGAGTGAGTTCCAGGACAGCCAGGGCTGCACAGAGAAACCCTGTCAAAAAAAAAAAAAAAAAAAGAAAGAAAGAAAAAGGAAAAAAGAAAAGAAACTGCCAAATACAGGAGTAGAGAGATGGCTAAACTGTGCCTGCCCCAAATCTTGCCAATCTAACAATTCCTATGCCCCTCATGGTGTAAACTCTTACAAGTTGTTCTGTGACCTCCACACTCATATACTCAAAATAAAAATACATATGCGTTTAATTCTGGGAAGGCAGAGGTAAGTGGCTCTCTGAATTCGAGTTCAGCCTGGACTACACAGCAAATTCCAGGTCAGTGAGGGCTACGTAGTGAAACCTTGGTCTCTCTCGCACACATAAAGGACAAAGAAACTGACAAAGAGTTCTGAGTGAAACACATCTCCCTCCAGGACGCTACTCGCCACTCGCGTGGCGCTGAACAATTAATCTTGATAGCTCTGGGCCCACAAAGGCGGCTCTGACACCATGTGACCGCACAAATCGTCTCACTGCCCTGGCCACTAAAGCTAAGGGACACAAGGACTCAGAGCTAGAGACTAGGACAACAAAATCATGTGACTCGCCCCGCCTGCCTTCCTATCACGTGCTGCGGGTCCGCTCACGTAGGACGCACTTTTCCATTGGTTGGCGATTGTCACGCGGCGAGGCGGGACCGGAAGGCAAGATTTGGCTGTGGCGCCGGAGCGGCTTTAGGACAGGCTAGGCGAGGGGGAGGGGAGCGAGAGGCAGCCGCGGGTCATGTGACCGGAAAGGCTCCTGACGGACGCCGTCCCTCCTCGGCGCCGCCTGAGCGCCCGGCCCGACCCCGCCATGGGGTGCTGCTATAGCAGCGAAAACGAGGACTCGGACCAGGTGCGGCAGCGGCGGACGGGGTTTGGGACTGTGGGCTACGACCGCGGGACTCGGGGCTCAGAATAAAGCCCGCAGTGACGGGGAGCTGGACTGCAGGCTCACTGAGTACGGAGGCCTGGAGGGGACAGATTACAGACAGGACGGCCAGCCGGGCTCCTACCCTCTTAAAGATCCTAGTCTTCTGCTTAGGGTTGCGGCGGCCGCCGCCTGACTCGGCCCCTCCCCTTCCACTCTCCAATACCCTCGTATCTCACCGCTTGAATCCTCAGACTGGGTTCTCGGGTAACATTCTCGCTCACAGACTCCTTTGCCTTTACTGCAGCTTTGCTTAGTGGACCCATTGTAGAGATAGATAATTTGAGGCTCTCAATCTCCCGAGATAAATCAGGAATTTCCGTGTGTTCTGTCACTGGTGTAGAAGATGTAATGCCACTGTTGGCTTGGTGTCAGAAGTTGTCACCAAGTTAGTGTCATTTGAGTTGGCCAGTGAAGAATTAATAGAGTGAAGACGTTGGGAAGCAATAGAGTTTGCTTTGACCGATATAGAGAAAAGAGGGGATGGGGAGCTCATTTGATTTCTGAGTTTGGTTTGCTGTTCCCTGCCTGGTGCCTGAGGATCCCTCGAGCTAGAGAGTTCCTCTCTGAAGAATGTGACTGTAGATCTTACTCTTTCCAAGAAATCATCAGCTTGGAGAGACTTCAGTGTCTTGTTTTGTTTTTGTTTTTAAAATTCCATCTTCCCCTTGGCGTGTCTCATTCCTCTCTATACTACAGCCCCTTCCCTGCATAGATGCTTTTGAGGAGGGGAAGACTTTTGCAAGGCTGGGTGTCAGCCCCCTGGCCATCCCTTTTACAGCTGCCTCGAAGCCTGAGGCCTGCTTTCTTTCTTTTTTTTTTCTTTTCTTTTTTTTTTTTTGGTTTTTTGAGGCAGGGTATCTCTGTATAGCCCTGGCTGTCCTGAACTCACTTTGTAGACCAGGCTGGCCTCGAACTCAGAAACCCGCCTGTCTCTGCCTCCCGAGTGCTGGGATTAAAGGCATGCGCCACCATGCCCAGCTGAGGCCTGCTTTCTACACACAGTAGGCACCGCACCACAAAGAACGGTTTCACCCATTCTAGCGGAGGATACAGTCAGAGACATAAGTGGTGTCGCTGTCCTTGGGAAGTTGCTCTTTCTTTCCCTCAGTGAACCCTGCAGTTCAGGAGAAGGTAATTTGTGGGTCGGGGTGGGTGCTTCCTGAGCCTCATTCATTACCTGACCTGAGTGTGACATGCCTGTGGCCATAACTTTCACTTCATTCTGTCATGCTAAAGGCTAGGACAGCAAAAATAGGAACCCACCACAAAACAACAGAAATGAAGGAGAAGGCAGATATCCCTGCCTAACAGCAGAGCTGTGGAGGGAAAGCTAAAAATTCCACCTTCCTCTTGTCAGATTCTCATTTCTGGATGGTTTGGTTTGTTTTTAAAAAGGTCTCCTGTCGCCCAGACTGGCTGCTGACCTGCTCTATAGTTGAGGATGACTTTGAATTTCTGGTTCTCCTGCTTCTCCCTGAGAGCTGGGATCCTAGGCATGTGTCACTCACTATGTCCAGTTTTATGCAGTAGTAGAGATCAAACCCTAGGCTTTCCTCTTGCTAGTCATGTGCTGTAGCACTGGGGCCATATCCCCAGCCCCTCTTTACATAGGTCCTCCTCTTCAGTACCGTCTGTCCCTGCATTATAAGAAAACCATCCCCTTGGCTTACACTTAGAGAGTCCCAGTACTTAGGAGGCTGAAACAGAACAGTTGTGGCCTGTCTGACTACACAGTAAGTTCAGGGCCCATCTGTCTCAAAGAGAAAGAAAAATGTACAAGCACTAGGTCTTCAGAGGCCGCCTACGATTGCTTCATTTGACTCCTGCTAATTACCTGTAAAGTGTTTAAAGGTGAGGGAAAAGTTAGGAGGATCGAAGCAATTTAGCTAACGTTAGAGGTACTCTAGTCACTGTGTTCTAAGAACAAGACCCGTGCTTTATATACTGGGACAGGCTCTGAGGTGGTGGTGGGCAGACACCATGGGCCTGCTCAAGTAAATAATGAAATCTTGACTCAGGTTGTATTGTCTTAGGAAGCAAACCTTTTATATATATATATATATATATATATATTTTTTTTTTTTTTGGTTTTTCAAGACACGGTTTCTCTATATAGCTCTGGCTGTCCTGGAACTCACTTTGTAGACCAGGCTGGCCTCGAACTCAGAAATGTGCCTGTCTCTGCCTCCCAAGTGCTGGGATTAAAGGCGTGTGCCACCACACCCGGCTGGAAGCAAACCTTGATGTGACAACCTACCCCATACCCCATGTATCACTCATTCTATGGGTATCAGGTGATGTCATTAACTTTTTCCCCCGGTGCTGGTGGGGATGACACGGCCCTATCCTGAAGGAATATTTGTCAGGAGCAGTGCTGGGGAAAGGAACTGCAGCAAGCCATGGGGGACTCATTGTGACCACCAGCTTCCCTTAGAGACCCTTTTACCTTTGGCAAACCTTTTATCTGTCTAGCCTGTTGATACTGAGGTAAGAGAAAGATTGTTCAGGAACCTGGGGCAGAAGACCATAGATGTTTCCTTTTGTCGTGGTAAACTGGGTCAAATGGTCTGAGGACATTTGGGCAATGTAGTTCTGAGAAGGAAGAGCAAAGTGGAAAGGCTGAGCCTGTCTGGGGTGGGGCAGGCCAGGCAGGAGGAAGTAACCCTTGTAGGGAGAGTTGTGAGCAGGAGAGCTGGCTCCTGTAACTGGGAAGCTGGTGGGAACTGAGACAGCCCGGGACGACTGCTGAGATGGGCTGGCGGCCACTGGAAGTTGGTGGGTCAGCACTGGCCAGCATTCCTCTCCTACTACACACTATACTCCTTCACAAGTTGTCATGTCCGAGCCTTCTAGGGCCCGAATAGACTTGAAGCAGGTCTGCTTATCCAGATTACACCTGACACAGCCAGCAAGGATCTCCACTGATGGACTTAAGGCAGTAGATTAGAACAAGGTCTGAACCAGGACAAGGAAAATCCAATGATAGGAGATGCAGTTTTGGTTTAATTCTAAATTGGTTCTGGTGTTTGAGGTTGTCTATGGAGGTTAATAAGCAGGGCTGCTGAAGACTGGGGTGACTGTGTTGGGGAGAGTGTAGTTTGTCTGGGAGGAAGAGCTCCACTATTCTCTCAGGTCAGCAAATACCAGGAGGTAGAGGCCCGACCCTGGCGAGTTCCAGGCCAGCTGGGAGGACTGTGCCTTGTGTGCATGTGTGTACAAAGATCCTGGAGAGAAAGGGGAGGAGAGAGGACACTGGTGGCTGTATCTCGGCTGTGGGCTTGGAGCTTCTGCACTCAGATAAAGCGAGGAATGGCAGTGTAAAACTGGCCTGCTTTCTTGCAGTCCAGGGACTTATCTGGCCTTGCTAGGGCCTTAATGTTGTGGGTAGACATCTTTGCTGGGAAGTACTTTCCCCGGGGAACCGGGAAGGCTGTTCTTGGGTTTCTGACTTGCATTGATTTCTCCTCTAGAACCTTACTTTGGTATTTTCCCACCTTCTCTGACTTTCAGTCAGTTCCAATAACCTTTGTCCAGAAGGTGTTCCAGTTACTGAGGCTCCAGGACGGTCAGTGTTGCTTTGCTCCCCTCTGAATGGTTTTTAGGTTCTCTAGGTTCATCCTAGACCACCAACTGGGCCAGTCAGAGAGTGAATGTTTTCTGACTCTGCATCCACCTGGACACTTGGAGTCATGCTCATAGAAGTAGTTTTAGTATTTAAAGGTCAGAACCTGGGCTGGTGAGATGGCTCAGCGGGTAAGAGCACCCGACTGCTCTTCCGAAGGTGATAAGTTCAAATCCCAGCATCCACATGGTGGCTCACAACCATCCTTAACGAGATCTGGCGCCCTCTCCTGGAGTGTCTGAAGACAGCTACAGTGTACTTACATATAATAAATAAAATAAATCTTTAAAAAAAAAAAAAAAGGTCAGAACCTTTGAAATGAAAGGAAGATTAGACTTAAGGCCCTGGGGCTGACTTTTCTCTACTGGCCCCTCCTAGGATCGGGAGGAGAGGAAGCTGCTTCTGGACCCCAGTAGCACCCCTACCAAAGCCCTCAATGGAGCCGAGCCCAACTACCATAGCCTACCTTCAGCTCGCACAGATGAGCAGGCCCTGCTCTCCTCCATCCTTGCCAAGACAGCTAGGTGAGTGTCACAGGACCAGGCTGGGACACAGGCAGCCAAGTTTGGAACATAGAGGATGGGACAAGGTCATTAGGGAGTGATATCACCCTGTTATGGTGGGCTGGCGGAGTACTAGTGTCAGGAGGCCTTGGAATTTGCACCTAGCACTGCTTCTCGTCTGTGCCCCTCTGAAGCACCTGCCATGTCTTCTCTATCTCTCCTTTTCAAAGCAACATCATTGATGTGTCTGCTGCAGACTCCCAGGGCATGGAACAGCATGAGTACATGGACCGGGCAAGGCAGTACAGGTAAGCACGGGCCAGCTGCCTAGACATCCTTCTCCAGCTCTGGAGTTTGCTCTCCAGTCCAGGCTCTTCATTTGGGTGCAGCCCAAAAAACTAGCTACAGATCACTTAAGTGCCTCAGGCATTCATGTCGGCCCAGTTTGCCCAATGCATTTTATCCAGGGTGATTAGGTCAAAGGAGTACAGCCAGAGTGAGTTTGGAATGAAGTACCCTGTCACCATGATCCCCTGGCGCGAGGGAGTGAGGCTGTCCTGGGCAGGACAGGGCAAGCTTTGGCCTAATTATCCTTCCCTGTCTCCTCCCTCTTGGCCAGTACCCGCTTGGCTGTGCTTAGCAGCAGTCTGACCCATTGGAAAAAGCTGCCACCGCTGCCATCTCTTACCAGCCAGCCCCACCAAGTGCTGGCCAGCGAGCCTATACCCTTCTCTGACTTGCAGCAGGTGAGCACTCCTGGCTGGTCCCCTACCCCTTCCCACATGGCTTCCCGGGGGTGGAGGGTGGGGGAGCCTGGTATTAGTGCACCCAGCTTATTCCCACTTTGGTCTGGGTTTTCACCATGTTCTTAGTCCTCCCCCTACCCCCCAAACACACACACTGTTTATTCTCCCAGCATCTGCTCTTGCTTTTGTCCTTTTCTCTCTCACTTCCTTCCAGAGATAAAACAAAGGGCTTTGTGCATGCAAGGCAGGTGCTCTACCTGTAAGCTACAGTCTTAACCTAACCTTTGGGTTTTGAGAGAAGGACTCAGTGTTATAGCCCAGGCTGGCACTGAATTGTGGCCCTCCTGATTTTGCCTCCTGAGTGGTGGGACTATAGGCAAGCAGCAGTACACCCAGCTCCTTTTGGCTTTCAGTCCACCGTTCTTTTCTTTACTGCCCCTCCCTCCGGCTCACACTCTAAGTCTCCCTCTAATGTCTGTTTTCCCTCCCTGGCCTCTGTCTCAGGTCTCCAGGATAGCTGCGTATGCCTATAGTGCACTTTCTCAGATACGTGTGGATGCAAAAGAAGAGCTGGTTGTACAGTTTGGGATCCCATGAAGAGAGGGGCCCTAGGACAGCTCTTCCCTCGTCTTCACCCCGTCTCCACCCCACCTCTTCTGGCCCCCAGCCTCACTGTGGCTTTCTACAGTACCTAACCTGCTACTAATCACGGAGAAGAATGTGGAGGGAAAGAATAAGGCTAGAGACCGGAGCAAGTGAGGACTAAGCAAGGGAAGGGAGGACCGATTGCCATCGGCCTTCATGCTCTGGTTAGGGTGAGGTTGGGGCCAAGAGGACAGGGCCTGGCAGATCTTCAGTCATTGGGAAGATGGAGATACCACTGTAGGGGTGAACACCGGGAGACCTAGGAGATCCCCTTCCCACCCTTTCTCTTGGCCTCCGATTCACTCCTGTCCCATTCCCTGACTTGGTGCTCATAGGCACCTCACTGGGGATTATGACCAGGGTCTAGACGAGCTTGAGTCTGAATTGAGTTTGTATTTCTAGCACCCTGGGTTTTTACATGTTTGCTCTTTTTGTTTTTGTTTGTCACCCCTCGATAAAGAAAGTATATTCATTTGTGTTGCTGGTTCAACCTGCTCTGTCCTGCCCACTCTTTACTTCTGGCTGTTCAAGTCTGCAAGCAGAGGAAAGTCGGCAGCAGCATTAAAGAGGAAGCAGGAGACAAAAGTTCAGGGTTCCAGGTCTTAGATGATACATTGTGGGATAACCCCAGTAGGATAAGTATTTATTCTTTGTCCCTTCTCCATTGACGGTAACACTTGTCAGAGCTGTGCAGATTGGAATATGAGGCAGCTGTGACTATTGGGGCCCCTGCCTCAGGAGGCTTACACATCGCCCCTAGCGGTGGGAAAAGACCCTACGCTGCTTGTCTTCTTTTCAAGAAATGATTGTTTTCTTCCTGTTGAAACAGGGGCTTACTATGGAGCCCTGGTTGCCCTTGAACTCACAGAGAACTTGCCTCTCTCTCCTAGAGCTGGGATTAGAGTTGTATGCAGTCACTGCGGTCGGCCCTGCTTGCTCTGGCAGCCCCCGTTTGCCCCTGCTCGCCCCTGCTCGCTCCGCCGGTCGGCCTTTTTTTTTTTTTTTTTTTTTTTTAAAGTTTATTTATTTATCTGTGAGTACACTATCTTCACACACACCAGCAGAGGGCGTTAGATCCCATTACAGATGATTGTGAGCCATCATGTGGTTGCTGGGAATTGAACTCAGGATCTCTGGAAGAGCATTCATTCAGTGCTCTTAACCACTGAGCCGTCTCTCCAGCCCCCTAGGGAATGAAATCTTGACCAGAATCACAGCCTGAGTGTAAAACTACCCTGCTCTGCTAGAAGTAGATCATAGCTGTGTGCCACCATGCCCGGCCACTGTGAAGTTTTACTAGTAGTTGCTGAGTGTGGAGGGCATCTTAACAAGGTTCAGGTGACTTATAATCTGTTCAACAGCTCAAATCATTTATTGTCAAACCAAGCTGATCATACTCAGGGCATTCGGTGTGCTGGGTCCTGTGAATCTCAGAGTACATCCTGCTTGACCCGGACCTTCTTGGGCTTGATGTTCATGCGTTTCCAGACTTCAGCTGTGCTGCGGTCGGCCCTGGTGACTCCACTGAAGTCAAACGTGGTGATACGGGGAAGGTTGCACAGCACGTACTGCCTGTGAGGAAGACCTGGGCTGGGGCCAGCCCCTCCGGCAGGGAATGGTGGGGAGCTTGACTATGTTTTGGGAGGACTGGGTTCATTCTGAGAGCAAGGGGCATGCTTAGAGGTCTGGTATGTCCTAGGTCCACATGTGGCAGAAGAATGGTTTTGGATTTCTTGTCTCCTCTCCCCCTCCTTGTTCCTTAGGGAAACTCATCTGGACCTTAGATCCAAGCACTTACCTGTACCCCTTTTCTTCCTCTATGGGGTTCCCATGGAGGGTCAGGCTCCGGAGACGAGGGAGGACAGCTAGCTTATTCACCTCCCCTAGGCGATGGATGCTGTTGCCATGAAGGTAGAGGACACTTAGGTTGAAGAATGTCGTTAGGACCTGTTAAGGTAGAAATCAAAAGTCAGGCTGGACAAAAACTACATCTCAGCTCAGCATGGACTATGTGGCAGAGAAAGAAAAGTTTGGAAACCAACTTGGCCTCCCTCTCCAGCCCACATGGCCATTCTATATAACTAATATGCTTTCAATACTTTAAAAAAAATTACTGTTTTTTTAGTAGGGCATGGTGCCACATGGGACAGGTGGATACATGAGTTTGAGGCCAGCCTGGCCTACAAAGGGAGTTACAGGACAGCCAGGGCTGCAAAGAGAAACCCTATCTTTTTTTTTGGGGGGGGGGTGTTCGAGACAGGGTTTCTCTGTCTAGCCCTGGCTGTCCTGGAACTCACTTTGTAGACCAGGCTGGCCTCGAACTCAGAAATCCGCCTGCCTCTGCCTTCCGAGTGCTGGGATTAAAGGCGTGTGCCACCACGCCCGGTGAGAAACCCTATCTTTAAAAAAAAGAAAAAGAAAAACATTTTTTTATATGATGTATGGTTATTTTGCCTACATGTATGTCTAGTGCTTGCAGAGGCCATTGGATACCCCCCCCCCATGAAATTGGAGTTATGGATAATTGTGAGCCATCATGTGGGTGATGGTAACTGGAAGGGCAGCAAGTGCTCGTAACTGCTTAGCCATCTTTATAGGGCGCGTGAGTAAATTAACCTTTTAAGTGCTTTTTAGGGAAAAAACTAAAGGAGACTGGTCAGGTGACCGCTCTCCTTCTTGAGTCTTATTTGCTCCTTAAGGCCTTTCCAACTGAGATGACCAACTGCAAGGGAGTATGAGCTCTGCACATACATTGAAGATCCTACTTGAGTTCATATCATTTTATATCATGGGAAGTCTCCAAGTCATGCCCCAAATCTGCTAATAGGGATCTTAAGTAAAGATCTTTCCTTTTTCTAGAATTTTCTTTGCTTCCTTTCCTAACTTCTTTCCTTTCTCCTTTCTCATGTATTCCAGGCTAGCCTCAAGTTATGTAGCAGAAGATGACCTTAAGCTTATCTTTCTACCTCTACCTTCCAAATGCTAGAATTGGGAGCAAGCACCAACATACTTGGCCAAACTATGTTTTAAAACTTAGACTTCCTTTTTTTTTTTTTTTTTTTTTTTTTTTTTTTTTTTTTTGAGATAGGGTTTCTCTGTATAGCCCTGGTTGTCCTGGAACTCTCTTTGTAGACCAGGCTGGCCTCGAACTCAGAAATCCACCTGCCTCTGCCTCCCGAGTGCTGGGATCAAAGGCGTGCACCACCATACCCGGCTTAAAACTTAGATTTTCAAAGGGGCTGGCAAAAAAACAAACAAACAAACAAACAAAGGGGCTGGAGAGATGGCTCAGTGGTTAAGAGCACTGACTGCTCTTCCAAAGGTCCTGAGTTCAATTCCCAGCAACCACATGGTGGGTGGCTCACAACCATCTATGTGTCTGAAGACAGCTACAGTGTACTCACATAAAATAAATAAATCTTTAAAAGGGGGGGGGTATAGGAGGCTTTCTGGATAGCATTTGAAGTGTAAATGAAGAAAATACCTAATAAAAATTTGAGCCGGGCATGGTGGCGCATGCCTTTAATCCCAACACTCGGGAGGCAGAGGCAGGCGGATTTCTGAGTTCGAGGCCAGCCTGGTCTACAAAGTGAGTTCCAGGATAGCCAGTGCTACACAGAGAAACCCTGTCTTGGGAAAAAAAAAAATTGGGGGGGGAAAAAAAAAGAAAGCAGCTGATGACTCTCAGTAGAGCCCAGTACAAGACACAGTGCCTAAAGACTGCTCTAGTTTTGCTTCAGCCACCGATAGGCAAGTTGGTTCTCTTACATTTTCATTTAATCCTTATAAAACCATTATGATTATGGCATCTTATCCCTATTCATAGGCAGGCCAAAGTTTTAAGAAACTATAGCTTGACGCCAGGTGTGGTGGCGCAGGCCTTTAATCCCAGCACTCGGGAGGCAGAGGCAGGCGGATTTCTGAGTTTGAGGTGCCAGACTGGTGTACAGAGTTAAGTTCCAGGACAGCCAGGGCTACAGAGACAAACCCTGTCTCAAAAAAGCCATACATACATACATACATACATACATACATACATGGCCAGCCTGGTCTAAATAGTGAATTTTAGGCCAGCCAGAGATACATAGTGTGACCCTGTCTCCCATAAAAAGTTACATACTGCCGGGCGTGGTGGCGCACGCCTTTGATCCCAGCACTTGGGAGGCAGAGGCAGGCAGATTTCTGAGTTCGAGGCCAGCCTGGTCTACAAAGTGAGTTCTAGGACAGCCAGGGCTACACAGAGAAACCCTGTCTCGAAAAACCAAAAAAAAAAAAAAAAAAGTTACATACCTTGCTGACAGTGATTTGTGCCTACATCTGTGTGTCTCTACAATCCTGCCCTTAGAATTGCACCGCTCTGCCTCTGCTTCCTTGATAAGGAAGTAGAAAGGCTATGAGCTGGACACAATGGCTTCAAGCTACCCCCTGATGTCTATTCAGGGCTGGGAACTCACAGGGTCAATGGTACTCAAGTCATTGAAGGAGAGGTCAATCCAGGCCAGATTCTCTGGATGCTGTAGAAGCTGTGAAACCACCTGGTTGAAGTCTTTCAGATCATTGAGGACATTGTTGTTGAGCCACAGGGACTGGGTCAGTGACTTTCCTGACTTTGTTTGCCTCACCGGTCGTAGACCTGTCCTTGGCTCCTCGGTTACCAGATCTATAATGACAAAATAAGAATTGAGTTTGCAGCCGGGCGTGGTGGCGCACGCCTTTAATCCCAGCACTCAGGAGGCAGAGGCAGGTGGATTTCTGAGTTCGAGGCCAGCCTGGTCTACAAAGTGAGTTCCAGGACAGCCAGGACTATACAGAAAAACCCTATCTCGAAAAACCAAAAAAAAAGAATTGAGTTTGCTTGTTTGCTATTTTATTTGTATGTGCATGCCTGGTGTCTGCAGAAAGAAGTTCTAGGGTGTGAGACCCCCTAGAACTGGACTTAAGGGTGGTTGTGAGCCACTATGTCGATACTAGGAATTGAACTTGAGTACTCTGTAGATGCAACAAGTGCTCTTAACCTCCAAGCCATTTGTCCAGTCCAAGGCTTGTGGTCATCATCTTTGCTCTTCTGCCTTTGGGGGTGATGAAGAGCTGAAAGATGAACATACATGTGCTACTTTGAGGGCTTGGCAGGGTGTCAGCACTCGAGTCTAGTCAGACCATCCCTTTCTCAAGCTCCAAAGATCAGAGTTAAGTTTAGAATAGGCCAAAGGATTTTAGATTAGATGGTCTTCTCATGTCCCTTGCATTATTGGGGTCTGTGTATACCCCTGTGAGTGGAGTAGATCCTTTTCCATTTTATATAAGAACCTGAGTTGTTGGGGGCAAGCCAAGATAATATCACAAAATGTAAAATACTATTCTAGTGTAGTTGATAGATTCACATCAGTGCTACAATAATTCACATCCATTGTCTTCATTAATGACAAGCTATGGAAGGAAGTAGGTACACAACTGTAAGCAATGAGAGAGAATGTGCAGGCTCTGGATAAGCAGTAGGGCAGGGATGAAGCAGATATGTCTCTCAGGAATTTCTATGGGCAGGATGGAAACAAACTGGCAATAAATGTTAATGTGATAGTCCACAGTTGTTTCTGCAAGGAAAAGGTCTTGGTGCACTGAGAGCACAGGGAAGGTGAATCTGAGCTGAACTTAGTAGGTGAGGAGATGTTAACCAGGCAGAGGAAGGGAAAAGGGTGAGAACGTGAGTAAAGGCACAAGAAGAGAGCGGGATGGAGATGTGTGTCCACTGGAACCAGGCACAAGAGCACACTAGAAAAAAATCAGACAGGAGCCAGTCCTTAGTCCCAAATGCTAAGCTAAGATTTAGGGTTTTGTCCTGTAGGAAATGAGAAGTTATTGGAGTGTTTAAAATAGACAATTGGGGGCTGGAGATATGGCTTACTGGTTAAGAGCACTGACTGCTTTTCCAGAGGTCCTGAGTTCAATTCTCAGCAACCACATGGTGGCTCACAACCGTCTGTAATGGCATCTAATGCCCTCTTCTGGTGTGTCTGAACACAGCTACAGTGTACTCATATACATAAAATAAATAAATCTTGGGCTGGTGAGATGGCTCAGTGGTTAAGAGCGCCGACTGCTCTTCCCGAAGGTCCTGAGTTCAAATCCCAGCAACCACATGGTGGCTCACAACTATCCGTAATGAAATCTGATGCCCTCTTCTGGAGAATCCGAAGACAGCTACAGTGTACTTACATATAATAAATAAATAAAAATAAATAAATCTTTAAAACAGACAATTAGCTTTTCACTTGAAAGGTGACTTAGAAGCTTCTACATAGACTGGATTTAGGAGGTACATAAAATTCAAAGATCATGTTGCCTAGCACACGAACACAGCAATTATGATTGAATATAGCAGTTATGATTTGGCTAGCTGAATGTAAAGGTAGAAGGCTATATTAGAGTGGTACCTAGCTTTTTGTTCAGGCCTTGTAGCTGATGAAGAATTTTGGGAGAATTGGGTTGGAAAAGTTCAGGCTTGGGTTTTGAAGTTCCTGTTGTATGAAAAGGCAAGAGATGGCAGGTTGGCAGGAATGAAGGCCTAAAGCTGAGAAGACAGCCTTGCAAATGATGAGTACAGGGTATATATTGTTAGGCAGACAAGCAGTCCCTCAGAGAGGAAGATGAAGCCATTTAAAAAGTTAGTGAATAATCTGAAGAGCAGGAAGATACAGATGGTTTTATTTATTTTTAATTAAAATGTTATGTATATGGTCTTTTGCCTGCATATATGTTTGCCATGCCTAGTAAGGCTAGAAGAGGCCATCAGATCCCTGAGAACTAGAGTTCCAGATGGTTGTCAGCCATGGGGGTGCTGAAGAGCTAAACCAGGCTCTGTGGAAGAGCAGTCCTTGCTTAGCTTACGTAGCCAGTGCTAAGCCATCCCTCAAACTCCTGAGAGAATAGGTTAAAGATGTTTGGAGAGTGTGCAGTATATGGAGAGTAAGTTTCTAGGAAAGAGAAGGACTTAACACTAATTCTGGCAGCTCAGAAGTAGCTGGTAACTGTGTAAAGGCTTGAGGACAGAAGCCAGATTGGAGTGAAAATGAACTGGAAGTGCAAGCAGGTAGCCTTGTCACCATGCTGGAAAGTGAATGTGCAGAGAAAACACCTCTCCCCGCTATGTTCTTCAAATGAGGTTCATAATGAGGGTGGGTGGGCTCTGCCCAAGCTGTCATTTGTGGGATATCCAGAACCAGACTACAGTTTAATTCAAGTGGTTCCATTTTCTCTACTGCGTCTAAGCCTTTAGCAAAGTCTGGGGATCTGTAGGGACAAAGCACTTTTGCAAAATCTAGCCAGCTTCCACACACATATCCGTTTTACAGTTTTTCTCAGCTGCAGGTCAGACAGCATCCACCAGGTGGCTCACTGCCTTAGTCTTGGAATGAACAGGACCCAAGGTTGAGGCCTGAATAGGGTGGTATATGCTGCCCATGAGTAGGGTCCAAATAATGTCTCCTCTCACACCTTCCAAACACTTTCAAATGATTTGACTTTGATGAATAAAAATGTCAGAATAACTCCATATGTTCTGCAGAGTATCAGCACATGCTTTGCTAATACAGAAGCCTACGGGGATGTCTCATACAAACCCTGGTCCTAAGCTGTGAGGAGCCACTAGACAGAACTGTCTATAATACGAGGCAGCCTGAGCTCCTATTACCTTGGGTAAAAATGGTATCTAAAATTGCTATAGATATCTGTTCCCTCAGGTTACCCCAAGGGAGCATATTACTTGAGCATGTGTTAAAAGGTTCCTAGTTCAGAGTAGGTCTGGCGGGACCACAAATATCAACAGTTAACAGAACTAGAATTGGGAGAGGGGTACTGACTGCAGGGATCCTCTTGTTAATTTCTCAAGTGTTGCCATGTAACTTTTCTCACATGCCCAGAAGTCACTTTAAGAACTTTTAGTGTCATTTATCTGTTTCCATGATGGAAAGGATTGGTAGGTGTATATAGGAAACCCTCTTAGTACTTAGTTTGTGAATGGATTAGCAAGTACTGGTTGTGCATGGGGTAAGCCTATGTTTGGTAACACGCCCAAAACTGCTGCTTAACCAGGTAGCCCAAATTGGATGTCCCAAGGACCCCCCCCCCAACTCTGTCCTTCCTTTACCTCCTAAGTGTTGTTGAAGCTTCGGGGAATTGAAAGGGCTTGCGTTTGATATGTCTGTCCCTCTACCCCCACTTAGCAAGGAGTACAATTGCCTGGTGTATGTGTTTGCACATATATGTATATAACTGTGTAATATCAGGAGCTCAGTAAGTTCTGAAGCACTGGTAGAGTGTGTGACATCTGCAGGTCCTATTTTGTGATGTACAGGTACCTTGGGAAGAGCTGTCTAGTGTCTTCCTCCTCTGGAGTAGTCCACAAAGAGCAGAGTCAGACCTTCCTATCGAAAGTTGAGGCAGGGCATGGTGGCGCACGCCTTTAATCCCAGCATTTGGGAGGCAGAGACAGGCGGATTTCTGAGTTCTGAGTTCGAGGCCAGCCTGGTCTACCAAGTGAGTTCCAGGACAGCCAGGGCTATACAGAGAAACCCTGTCTCGAAAAACAAAACAAAACAAAAAAACAAAACCAAACAAACCCCTGAAAACTAAGACATTTGTTTGATTGAGTGATTTGTCAGTATTCTTCACAGACCGGCTACCGCCTGGCTTTTTCTGAAGATGGGTCAACTACCATAAGAGACCCCTGGTTCCTTCTGTATTTGCTACTTTAAAAAACGGGGGTGTCGGGGGAGGGAAGACTCAGTGGTTAAGAAAACTTGTTACTCTTGCAGTAAACAGTTGGATTTCAGTACCCACATGGTGGCTCTCAATCAATCCTGCCTGGCTCTATTTCTAAGGAAGCAGACACCCTCTTCTGACTTCCATGGGCACTAGGCATGCATATGATACATACACACATACATTCAGGCATGCGTATGATACACACACACATACATTCAGGCAAAACATTCATACACATAAATTTAAAATAAAGTCAAAAAGAAAATTTTGCTGGGCAGTCGTGGCACATGCCTTTAATCCCAGCACTTGGGAGGCACCAGCAGGCAGATTTCTGAGTTTGAGTTCGAGGCCAGCCTGGTCTACAGAGTGAGTTCCAGGATAGCCAGAGATATACAGAGAAACCCTGCCTCAAAAAAAAAAGTTTGTTTTCACAGGATCTGGAAGGGACAGTGCTGCAGCTAAAGAGCTCAAGCTGCTCTTCAAGGACCTAGCTGATTACCTCACCAGCACGAGGCTCACAGCCATCTGTAACGCCAGGTTCAGGGGTTAATACCCACTTTTGGCCTCTGCTTGCACCAGGCACACAAGGGGCTCAGATATACATGCAGGTAAAATACCCATACATATAAAGTTAAAATATGCATATTTTTAATCTCAAGGCTAAGGATGAAGCTCAGATGTAAAACATTTGTCCTATATGTCAGAGGCCTTACATTCACTCCTTAACCCAATAAAACAAAAAAATCTTATTCCACCCTCTCCTTCCTTCAAAGACAGCAAGAAGTTGGGAAAATTCTGTTTAGGCTTTTTGTTTGTTTTGTTTCTTGAGACAGGGTTTCTCTGTGTATAGCTTTGGTTGTCCTGGAACTCACTTTGTAGACCTTGAACTCACAAAGACCCTCCTGCCTCTGCCTCCAAAGTGCTGGGACTAAAAGCCTGTACCACTACCACCCAGGCTGTGTAGGCTTTAAAAAAAGAAGACTTAGCCGGGCGTGGTGGCGCACGCCTTTAATCAATCCCAGCACTCGGGAGGCAGAGGCAGGCGGATTTCTGAGTTCGAGGCCAGCCTGGTCTACAAAGTGAGTTCCAGGACAGCCAGCCAGGGCTAGACAGAGAAACCTTGTCTCGAAAAACCAAAAAAAAAAAAAAAAAAGACTTGCTGGGTGGTGGTGGTGCCTGTCTTTAATCCCAGCACTTGGGAGGCAGAGGCAGGCGGATTTCTGAGTTCGAGGCCAGCCTGGTCTACAAAGTGAGTTCCAGGACAGCCAGGGCTAGACAGAGAAACCCTGTCTCGAAAAACCAAAAAAAAAAAAAAAAAAAAAAAAAAAAGACTTAAGGACTTTTTTCCTTGGTACCATACAGCCTGATGTGATGCTTTATTGAGTGCTGTGTTCTGCTGACCTTGGACCATTTGGATGCTTTTGAAGGAGTAGTCAAGAGGAGGCTCCTGCACCGAAGTGTTCATATAGTTCCGTGTGCTCATAGTTCAGGCCATCATTCATCAGGTGGAAGCATGGGCCCTGGGAGTCTGGCTTCAGCCTGGGAGGACAGAGGGGAATCAATGTTCCAGATATGGAGTGTCTATGCTCAGGATTCCCCACAGCCCTCCACACTGCTTTCTACTCTAGAGCTCTAGGCCTGTCTGTCTGTCTGCATTGCCATTTTAAGATACTGGTGCTTTCATGTATAGTATACTTCTTAGATAAATTTCACAACACTCTAACTCATCTGATAGTTCGAGCTCCCTTATCTTAGGAGATGTTTTCTTTTATTGACATAGGGTCTAATGTAGCCCAGGCTAACCTCAAATTAACGATCTACCTTCCACAGCCTCCTGAGTGTTGGGATTATGGGTATGTACCATCAAAGAGGCTACAGTACCCATTTCTATTTTCCAGATGAAGAAATTGATACCCAAAGGGTAAAGGACTTGCCCAGAGTTAAGCCCAGTCAGTTGTGGACAGCAGTCATAGTCTCCAGAATTGTACTCTGAGAACCTCTTGCAACTCCACAATAGTTACCATAGAGACTGCCTGCTGCCTAGTCTCTGTTGACCTCACCTGTAGTATTTTATTGCTTGACAAAGCCTTGAAGACCTTCCCTGAACCTGATTGGTGTTTGAGAACCCTTCACTTTCTGACACAACTAGGTATTTGCTCCCTTCTCTGTGCAGCTTGTCTATCCGCCCTTTCCATCTGAGAACCCTGCTTCCAGTCACAGCTCGGGTTTAACTATGTATAAACAGAAAACCAGAGTCCACCCTCACTCACCTGTCACTGAGGCCTGAAACGCCATCATAAGGGATTCATTCCTTTGGGTTCAGGGATTGTTCCCTGTTAAAATGGAAACGTCCCTCAGAGAGAGGTCAACACAAAGTTATCAGTCATTTGTAATGTGTGACGTGTCTTATCCAGTCCTTTCCATTCTGTTAGGGAAAGTGAAGCTGAGAACATGTTTTTTCCTGGAGACTAGGAAGAGCCATGGAACACTACTCACCTGGGAGGAAGAAAGCTGGAAACTCTACCAAGGGCTGTTGGTGTTAGGTGTGTGTGTGTGTGCAAATCATAGAAACAAAAGGCAAAGCTGGGCAGTGGTAGTGCACACCTTTAATCCCAGCACTTGGGAGGCAGAGGCAGGCTGATTTCTCAGTTCTAGGCCAGCCTGGTCTACAAAGTGAGTTCCAGGGCAGCCAGAGCTACACAGAAAAATCCTGTCTCTGAAAAAACAAACAAGCAAACAAACAAACAAACGGCAAACAAGATGTGTCTCTAGGCTAGAGTCCCCTTCACCCTACCCAATGTCACCACTTCTCTGTCTATCCCCTTGCTTCCCAAAGGATGAGGGTGACAGCAATTACACACTCAAGAGAGCAGGATGCTCTGTAGAACAGTGCTGTCAGGAGAGAATGCAAGTCACAAATGCAGGCCTCACATATGATCTTTTAGATACATAGTTTCAAGATTTTAGGAGCTATGTGGGCTAATGAGAAGGCTCAGCCGGTAAAGGCATGTGCTGCACAAACCTCAACCTGAATTTGATCCCTGAAATATAATAGGAGAAAATCAACTTTTTTTTTGTTATTTTTGTTTTTTTTTTTTTGAGACTGGATTTTTTTTTTTTTTTTTGGTTTTTCGAGACAGGGTTTCTCTGTGTAGCCCTGGCTGTCCTGGAACTCACTCTGTAGACCAGGCTGGCCTTGAACTCAGAAATCCACCTGCCTCTGCCTCCCAAGTGCTGGGATTAAAGGCGTGCGCCACCACACCCGGCTTGGGTTTTTCTTTTTTTTTTTTTGGTTTTTCGAGACAGGGTTTCTCTGTATAGCCCTGGCTGTCCTGGAACTCACTTTGTAGACCAGACTGGCCTCGAACTCAGAAATTCGCCTGCCTCTGCCTCCCGAGTGCTGGGATTAAAGGCGTGCGCCACCACGCCTGGCTAGGTTTTTCTTTGTAGCTCTGGCTGTCCTGGAACTTACTCTGTAGACCAGGCTGGCCTCAAACTCACCTCCCAAGTGATGGGAATAAAGGTGTGCGCAATGGAGGAAAATCAACTTCTTTTTTTTTGTTTGTTTTTGTTTTTGTTTTTCGAGACAGGGTTTCTCTGTGTAGCCTTGGCTGTCCTGGAACTCACTCTGTAGACCAGGCTGGCCTCGAACTCAGAAATCCACCTGCCTCTGCCTCCCGAGTGCTGGGATTAAAGGCATGCGCCACCACGCCCGGCTCCTTTTTTTTTTTTTTTTAAAGATTTATTTATTATTATATCTTAAGTACACTGTAGCTGTCTTCAGATACACCAGAAGAGGGCATCTGATCCCATTACAGATGGTTGTGAGCCACCTTGTGGTTGCTGGGATTTGAACTCAGGACCTCTGGAAGAGCAGTCAATGCTCTTAACCACTGAGCCATCTCTCCAGCCCCCGGAAAATCAACTTCTTAAGATTGTCTCAGTCGGGCAGTGGTGTCACATGCCTTTAATCCCAGCACTTGGGAGATAGAGGCAGGCAGATTTCTCAGTTCTAGGCCAGCCTGGTCTACAGAGTGAGTTCCAGGACAGCCAGGGCTACACAGAGAAACTGTCTCAAAAAACCAAAAGAAGAAGGAGGAAGAGGAGGAGGAAGAGGAGGAGGAAGAAGGAGGAGGAAAAAAAAAGATTGTCTCATGACCTCCAGAGACTAGTCCACACACAAAGAAGTGAATAGATGGATATTTTTCAGAGCTACAATTTCAATAAAAACGAAATGGGTGAAATTAATCCTAATATACTAACTCAGCATATTCAAAATATTTAACATGTAACCAATACTACAAATGACTGGGCTATTTTAGAGCCTACCCCAAGATGAATTAGCTACCTTTCGAGTCAGGTGCTTAATTGTCACATATGACTAATGGCCATCAATCTGGACAATGCTGATACAGAAAATTAAAAATGGAAGACAAAAGCCAGGCACATGCTTTTAATCCCAGCCCTCGGGAGGCAGAGGCAGGCGGATTTCTGAGTTCGAGGCCAGCCTGCTCTACAGAGCGAGTTCCAGGACAGCCAGGGCTACACAGGGAAACTCTGTCTAAAAAAAAAAAAGGGGGGGGGGCTGGTGAGATGGCTCAGCGGGTAAGAGCACCCGACTGCTCTTCCGAAGGTGATAAGTTCAAATCCCAGCATCCACATGGTGGCTCACAACCATTCGTAAGGAGATCTGGCGCCCTCTTCTGGAGTGTCTAAAGACAGCTACAGTGTACTTACATATAATAAATTAAAAAAAAAAAAAAGAAGAAGAAGAAGAAAGATCTTAGCCGGGTGTGGTGGCGCACACCTTTAATCCCAGCACTCGGGAGGCAGAGGCAGGTGGATTTCTGAGTTCGAGGCCAGCCTGGTCTACAGAGTGAGTTCCAGGACAGCCAGGGCTACACAGAGAAACCCTGTCTGGAAAAAAACAAAGAAGGAAGATCTTAGCTGGGCATAGTGCTCTCCCTCCCACTTGGGAGGAAGGCTAAGACATGTGCTCAAGTTCAGGGCTACATAGTGAGATCCTTTCTAAAAATCAAAGTGGCTGTGGTAGAAGTTACAGACCAAGTTAGAAGTAACCACTGTCCTATATAAAACTGTATCTCAAGTTCAAATCCCAGCAACCACATGGTGGCTCACAACCATCCGTAAGGAGATCTGGCTCCCTCTTCTGGAGTGTCTGAAGACAGCTACAGTGTACTCACATATAATAAATAAAATAAATCTTTAAAAAACTGTATCTCAAAATAAAAACAAGAGAAAACAAAAGAGATCAGAGCTTATGGCAGCAGAGATGAAGACTCCTTGGGCAAAACAAAGTCAAGCTGCAAGGAACACATGGGCAAAATGGTAGAGGTCCTCACTTCCTGACTGCTGGCTTGTTTACTCACCCATGCTAGAGTCACTTAGTTGCCATTCGGTTTAGGAAAATCTATAGGCATTCAATAATAATAATAATAATAATAATAATAATGATAATAATAATTATGATTATATATCCTGTGGTGTTAGGGATTGAATGTACACCCGTTACACATACTAGGCAGGCAAGCTCTGGTTCTGAGTCACATCTGCAACCTTCACAGGTTTTTGTAAAACTAGAAGAACCTAGCTCAGGCAGAAGCCCAACCTAGTTTAGTACCCACATTTATTTGTAAATAAATAGATGTAAAAAATGTATATATATGGCTGTTTTGCCTGTATGTATATTTGTGCACCATTTATGTCTGCTGCCTATAGAGGCCAGAGGTCAGATTCCCGGGGACTGGAGTTATAGACCGTTGTGACCAATCATGTTGGTGCTGGGAACTGAACCTGGTTCCTCTGAAAGAATACCCAGTGCTCCTGACTGCTAAGTCATCTTTCTAGTCCCTATTTTTTTGTTTGAGGCAAGATTCCATGTATCTCAGCTGGTCTTAAACCCCTCATGTAGCTAATGTTAACCTTGGACTTCTAAGCTTCTTGCTTCCATTTTCCAAGTGCTGAGATTATGGGAGTGAACCAGGATATCCCATTTTCCTACAATAGGTTTGATGCCGTTGGGGATTGAATCCTTATCCTAAGCTCTAGGTTGGAGCCTGAGTTCTGTACCACTGAACATGTATTTTAAAATACGAAAGAAGTTTTTACTGTTCTTTGGTGACTAGAACTTTAGTGCAGAAATGATTTTGTGTAGCACCAACTTCCAATCAATCTTTTGTTTTTTATTTATTATGTATACAGTGTTCTAATTGCATGTATGCTTGCATGTCAGAAGAAGGCACCGGATCTCACAATAGATGGTTATGAGCCACCATGTGGTTGCTGGGAATTGAACTCAGGACTTCTGGAGGAGCAGTCAGTGCGCTTCACCTCTGAGCCATCTCTCCAGTTCCCCAATCAATCTTTTGAAGGATTCTGCAAATAGAGCTCTGAGATGGGTGATTCTGCTTGTTATAGCTGGCACTGTGCCTCATTCACCATCATTCAAGGTGATGATGAATCACTTGGCTTACCAGAGGCCCTTGGGGAGTGAGAAGCTGCCCAACACTCTGATTTCTGTTTGGGCAGCTGACACTGAGCTATTCTAACAATGGCTAACAACTGGTTCCCAGCTCCAGCTGTTTCATTCCACACCTCATTCCCAGTAAGATATCAATTCAGTTCTGCAAGTGTTTGTTGAGTGCTTCCTGCCCTGTGCCAGACCAAAAGGAATGAAGACAAAGAACAAATAATAGAACCCTGTCAGGAACACAGAGAAGCCTGCTGGGCTTCTATTGATTGTGGCAGAGCAATCTGTAGCCAGTTCCAACTTACAGTTGCCTGTTTAGTGAATATTCTGTTTAACCACTCAGCCCTAGTGGACCTGCGCCTGTACTACCACCTCCACTTCCGACTTCCCTTTCTTTGCTTTGCCTCCCAAGTGTTGGGATTAAAGGAGAACCACCATGCCCTGTTGTTTTTTTGTTTTTGTTTTTTGTTTTGTTTTGTTTTTTTTTTTTTTCGAGACAGGGTTTTTCTGTATAGCCCTGGCTGTCCTGGAACTCACTTTGTAGACCAGGCTGGCCTGAAACTCAGAAATCCGCCTGCCTCTGCCTCCCAAGTGCTGGGATTAAAGGCGTGTGCCACCACGCCAGGCACTATTCTTTTAGATTTAAAACATAGTTTTACACTTACTTTATGGGTGTTTTGCCTATATGTATGTGTACTATAAATGTGCCTGGTGTTTGGTGCCTATGGAGATCAGGGGATTGCCAGATGCTGTGGAACTGGAGACATAAATGGATTAAGCTACCACATGGGTATTGAGAACTGACCCTGGGTGCTGTGGAAGAGCAGACAGTGCTCAGTGCTTTAAATGCTGAGTCATCTTTCTAGCTCCATGTGCCTCCTTATATACAGTCTTGAAAATTTATATATATATGTGTGTGTGTGTATTTAAGATATATTTTAAATTATATATGTATATTTAAGTTATGTGTATGTGCCTGTATGAAGGTACCCATAGATGCCAGAAGGCAGCATCAGATTCCCCTGGAGCTACATTACAGATTGTTTTGAGTCACCAGTGCAGGTGCTAGGAACTAAACTCAGGTCTTCTTCAGGAGTAGAAAATACACTTAACCACTGAGTCATCTCTACAGCTATACCACCTCCATTTTGAAACAGGTTCTCACCTAGCTTTGGCTGGCCTGGAACCTTCTAGGTAGCCAAGGATGACTTGAATTCCTGATTCTCTCTGCTTCTACTGCCCCAGTGTGAAGACTGCAGATATGTGTCACCGGAACTCACTCTGTAGACCAGGCTGGCCTCGAACTCAGAAATCCGCCTGCCTCTGCCTCCCTAGTGCTGGGATTAAAGGCATGTGCCACCACTGCCTGGCTAAAATCTTTCTTTTCCAATGAAAACAGATGATGTTAATTTATCAATTTAGGTATTAAATCTGGTAAGAATCAATGATTCCTATTCAGTGGTCTCTCCTGTGTCCTTCCCCTTTGAACTGTAATTTTATACTGTGATGCTGAGCTCAGCATTTGAACCAGCCAGTGAAATGCTGATCAAATGAAGGAAACAGAAGAAAGTGCTCTAGCACTGAGCTATATTTCCAGAAGCTTTATAGGAAGGCTTGCTCTCTTGCTGTCTGCCAATGCCGTGAGAACGGTCTGGAGTACTGGGGAGATATGAGACATATGCCTGTGGTGGAGGTCATTGAAAATGAGGCAATGATTTGAGCTGAGGCCAGCTTCGACTAGTTCACAGTTAGCTAACTCTCAATGTCAAGACTGGTAGGTCACCTAATCCACAAATGAACTCAGCCAGGATAACAACCATCCAGGTGCCGGGCATGGTGACGCACTCGGGAGGCAGGGGCAGGGGGATTTCTGAGTTCGAGGCCAGCCTGGTCTACAAAGTGAGTTCCAGGACAGCCAGGGCTACACAGAGAAACGCTGTCTCAAAAAATAAAACAAAACAAAACCAAAACAAAACAAAAGAACCATCCAGGTACCTCACAGTCATCAAAGGAAGAATAAATACATATTGTTTGAAGCCACTGTGGTTTTGGATGGTTCAGTTTGCTACACAGCAACAGCTAACTGACGCATTCCTCACTTGCACTTTGGACACAACTTTATCATCATCTGTTGTGATAATAAACACTTGTGAAATGATGAATCCTACCTGAAGAGCTATTGTATGACGTAGAGCAGATGTTCAATATATGGAAGTAGCCATACTGTTAGTACTTTACTCTCTGTGTTAGGGGACCCTGCACATGCTAGGACAAGTACTCTAGGAATTGAGTTACACCCTCAGTCCTTCGAATTAATTTCTTTATTATTTATTTAGTTTCTGTTTTCTTCCTGTAAACTTCAAGACAGGGACAGAAAATTAGACTTGTGTTTTGATAAATACTCCACACGGAACTTGACAAAGCCTGGGTACTGGCTTGATGGGTAAATGGAGTGATTAAAGAAAAAAAGGATAAATGAAGGCTTAAGTGTGTCAGGCAGAACAGCAGACTCCCAGGCGGAATGCCACCCTCCTCAGCCCTGCAGCTAGCTGCACCCAGGCAGGCGCTTTCCCAGCCAATCTTCTGAGTGAAGACTCTCCGTGTGGTGTTCCTCTCACCAGTGACTCACTGATCTGACCAATGAAAGGGTTAAGGGTACACTTCTTTTGAATTGGAAGTTTTCTTTTCAAAACTTAAATTTTAAAAAATGTGCATGTTGCTGGCAGTGGGGCACCCACCTTTAATCCTAGCTCTTTGGAGGCAGTGGCAGGTGGATTTCTGAGTTTGAGGCCAGCCCAATCTACAGGAGGAGTTCTTTTTTTGTGTGTGTGGTTTTTCGAGACAAGTTTTCTCTGTATAGCCCTGGCTGTCCTGGAACTCACTTTGTAGACCAGACTGGCTTACAGGGGGAGTTTTTTTTTTTTGTTTGTTTGTTTGGTTTTTTTTTTTTTTTTTTGGTTTTTCGAGACAGGGTTTCTCTGTATAGCCCTGGTCCTGGAACTTACTCTGTAGACCAGGCTGGCCTCGAACTCAGAAATTCGCCTGCCTCTGCCTCCCAAGTTCTGGGATTAAAGGCGTGCACCACCACCGCCCGGCACAGGGGGAGTTCTAAGAAAGCCAGGGCTACACAGACAAATCTTGTCTCAGAGAAACAAAAACAAAACAAACCTATAGGTGTTAATGATAGCTGACATCAAGTAAAACATGAAGATGTACAAGCAGACCTGGAGAGATGGCTCAGCAGTTAAGAGCACTGACTGTTCTTCCAGAGGTCCTGAGTTCAATCCCAGCCACTACACGGTGACTCATAATCATCTGTAATGGGATCCAATTCCATCTTCTGGTGTGTTTGAAGACAGCTACAGTATACTCATATACATTAAATAAATGATTAAAAAACAAAACAAAACATGTACAAGCAGATGCAGGAACAAAGTCTTAATTTCCATGAAGAGTTTGGTACTTCCTAGAATACATGTAAAAGACACTAGATCTTTAAAAATAAACCCTGGGCGCTGGACGTAATGGCGCACGCATTTAATCCCAGCACTCAGGAGGCAGAGGCAGGAGGAGTTCTGAGTTCGAGGCCAGCCTGGTCTACAAAGTGAGTTCCAGGACAGGCAGGGCTACACAGAGAATCCTGTCTCGAAAAACAACAACAACAACAACAAAAACAAAAATAAACCCTGGATATTTCTTTGTAAATCAATATTCCTCCCTCCTTTTTTTTTTTTTTTTTTTTTTTTTTTTTGTTTTAGAGAAAGGGTTTCTCTGTGTACTCCTGGCTGTCCTAGAACTCACTCTGTAGACCAAGCTGGCCTCAAACTCAGAAATCTGCTTGCCTCTGCCTCCCAAGTGCTGGAATTAAAGGCATGCGCCACCACTGCCCTTTCTTAAGCATCTTTTGGCAGGATGGTACAGAAGGCTGGGAACAATGGTCAGATGAGGAGCTGATAGGAGACTGACAGCCTAGCTCAAAGACAGCTGTCTCTGGGTTGCAGGAGGGGGAAAAAAAAATCAAAGGATGCCATAAAAAAATTGGCTACACAGCTAACATTTTCTGGAAGATTCTAACCCCAGGTGCTAAAGAAAAGCCCAAGGACAACTTGGCTCCTGCCTATGGACTCCCATCTCTTATCCTGCAATATTCTGCAATCAGCCAAATCTGACAACGCATAGCCAGGGCCCTGCACTCTCATTGGCCTGCCTCTCTGAAAGTTTCCCTTTCCATACTTTGGGAGCTAGCTCCAGTTTGAACTTTTCTGAGAAATGTTTCCTCATCTCCAAATCTGGATGTATAATCTTTCTACTTGGCTCTCATCATACACTGTCCTTCTTGCCAGGATAGCACTGAGAACACTCTAATTAAATCTGTTCACAATCTACCTGACCAAAATCGCCAATAGGTCAGGAACCATGTTTGTCTCATGGCTGGATGTCATAGTACACTCACCACCCAACTGCTACAACTGAATAAATGATAGAGAAGGATACGAGGCGCTATACTTGAGAGGCCTGACCCAGTCATTTCTGAAGAAGTGACTGAGAGACCCGGAGGATATAGGCAAAAAGTGCAATAACAGGAAAAGATGAGCATTCCAGAGGCTTGGGATGTAGCTGAGTCAGAAGATACTTAGCATGTATGGGTTGGCATTTACCACCCACTACCCACAAAAAAAGACAAGCATGTCTTACAAGGTGTGGGCAAAGACCATGTCTCCATGGTGACTGTTCTAGTGTGTGCTCAAAATTTGGAAGACTTTAAAGTGATATAAACTAGAATAGAAAAGAAGGCATGTGTATAGTTAGAGTACCGGCTGGAGAGGTGGCAGAGACCACCCTGATATGCTTCGTTATTCTAAAAGCACAAGGAAGCTACAGGGTATATATTGAATTTTGGGTAAGGAGGGTGAACAAGAACAGATTTTCATTTTAAAAAATTATTTTGGGGGCTGGTGAGATGGCTCAGCCGGTTAGAGCACCCGACTGCTCTTCCGAAGGTGATGAGTTCAAATCCCAGCAACCACATGGTGGCTTACAACCACCCGTAACAAGATCTGACGCCTTCCTCTGGTGCGTCTGAAGTCAGCTACAGCGTACTTATGAAGAATAATAAGAAATGAATCCTTGGACTGGAGAGACCAACCGGAGCAAGTGAGGCTGTCCGGAGCAAGCGGAGCCGAACGGGGATGGCCAAAGCAAGCAGGGACAGCCGGAGCTAGCGGGGCCGGAGCGAGTGGGGCCGAACGGGAACGGCCGGAACGAGCGGGGCCAACCAGAGCAAGCGGAGTCGATCAGAGCGAGCCGGGCCGGCTGGAACGAGCAGGGGCTGTACGGGGGCGGCCGGGAGCGAGTGGGGCTAGCTGGAGCGAGCAGAGCCGGCGGGAGCGAGCGGGGTTGACCGGAACAAGGAAAAAAAATTTATTTTGGTTGAAGTATGGGAAGTATCTGGAAGGGCATGCAGGAAGGACAGGATGGTAGCTAGGACTGAATACAAATTATTTACAGTTAGGAGTCAGAGGCAGGATGAGCACAAATTTGAAGACAGCCTGGATATAAAAGACCTTGTCTTGAAAAGAAAAGAAAAGAAAAGAAAAACAAAACAAAACAGCGGGAGATGGAGAAATGGCTCAGCCAAGATCACTTGGTGTTCTTGCAGAGGGCCTGAGTTCAATTCCTAGCACCCACATTGGTGAGTTTGAGGCCAGCTGGTATACAGAGAGAGTTCCAGGACAGCCAGTGCTACACACAGAGAAACCCTGTCTCAAAAAAGGAGGAGGAAGAGGAAGAAGAGGAAGAAGAGGAGGAGGAGGAAGAAGAGAGGACATTTAGGTGTGGTGGTGTACATCTTTAATCCCAGTACTTGGTGAATAGATCTCTGTGAGTTTGTTTTTTGTTTTTTTTGTTTTGTTTTTTTGAGACAGGGTTTCTCTTTGTAGCCCTGGCTGTCCTGGAACTCACTCTGTAGACCAGGCTGGCCTCAAACTCAGAAATCCACCTGCCTCTGCCTCCCGAGTGCTGGGATTAAAGGCGTGTGCCACCATGCCCTGCTAAATGTCTTTTTTAAGAAAAAAAACGCACACAAGGCAGTGGTGGTGCATGCTTTTAATCCCAGCACTTGGGAGGCAGAGGCAGGCAAATTTCTGAGTTCGAGGCCAGCCTGGTCTACAGAGTGAGTTCCAGGACAGCCAGGGCTATACAGAGAAACCCTGTCTCGAAAAACAAACAAACAAAAAAGATAGTACAGAAGAACCTCAGGTTTCCTGTCAGCTGTTTGCTTTGTTTAAACATGTTTGTTTCCCATTTCTTTCAGTTTCCTTTCTTCATTAATAATTTCAAGGATGGATTTGAAAACTGATTCACACTGACGTGTAAAGAACTGAGGATGGTCATACAGGTTCATTTCCCCTTGGACAGTTTAACAGAATCCCTGGGATGCAGCCAGTTCAAGCTAAATGGAAATGGTTTGATCTTAAAGATGTAGAATCTACTTCTAGTGTTGTCAATAGTGGCCTTGGGCAAGTCACTTATCTCTGGGTTTCAGTTTTTTGATCTGTGAAATAGAGATAAATATCACTGATTCATAGAGTTGTTTTAAAAGAAAAAGAAAGGCTGTAAAAAAAACTTGTTAAGTTACTAAATGTGCTAAATCTTTTTTGAGAAATGTGAAAGAAATGAAGATCTAAATTCTAGCTTCCAGAAGTTTGTCAGGCTTAGAATAAGGTTTAGGAGTAGGAAGAAGAGGCTAATTTATAGACGCCATTCATATGTGTGTAGATAGAGGAAATCTGGTGGTTCACTGAAAAGGGTCTTCTTGCTTGGAAGAGTAAAAAAGCCCCGAGTCATTTTCTACATCTCCAGAAACCAAGGACCGCGAATTACTCTGATGTGTCATGCCAAGCAAGTCCCAGTTCTTCCGAGGAAAACCATGACAGAGGGCGTTTCTGATTTCCCCATGTCTGGGACTTGAGGCACCGGTACTGGGAAAGCGCCATTCTTGCGCTGAGGCGCTCCTAAGCACCGCCAAAATATGTATGGTATGATATCCATAGTTCCACAGTTTATCTGAGTGTTTTCACTCGTGAAGAGAAACGAGGGTTTGGGGAGAATCTCAGGACCCTGTTTAGGAAAGTTCTTATTCTCTTTGTGGAGTTCCCCCCCTTTCAGAGAGCTCTAGTATCCTAGAAGTTTTACCGTTCTCCCACCCAACTCACCCGGAGCCGCTTACCCTCCGGCTTCAGCGTCTCACTACCTGAAGAGTTACTCAACGCAACCCCATAGCAACTACCTTAGTCACTACGCCCTAGACGGCTCAGTTGAACGTGCTCGTGGTGCGGCCTGGAACTTGTAGTTCATCAGGGCTGGACGCCGAAGCCGCGGGGTTTGCTGGGATTTGTAGTTCAAGGCGAGTCCGGATCCGGAAGTAGTATCACTCCCTTTTCCCTTTTACACTGGCCCTTGTACTTCCTTTTCCCGGGTCCGCCAGAGTGCCCGGCAAACAACAGCCGACTGGGGCCAATGAGAGGGCGGCGAGAGGGGGCGGGATCATAGTTTAAACTAATTGTGTCTTCACCGTGCGAGAAACAAGTGGAGGTGAGGTGTAGTCCGGCGGGCTCGTGGCGGAGCAGCGCGCGGCCAGGTAACCGGCGCGGGCCCTTGGCTGGCGTGCGGCCTGGGTGCTCCCAGGGGATGACTAGGCCCAGAGGGGGTGCTGCTGACCACGCCGATGCGAGAGAAAGGTCTCCGTAACTGAGGGGGAAAGGAGAACCTACAGGGGGCCAGGTTTGTGGGAGCCGGCAATGTTCGAGGGGGTGGGTCTGTTTGGGGGCTTGCTAGTGGGATTGTGGCTGTGGATCGCAGGGCGTCATGGGGGCCGTGACAATTCAAAGGATTGTACCTGAGGGTGCTGTTGCGCCAGGTGCTTGTTTATTGTTAATGATAGCAGCAGTGGCATCTTCTTAGCTTCCAGTGTTTCTGATTTTTTGCTTGTATATAAGGATCATCTTTTTAATTTTTAAAAACAACCTTGTACATATTTTATAGGTGGGGACCCAGAGGTTTATGTTTATTTACCTTAGTAAGGGTTGCAGTTGGTTCGAGTTTTGTTATATCTGGGGGTGTTGAGTGCTGGACATAAAGGATGGGAAGGGACTGTGTTGGGATGCAGTTTGTATGTAAACTATGAACCTACCAGCCTTGGGTGTGAGAGGCAAATCAGATAACACTGTTTTTGCAAGACCCTTCAAGAGTACAAATGTAAGATATTGTTGTTGTTGGTTTTTTTTTTTTTTCAAGACAAAGTTTCTCTTTTTAGTCCCCCCCACCCCCACACACGGGGTTTCTCTGAATAGCCCTGGCTGTCCTGGAACTCACTTTGTAGACCAGGCTGGCCTCGAACTCAGAAATCCACCTGCCTCTGCCTCCCGAGTGCTGGGATTAAAGGTGTGCGCCACCAGGCCTGGCTTTGCTTTTTAGTCTTGAATGTCCTGGAACTCGCACTGTGGACCATGCTGGCAGTGGACACAGGGATCAGCCTCTGCCTACCAAGTGCTGGGATCAAAGGTGTGCAGAGCCATGCCTGGCTGGGTAACCTTTTGCTTACTTCCGAGGCTGCACTTGTCATCTGTGTTATTAGAATCTTTTTCCGTATTTGTCTGCCCTTCTAGGTAGTGAATATATATTTGTCCTGATGGCTACTCAAGATTTGAGTATGTCATGGCCATTACTGTATGTCTTGGAATGTTGCATTTTCTTGGGCTTAAGGGAATAGAAGCCTAGCTTACTCATTTCCTCATTTGCTGTCCTCCACCATCCCTATGACGCTGAGACATAGATAGGTTCCTGATCCGGATCACATCCTATGTAGTATATGTGGGCTGGTTGGAGAGTGTGGGGTCTCCTGGGTCTAGGGCAATCAAGCACAAGGGGCCTAATTTCTAGGGCCACCTGCTGGGCTGTTTCATCTGCTTTGTCAAGTTGCCCTCTGAGATGCAGTCTTTTTCGTTTTGATGCCCTGGACAGTGGATGATAGACAACTGTTTAGGCTCCCATAGGGCCCTTAGTAGGGAGAGGATTTCCTCTTTATTTTTGATAGTCTTTTCTTCTGTCATCAGAAGGCCTCCCTATAAATAGCCCTGTGGATATGAGCAGCAGCAAAGGCATACAGGCTATCTGTGTAATATTAAGTCTCTTGTTTTTTCCCAACTCTAACACTTTGGTTAGAGCTATTCAGCTTTCTGGGCTGATGTTTCAGCCTGGAGTGGCTCTGCCCATATGATCTCAGTGTTTGAGACCACCGCTGCCGCAGCATACCTCTGTCCCTCCTGAATGAAGCTAGTACCATTGGTGAACCATGTTATCTCTGCATCCATCAAAGGGGTGTCTTGAAGATCTGGTTTGGATATGGGCCAGAATGTCCAAGCAGTCATGCAGTGGATCGTTGAGGTCTGCATCAGGCAGCAGGGTAGCTGGTTTAGGGAAGTTGAGGCCTGAAAAAAACCTTTATAAGCTAGGGGCGTTTAAGAAGAGAGACTGGTAATGAGTCATTCTGGAGTTGGTGAGCCATCTATCGGGGTTTGGAGGGCGCTGTTTAAATACCCCTTCGATAGCATGAAGCGTGGTGCTGGTTAGGCTCTGGCCAAAAGATAGTTTGTCAGTGTCCTTGACCAGGAGGGCAGTTAAGGCAATGATTTGTAAGCAAGGGGGCCAGCCTCTGGCTACCAGGTCTGATTTCTTTGAGAAGTAGGCCACTAGATGACGCCAGGGCCCAAGAGTCTGATTCAGTACCCCTTTTTACGATCCCAGATCTTTCTTCCACAAAGAGATGGGCTTAGTCACATCTGGCAAAACCAAGGCTGGTGCAGAAATTAAGGCCTTTTCTAAGGCGTTTAAGGCTTTCTGATGTTTCTCTGTTCGCCCAAAGCTAGCAGGGGGACCCTTTGGTGGCCTCATATAGTGGCTTAGCAATTTTTGTAAAACTGCTACCCATAGTCTGCAGAATCCAGCAGACCCCAAGAATTCCCTTACCTGGTAGGGAGTTTTGGGTTCCCTTCAGACATTCTTGTTTTTACCTTTGCTGCCACCAGGAGGTCATCTACATGCTGTAAAAGAGTTAGGGTGCTGGGTTCTATACTCAGGGCCACATGGCCTCATCAAAGATGGTAGGTGGTCCAAGTCAGCTTTCTGCTAATTCTGAGCTCTGGATTGTGCCATTCAAAGGCAAAGGTATGGGCACAAAGGGTAAGCTGAAGAAAGCATTCTTTAAATACAGCACTGTATATCATTGGCACACAGGAGGAAGAACACTCAAGAGGGTGTAGGGATTAGGGACTGTTGGGTAGATAACCATAACTTGCTTGTTTACCTCTCTCAAGTCTTGTACCAGTCTATAATTATTAGTTCCGGGAGTATTATTATTATTATTATTATTATTTTGTTGTTGTTGTTTTTCGAGACAGGGTTTCTCTGTGTAGCTCTGGCTGTCCTGGCACTCACTTTGTAGACCAGGCTGGCCTCAAACTCAGAAATCCACTTGCCTCTGCCTACTGAGCGCTGGGATCAAAGGCGTGTGCCATCACCCGGCAGTTCCGTGCTTTTTGATTGGCAGGAGGGGAGTATTCAGGCTAATTGAGATAGTCTCAGGATCCCTGATTTAATAGTCTCCTGAGCGGGCTATAGAGATGACCCAGAATCATAGCGATCCACTTGCTTGAGCCTCCTGAGCGGTGGAATTAAAGGCCTCTTCAGCTTGGGCTTTTTTTTTTTTTTTTTTTTGAGAACTGTGCTCATGATTTTTATAGTTTCATTGTAGGAACCTATCTTCCTCTTTAAGATCCTCTTGGTTGTCATTTGTGTTACGAATTTCATTACATGGTGTTTTTTTTTTTTAATTATACACACACACATGTGTAATGGGCACATGTGTACCTTGGCATATGTGTGAAGGTCAACAGATAACTTTTTGGGTTTGGGTCTTTCTTTCCACCATGTGGGTCCCAGGGAATCAAATTCACACCTTCAGGTATGGCAGTAGTATCTTACCTGATGAGCCTTCAATAGCCCAATGGTGTAAATTTATTTATCCTGTTGGATGAAATTTCATCTTTAAAAAAAGATTTTATTTTTATGGTGTGTGAGCGTTTTCGTCGGCTTATTTGTGTTTGTGTGTGAGTGTATGGGTAAATGTGTGTGGGTACCCAAAGAAACCAGAAGGGGTGTTGGATTCATTGTCTGTCTCCCTCCCTCCCTCCCTCCCTCCCTCCCTCCCTCCCTCCCTCCTGCCTTTCTGCCTTCCTGTCTTCTTTCTTAATTTTTGTTTGTTTTTTATTTTAGTTTAAGACAGTACTTACAGACAGCTGTGTACCACTGGGTTTGGGTGCTGGGATTTGAACTCTGTTCCTCATGATGGAACAGCAAGAGATCTTAGCTTCTGAGCTGTATCTCTAGCTCTGTCATTAATTTTTAAAAAATTCTCATTCTCATCTCTGTAGTACCTCTCTCAACTCACAAATCTTTACTTGTCTGTCTGTTTGTTTGTTTGTTTACTGAGATAGGGTTTTGTGCTGCAGACTTGGCTGGCTATCCTGGAACTCAGTCTGTAGACCAGGGTGACTTCAAAACTCAACGAGATCTACCTGCCTCTGCCTTCCAAGTGCTGAGATTAAAGGTGTGCTGCCATTACTGTCTGTGCCTGTAATTTTAAAAAATTATTTATTTTATGCCTATGAGTGTTTGTCTGCATGTATATCTGTGGACCACAGGAGTGTAGGAAGGAATAGAGTTAAAGACTGTTTGTGAGCCACTCACTACACGGGTACTGGAAACTGAGCTTGAGTTCTCTGGAATAGCAGACAGTACTCTTCCCTGCACCCTCCCCCCACTCCACCCCCCAGTGCACCAGCAGAATTTACCTTATGAATAAATGACACAAAACCTATACACATATTTACAGGTTAGAGGCCAGGAAACCCAGATCCCAAGCAGGGCACAGGCCACTCACTTTTTGGAAAGCTTGACTTGTTTGTGCTTCTGGGGAGCCCACTTGAGATAGACAGAGTCCACTGTGATGGGTGGTTTCTTATACTGGGTACTTTTGAGGTGTTCCTCTACCAACTTAGGTGTGACACAGATCACATGCTACCCCATTTTGAGGGACTACAGGGTGTTGATGATGTCATTCTGGGTGATGCTGGTCATCTGGCTAAGATTTTGGATAGATAACATGCCCTAGAAAGTCTTGCAGGATCTCCAGCCAGACCCAGGTCACTCTGGCTTTTCTGGGGAGCCTACAGTACTCTCAAGCTTAGAGAGCTCATAACTGAAGGCTGTAAGAAACTTCCCATAGCTGTGCTGTTGGTAGGGGGCAGGGTCAGGATGCAGGCCATGTTGTTTCCATCTGGAGATTCCTTCTCCTTAGAAAAGTAGCCAACAGTGTGAGCCCTAGTCTATCTACTTTTATATCAAAATGTAAAAGACAAAGGGCTCCACATGAGAATACAAGGTCTTGTCCAGGAAAAGCTTGGCCAGTAAACACAGGTTCTGACAGACAGTCTTTGCCATCCACTTCATATACAGAGATGTTGCTTTTTTTTTTTTTTTTTGGCTTTTTCGAGACAGGGTTTCTCTGTGTAGCCCTGGCTGTCCTGGAACTCACTCTGTAGACCATGCTGGCCTCGAACTCAGAAATCCACCTGCCTCTGCCTCCCAAGTGCTGGGATAAAGGCGTGCGCCACTACTGCCCGGCGATGTTGCTTTTTCAATAGGTCTCCTTATCCTGGGGGTTGCTGCCACTGCCACTGGCCCAGGTAGAAGCAGTAGCTCTTCTTGAACTTAATGTATTTGAGGTAGTACTTGCAGAGCCAAAGCTTGGGCTGCTTCCCATAGTCCTCTGGGAAAGGTGAAAAATGCCAGGCATCAATTTTGTAGTTCCTAATGTGAATCTTGTCTACATCCTTCACTTTGGTGATCGCCTCATGTTCCTTTTCCAAGGCTGCTGTGGTGGGGTCCATCTCTGCATAGGTTCACACAACCAGACACCTCAGTCCGCACCTTGAGCTGGATAAGCAGCACATAGTACTCTTAAGAGCTGAGCCATCTATGGTTGTGAGCCACCATGTGGTTGCTGGGATTTGAACTCAGGACCTTCAGAAGAGCAGTCCGTGCTCTTAACCACTGAGACATCTCTCCAGCCCCCACTATTAGATTGTTACGCTGTGAGCTAATGCAACTTTGAGTTGGTTTCTAGCTTTAGGGTTTCCTTTTTTTTTTTTTTTTTCTTTCTTAGCTTGCTTTTGCAGAAGTGGGTATTGAATCTAGGGTCTCTGTACTGAACTGCAGACCCTCCCTCCCTCCCTCACCCCTTCCCTCCCTCTTTTTCTCTCTCCTTTTTTGAGACAGGATCTTTTTAGCCGTCCACACCAGGTTCTTTTCTTTTCTTTTTTTCTTTTTGTTTTTTTTGATACAGGGTTTCTCTGTGTAGCCCTGGCTGTCCTGGCACTCACTTTGTAGACCAGGCTGGTCTCAAACTCAGAAATCCGCCAGCCTCTGCCTCCCAAGTGCTGGGATTAAAGGCGTGCACCACCACCACTCAGCGGGTTCTTTTCTTTTAAAATTTTTTTAGTATTTATTTATTTATTTATTTATTTANGTTCGGCCCCACTCGCTCCGGCCCTGCTAGCTCCGGTATCCCCGCTTGCTCCGGCCATCCCCGTTCGGCTCCGCTCTCTCCGGAGAGCCTGGCTTGCTCCGGTTGGTCTCTCCGGTCCAAGGATTCATTTCTTATTATTCTTCATAAGTACGCTGTAGCTGACTTCAGACGCACCAGAGGAGGGCATCAGATCTTGTTACGGGTGGTTGTAAGCCACCATGTGGTTGCTGGGATTTGAACTCATCACCTTTGGAAGAGCAGTCGGGTGCTCTAACCCGCCGAGCCATCTCACCAGCCCCTGACTTTGCTTTTCAAAGGGGCACTGAGTCATGCTCTACTACTAAGTTCCTTGAGACTGCCTAGATGTCTTCCATAGCGCTGTCATAGCTAGAGTTCAAGCGATAGCCAGCCTTGCCACTATGGGCAATGTTTTTGTTACAGGCAGCTCTTTTCATATGAACATAAACAGAATCTTTCATTTTACATTTCATTTGTTTGATTGGTTCTTTTATTATTTACACTTTTCTTATTTTTGTCTTTTTTTTTTTTTCCAGAGCTGGGGACCAAACCCAGGGCCTTGTGCTTGCTAGGCAAGTGCTCTACCACTGAGCTAAATCCCCAACCCCTATATTCACACTTAATTCTGTTAAATGTGCTTGTTCTTTTGGTAACAGCAAACTTTTTTCTTTTCTTTTTTTTTTTTTTTAAAGATTTATTTATTTATTATTTGTAAGCACACTGTAGCTGTCTTCAGACACTCCAGAAGAGAGCATCACATTTCGTTAGGGATGGTTGTGAGCCACCATGTGGTTGCTGGGATTTGAACTTGGGACCTTCGGAAGAGCAGTGGGTGCTCTTACCCGTTGAGCCATCTCACCAGCCCCCCCCCCCCTTTTTTTTTTTTTTTGGTTTTCTCTGTATAGCCCTGGCTGTCCTGGAACTCACTTTGTAGACCAGGCTGGCCTCGAACTCAGAAATTCGCCTGCCTCTGCCTCCCGAGTGCTGGGATTAAAGGCGTGCGCCACCACATACAGTTTATTTTTTATTCTTCTTTTTTTTTGTTTTGTTTTTGTGTTTTTTTTTTTTTTTTTTTTTTTTTTTTTTTTTTTTTTTTTTTTTTTTTTTTTTTTTTTTTTTTTTTTTTTTTTTTTTTTGAGACAGGGTTTCTGTGTATAGCCCTGGCTGACCTGAACTCACTTTGTAGAGTTTGTGCCACCATTCCCCTATCACGGTTTAATTCTGTAGTTAGACAAGCAGACGTTATAGGCCTTCATTCTGAGTTTTTTGAATAAAAAAATTAAAGAGGAACTAAGTGAATAGCTTGTTTGCCTGCATGAAGTCTATGTGTAGTGCCCTTGGTCAGAAGGGCATGGAATTTTCTATGGAATTGAAGTTACAGGTGGCTGTGAGCTGTCATGTGGGTACTGCGAACTGTTGGGAAGAGCATCCAGTGAGCACTCCCTCTCTCCTGAGCCCTCTCTCCAGTCCTTCATTCTGACTCTTTAGTAAAAGGCAAAGCATGGTAGGTTTGAGAAGCATGCTCCCTTATACAGAGTACTATAGAGCTTACCCTGATTAATGGTGGTTTTCAGGGAATACTTTTTCCATCCTTTCCTCTAATAAACTGGGGGAGGAGCTACTTGGAAAGGGCAATATCTTGGCTGTCATTGATTGAGTAGAGAAAACCAAAATTATGGGTAGGCTATTAGGTAGTCCGTCTCTCTGTAAGGGACCACTTGGCAGAGGTAGCATGATGTGGTGGCTGTGGGAGGGAGAGTTGTGGCATTAGTGCACACACAGCGTGCTCCTGCATTGACTCTTCTCTTGGCAGCTCTGCTCTGCCAGGCCAGTTTCTTTTAAGTTAGTTCAGGAAATGCCAGTGTCTCACTCAGCCTTGCAGATTTCTTCTGCCTTATTACAGCTGGTTTGTCTGGTAAGGAGTAAGACTGCATATATTCCAGCACACTTACCTGGCCACTTGAATGTTTTCCAATGCCTTGCCATAGATATTTGTTTTTCAGACTATTAAGTTTTTGGTGCCCTGTGGCAGGGTGGACACAGTATGGCCTTAACATGTCTTTTGCACCCATGGCTGTAATCCTAGTACTTGGGGAGGCTAAGACAGGAATCATGGGTTTGAGGCCAGCTTGGATTATACAGCAGATTCCAGGCTCCAGGCTCTGTGGGGAGACACTATCTCAAAAAGCAAAGCAAAACAAAACAAAACAAAACATGAAATTCAATTTAGAGTGTAGTATACTTGGTGCCTTCCTTTACTCCCAACATTTAGGAGGCAGAGGCAGGTGCATCTCTGTGAGTTTGAGGCCAGCCTGGTCTAACTATATAGTAAAACGAGATCCTTTTTATTATTATATTTTAAATCAACGTGGAGGAACTATATAAGTATATTTGGTGGTTTGTTAAGGAAGCTGAATCTAAAACACACAGAAGCAAAGCACAATTCTGCAAGGCAGTGTATAGTTAGACTTGGTTTTGCTGTCTAATCTGTAAACCCTATAGGAATTGTGAAATCCTTTTAGTAGTTCTTGGAGTAACTAGGGCAAAACTTTGACAGGAAGATGGGGTTAGAAAGAGGGTCAGGAAGAGAGGCACGTGGTTATTTAGATGAGCTATGATTTGGACTTCCCATCACACTATTTAGGTTTTATATCATGTAATATGAATGATGGTTCTGTGGTATTCACACTTTTCCACCAGGAAGTCTGATGGTAGAGAGCATTTGCTTAAGTTTCATTGAGTTCTAGCAACTGTTGGCCAGCATTGAACCAGGTGCTTGACTTTGAAGACTTCCTCATTTGCAAGACAGAAAAACTACTGAAAATTATTTAAAAGGCTATTATGATGGTCACAGTAAAATATTGTGTAAATAGTTGGCTGCCTTTTGGAGGTGCAGCACTCCCTCATTTTGCCATATGGCTCAATGGAACACTCATTCCTAAGACTTGTCTGACACCTGAAGATAGGTTTGCGCCTCCTGGATAACCGAAGGCATCAGAATGAGACAGAGGTAGAGTCATGCACAGAAAAATGAGGAGAGTGGCTGGATGAGTTTCAGCTGCTCTGGAATAGTGGAAAATAAGGGCGAATAGTGGCTAGAGGCCATAGAGTAAACTTGGAAACTTAGGCCACAGAGGTTCATCTGATGCTTGAGGAAAAATACTGTAAGGCTTTCGAGAGCCAGAGAGACACCTTTAAAAAGGAGAGTGGTGTAGAGACTTCTGAGGGGTTTTGCCTGGCTTAGACCCTGGAACCCTCACAGGTAGGGCCTCCTAAAAGCTGACCAAGTGGGGGTGTGGTTTGACATTCTTACCACAGTAGGCCAGTATCTTTGCCCAGTGACTCTTCCTCCTCAGTCACTGACTCACCCCACTGGCATGGCCCTCATTCTCCCCTTCTTCTTGATGTGGGATCCAGAGCTCCAGGGTCACCTAGGATGATGGGATCCTGAGTTGCCTAACAGTGGGTGGGATATGGCGACGAACAGCACTCTCTCATCTCTTTGCCTCTTCCCTGAGTAGA